>OX419582.1:13617895-14067712 GCA_948473455.1 Teleiodes luculella | reverse complement strand
TAAGAAATAATGTTAAAAATAAGTATTTTTTGAAATTTTCACTCATTGCAATACGCCAGCCCGGCCATCTATCAAATTATCTTGTTTAATTGTTTGAAAACCCAAATTTAATGTTGTTAACTTTGTGTTAAAAAATTGGTCAGCAACTGCTCGGTCGGCCAAGGACAAGTTGACTTATACCTAATAATTAACTCACCTATAATACCGCATCCAAATACAGTGTCAAAGAGATTGTCTATGGAAAGATTAACAATATGCTGCTGATAACATTTGTCAAGCAATTCCTTAGGCAGCGTCGCAAATGCCTTGGTTGGCCAAACTTTTGAAAAGTACTTGGTAATCCATTTAAGACATTTGTGGTATAAATCATCAAGTCCATATACAGCAGTAAGCGGGAAACATTCAAACACGCCGGCCATACAAACTTGACATGGCTGTGAACGTTAAGCAAATATAAATTAAGATGTCGGATACATATCAAAATCTAAAAATATTCCGCACAAATAATACATACTCTATGAAAGTTATGGCAGTATTTAACTTTCAAATTGTGCATTATAGCTTCTTTGAGACCCTCCAGGCCTAACATGTCAGCTAGGGTGGCCAGCTCCACAATACTGATGGAATCAGGAATTGTGTATAAACCCGAATATATGTGACACAATGCGAAATGCACCACATTATAAGAGAACCTGCAATGAAATAACACAGTTACCTACGCTTTGTTAAAAGCAAATAATTACATATGGCATCATTAAGATAAGAGATAAGATGAAATTTATTAATTCAAAACCAACCAATCGTAAATTTGAATACTTACGGTGGTAGAACTATGACATTCCCAGCACTTTCAACCCAGCCCCCACCAAGGATGCCAGCAAAGTATTGACACCTGAAAATATAAAGCTTTAAATAAAGGTAACGTACCAAATATTTTTTATTTTAATAAAAAGATATCATGAAATAATCACTTTTTTTTCAGGCCCTTATAATTAAGATAATTAATAACTCTTCTACATAATAAAGTTGATTGCAGATTTTTTATTATTGGTGACGTTAAAGTACTGTCACGAACTTGCTAGAATGTTCGAGAGATCGCTACTCAAATTCGATATAAGTACATATACAACTTTAAAGGATGGGAAATTCCAATTGCGTCAACAGAGGGATCACGGTGCAAACGAAGATGGACTTTATGTCAACGCTGTAAGGCACAAAATCACCTAAGCAAGCCACTTGTTTACTCGAATTTGGTGACATCGCGCGTCTTTTGTTTGATGACAAGTATTGTCCGAGAACAAAGGAAATGTTCTAGTAATTTCCCGATTACGTGATTACAATGGGATTACTCCAGAAATCAAGCATCGCGTAAACAACCCTATGTTTCGTGGAGGTATATAAACGCCCGAGACGATGGCCAACGCCAGTTCATTTCTGAGCTATCGAAGCGATCTCAACAAGCGATCTACAAGCGATCAGTGGAAGAAACCTGCGACTAAAGCGATACCTACGGACTACGAGCGACCCTGTGATTTGGCTACAACGTGATTGGAGTGATCAGTTGAAGACACCTGCGAACTCAGCGTGACCAACGGACTACGAGCGACTCTACGATTTGGCTACAGTTGTGATTGGACCTGCGACCTGTTTATCGTCGAATAAATTCTCAAATCAAGTTATTCGGCTTTTCTTACAAATCCCGAACCCCACGTCCATAACATTTGGTGTCAGAAGTGTGAGATTTGGAAATGCCAGTGACTCCGAGGGAGAATACTGACGGCGTCAGAACAAGAGCGCAGTTAGCTGCGGTAGCCACGACTACAGCCCGTGAAGAGAAGACATGCCCACCGGACCGGGAACCCCGCCTGCTGGACCAGAAGCCTTGCCCACCGGACCAGAAGCCCAACCAACAGGACAACTAGCCCCGTCTACTGTTACCGCCCATCGAGCCACACCTCTGGTTACCAGCCGCGTCCAGGAATCCCGAGCATCAACGTTTGACCTCAGGCGACTTATGAAAATGATGGAGGAAATGTCCCGGAAACAAGATGAAATGCGTGAGGACCTGAGCCACAAACAGGAGGAAATGCGAAGAGACCTGAGCCACAAACAGGAGGAAATGCTGGTTGCCTTTTCGTCAGTTTCGGGCACTGTGAAAAAATTACAAGAGAGCGTCGACCAAGTAGAAGAAAGAGTTGGAAGTTTGGAAACCGACGTAGACGACGTCAAAACGGACTTAGCCGGGCTTAAGAAGAAGGTGCTGAATCTGCAAACAGCAGGATCCGCCGCGTCGAATGAGCACACCTGCACCAGCCACGCGCCAAGGATAAAAGTACCGTCGTACGACGGCACCACATCCTGGACCGCCTATCGGCAGCAATTCCAGACCGTTGCTGCTGCAAATGGGTGGACAGAGGAGCAGAGCCTGACAGCTCTCACCGTAGCTCTTCGAGGTTCAGCCCTTTCTGTTCTGGAGGCGCTACCAGGCTCGGGTAGCACATTTAAAGAACTCATGGAGGCACTCGAAGCTCGCTATGGAGAGCGTCATTTGGAACACGTCTTCCGCGCCCAACTACGTGACCGGATTCAACGCCCAGGAGAAGGACTTCAGCAGTGGGCTTTGGAAATAGAAAAGTTCGTGCGCAAGGCCTACCCTACTGCTGATGCGAAGATGGTGGACTCCAACACCCTTCAGGCATTCGTCGATGGAATTCGTGACATGGAGATTAGGGCTGCAGTGGGACTTCGCCATCATGTCTTCCTGAAAGAAGCCCTAGCGCACGCGTTGGAAATTGAAGCCCTGCGCCGTGACGTACGCCCAACTCACAAAGTGAGGGAAGTAATAGAGGAAGTACAGGAGGTTAAGACGTCGTTCCCGCCCAAGAAGAAAACAACCGGGCCCATGTGTTATAAATGTGGAGAAAGGGGCCATCTGCAGTTCACCTGTCCGAAGAAGGAGACTCAGACAGCGAAGCTTGCCGAGAAAATAAGTAAGCTGGAAGAACGCCTTGATGAAGTGATCAAAAATCAGGAGACCCTATCTCCTGCTGGGAATCAGGGAAACGAGTAACAGCCAGAACTAAGGGGCGGGTACTGGCTGGAGCGGAAGGAGCCCCAACAACGATCGTCTCCCAGGTGTGCAACGGAAACAGTTTAATGATATTATATGGCTCAGTGAACGGAACAAACTGCAAGATGACATTGGATACAGGAGCTTCCAGGACGATAATCAAGCCAAAATTAGTAGAAGCCGCAATCAGGCGCAGAAACAACATCAACTGTCGACTTCTTTCCGCTTCCGGCCAGCAGATACCCGTCCTAGGAGAAATTTCGGCCACAATTCAAGTGGGTGAAACATCCTACACTCACAACGTTATCGTGGCCGATATAATGGATGACTGCATACTGGGCCTGGACTTCATGAAAAGATACGAGTGCAGAATCGACGTCACTAATGGAATTTTGAAATGTGGCAATGAGGAGATCTTTATCCTGGGAGGACCCGTGGGAAAAGTGACGTGCTTGAAGAAGATCTGCATACCAGGACGCACGCAAGCAGAAGTACCAGTGAAGCTACCACGTGCTAAGAAGAATAGATGCGTGCTAATAGAGGATACCCGAGGAAAATCGACACAGAAGATTCTGGCGGCCAGGACACTTGTCAAAGGAAACACCACTGCGGTAGTAAGAGTTGTTAATTTTTTTTTTTTTATTTATTTATTTATGAACAGTATTACATTATAAATTATACATAGTCCCGCAAAACTGCTTCAGCAGTTTGACTGCAGGTAAGAGTCTCTAATTATACCAACTAATGTAACGAGCGAGCGTGCCGCGGCAGCGGCCGGGGACCGCCGGAGTTTTAATTTATTTAAAGTTGTTTTTGTATTCGAAACACTTCATTTAAGATAAATGACGCTCAGTATAAAAAATACATTTGCCAAATATTGAAAAAAATGCAGGACGTAACGTTGACACTCGAATATTAGGTCGCTCAAATATTATGAAGCTGCTCATTTTGTATTTTAAGTAACTCAAATTGATGTTTGTAAGTTGCTGTTCTGTTGATTTCTCGTCGCTCGCAGTCAGTCGCTCACTTAGTAATTCTATAACCCAAATTAAATAATTTTGACACTCAGAACTGTAATTTACAGGCACTCGTTTAATTACTACCCAATGGGAAAAACCCAACGGTAGAGAGTTTCATCTGCAGCTGGTCGTGCCAAGAGAACGAATCAAGGATGTTCTTCGTGAAGTACACGATGGCGTATCAGGTGGTCACCTGGGTGTCAAAAGAACTTTGACGAAGTTACGGGAAAGATTTTACTGGCTAAACTGTCGAGCGGATGTGCAGGATTGGTGCCGAAAATGTACCACTTGTGCTGCAGTAAAAGGTCCATCAACCAGGAGCCGAGGACACCTTCAACTTTACAACGTCGGTGCACCATGGGAGCGAATAGCAGTAGACGTTGCCGGACCATTCCCCGTGACGGAGTCGGGAAACAAATTCTTTATGGTGGTTATGGATTACTTCACCAAATGGCCAGAAGTATTTGCTATACCCAACCAAGAAGCTACGATCGTGGCCTCCAAATTAGTGGAAGAAGTCATATGCCGATATGGTGTACCACTAGAAATCCATTCGGGCCGGAACTTCGAGTCGAACGTGTTCCAAGAAGTATGCAAAATACTGGGCATGCACAAGACGAGGACTACCCCGTATCATCCACAGTCCGACGGCATGGTGGAGAGGTTTAACCAAACACTGGAGAGGCATTTGGCGAAATTGGTAGACAACCACCAGAGAGACTGGGACAAATACATCCCACTGTTCCTTCTCGCCTATAGAACCTCGGAACATGAGAGCACGAAGGCCATCCCGGCATATGTGAACTTCGGACGTGAGCTAAGACTACCAGTTGATCTACTAACAGGAGGAACACCAGAGGACCCCATCACCTTACAGGATTATGTCTCTGAATTGCAAGACAAAATGAGGGAGATTTATGCCATGGTACGAGAAAGCGGATTACAGTCGAGTGAAAACATGAAGACTAGATATGACCGACGAGCAAATACCAGTGGATTTGAGGAAGGAACACTAGTCTGGCTCCATAACCCAACACGCCGAAAAGGAAAGTCACCCAAACTGCAGACGAAATGGGAAGGACCATTCAAGGTAGTTACGCGAATCAATGACGTAACGTATCGGATACAACGGCATCCGAGAGGAGCACTAAAAGTGGTCCACGTCGACCGCTTGGCGCGTTACCATGGCAGTAATGAAGAAGCTCGGGACGAGCATCTCTAAGAGGAGGGCAGTGTCACGAACTTGCTAGAATGTTTGAGAGATCGCTACTCAAATTCGATATAAGTACATCTATACAACTTTAAAGGATGGGAAATTCCAATTGCGTCAACAGAGGGATCACGGTGCAAACGAAGATGGACTTTATGTCAACGCTGTAAGGCACAAAATCACCTAAGCAAGCCACTTGTTTACTCGAATTTGGTGACATCGCGCGTCTTTTGTTTGATGACAAGTATTATCCGAGAACAAAGGAAATGTTCTAGTAATTTCCCGATTACGTGATTACAATGGGATTACTCCAGAAATCAACAACCCATTGTTTCGTGGAGGTATATAAACGCCCGAGACGATGGCCAACGCCAGTTCATTTCTGAGCTATCGAAGCGATCTCAACAAGCGATCTACAAGCGATCAGTGGAAGAAACCTGCGACTAAAGCGATACCTACGGACTACGTATGGGAGGCCCCAAAATTTACAAGTAGAATACGGCAATGAAATTGTGAATGAAACAAACACGGCAGTTTTTCTTGGTATTACCCTTGACTCACAATTAACGTGGAAGCAACATATTGATACTGTCTGTAAAAAGATTGATAAATTTACATTTGCTCTGTACCGCCTCACAAAATTGTGTAATCCAAAAGTAGCCATAACGGCCAATCATGGATATGTATGCTCCACGTTGAGGTATGGTCTCATACATATTATGGGGAAACTGCACTGAAATAAACCGATGTTTCGTTATCCAAAAGATATGCATAAGGGCTATCTGCAGCATAGGACAATTGGAAACATGTAGACCTTTATTTAAAAGACTGCGCTTGCTGACTCTACCTTCCATGTACATTTTCGAGACTTGTCTATTTGTTAAAAAAAATGGTGTGCTTTTTACCAAAAATAGTGAGATTTGTAGGTTTAATACCAGATATCCTGACAAATTGGTAACGAACGTTGCCACACAAAACATCCTGCTTGCGTGTTTACTAAATGTACCTTGTGGAGACGCCAGTGACGTCACGAGCTTGTCTATCTTCGGGTACAGTTAGGAGGAACAACTTACAAAGTGTCTACTACTAAATATACCTCTGCCAGACACGCCGACTCTACCTACATCGGGTATAGATAGTAGCACCATTTAAAAATAAATCGTTACTAAACATACCCTGCTTAGATTACAAGAGCCTGTTTGGCTTTGATCGGGTATAGTTAGGACTGCACTTTTTTTATTGGTTGCTACTATCTATACCCGAACATAATTCGTAGCTTTCGTTACTCTAGTCGTCTCTGTCGCGCACCGGCTTCGCGTGCAATTTTTTTCCTTCTTTATTTTGTTTGTTTACTATGAATGACATTGACTTAGTGTCGATAGTTGCCGTGTAGGTTAACGACATTAAACGTCTTTTTCTTCAAGTTTATTGGTTTGAATGTATGCCCTGGCAGGGATTCGAACCCGCGACTCTGTGCTTCGAATTCAAATCAATTTATTTATTTGCAATCATATGGCATCTTAAGGTCTAAATTATAAAATAGTTTTGATTGATTGATTGATAAACACAGTTTCACATATGAGGCCCTTTTGAAAGCACAGCAACGAAGGCAGACGTACTACCAACTAGGCTACGGGGCCGTCCATCACATCATATATCATATCACTAACCACATATGCTTAGTGTTTAAGTAAAAATTAACAATTAATTACTAAACATACCCCTTTATGGCATTCTAAGTCGGGTGCACTTAGTAGTTCAAATATTTTATCATGCTATTTATTCTCGACTAAAATCCTATAGGGGAGGTACACTTTGTAGACATACGATGCTGGCATTCAAAATACTATTCACTCCTAAGCATACCACAACTTGGGTATACTTAGTAGTTAAAACATTTTGGAAGCGCTGTTCTAAGTATACCCGACCAAAACTCTACAGGGAATCTCCACAAGGTACATTTGTAAACACTTGGCGCGCATCATTCACTCCTAAATATACCCGATCATGACACCCCAACTCGGGTATATTTAGTAGTTCGAATATTTTGCAAGCGCCATGCTAAATATACCCGACCAAAACCCCACGGGGAGTCTCCACAAGGTACATTTAGTAAACACGCATCCTGCTTTGCTAGAAATAGCTATAACATGGCAATAAAAATATATAATTCTCTTCCAAACTCAATAAGAAACCTACCTGAAAGAATGTTTAGAACAGCGCTTTTTAATTTATTGTGTGACAATTGTTTTTATAGCATAGATGAATTTTTTAAATATAAATTGGATTTATAATTTATATAAAATTGTATTGAATTAATATTGACATGACTTATTTTAATATCATAAATTGACACTAGCGTATTATTCCTATTATTATTTTGTATCCTGACCTGTGTAATTTGATCGAATATTTAGTTACTTGAATTATTTTGTTAATAATATTATTATTTCTTAAGACATTTAATTTTATATAATCTATTTTGCATGCTGACTTTTAAGGCTGTATAGGTGTTTCGTTTATTTGTTATTGACCATCCTTTTTTGTACCCTATGCAAAGCAAATAAATGATTTGATTGATTGATTGATTGATACGAGCGACCCTGTGATTTGGCTACAACGTGATTGGAGTGATCAGTTGAAGACACCTGCGAACTCAGCGTGACCAACGGACTACGAGCGACTCTACGATTTGGCTACAGTTGTGATTGGACCTGCGACCTGTTTATCGTCGAATAAATTCTCAAATCAAGTTATTCGGCTTTTCTTACAAATCCCGAACCCCACGTCCGTAACAGTACTGTTGTTTACAGCGTAGATTTAATAAGTAGGTACGTGGTTCGTGGTATCTATAGATAGCATAAAATATACTTACCTAGACGAAAGAATACATTTATGAGCTTTAATTCGTCGCCCCGCAACTTCAACGATGACGTCAGGGGCAATTTCTTGTAGAAACATGCGTAACAAGTCTTGGCCAAGGCATGATTGACAGCTGGCGATTAAGCTAGAAGTCGGACTCGTGTCTGCGGTGGTGCTGTTATCTACAAAAACACAAAATATATTTTTTCTATTATGAATAAAGATAATTGTCATGTTAACCCACTTAACTACCACTTACCAACAACAGAGCCGCACAGGCTGCTTTGCATACTACTAATTTCTGATATCTCTGAACCTTGTTTCTCCAAATCACCAGATGAAGCCCCCATTTTCGTCGAAAACCGTGCCCGGCTTGACAAAGAACCAGTTATATTTCGGCTCAATTCGTTCTTCAAGTGTGGAAACAACCGGTTCAAACTAAGGGTATTTTCAGAGTGAAATGAGCTGATGATATCAAGTGGCCGAGACGATTCAGAAGTGCCTTGCTCTGCCCATGTATTTTCAGGAATAGATCTTGTCATTCGTACATCTAATGTTTTTTCTTTAATATTGTTGGAAGGTGTTTCAGCTCTTAGGACTGGTTTATCAAGATCCGAAAGTTTAACAAGCGGGTTATTCAATTGTTCACGTAATGACTTTTCTTTAGTAGATGACTTTGGATTAGAATGTTGACGGTTTTCTGTGACGATATTATCTTGACGGTGCTGAAGCTTCTTTGGAGTGTCAGTTACGGGCAGTTTTTTTGTATCAGGTTTAATTATAGAAGAGTGTCTTATTATTTCAGATATACTTATATTCGGATTATTGCATAATGACTCGTAACTTTCAAAATTAACATCTGTAACACTAAGTAGACTAGAATTGTTTTCACTTTTTGAACACTTAGATGCATCTTTTGTTCCTGTGTTATTTTTCCTGGCAGTTAAAGATGAAATTAGTCTCGTCGGCATTTCTTTTGCTGGTTTTTCTCCCAAATCTATGTACATTGAGAATATATTCTTCTTTTTAAAGGCTTTTTCATCATCATTATTTTTAGGTGAAATTTTATCAGGTAAACTAGATAAGTCGATGAAAAAATTATGGTTAGATTTTTCAGAACCATCAGAATTTGATGAACTTTGGATTTTATTATTTTCTAAACTGTGACATGAATTTAATCTTAGTTTTGAACTAGTTTTTAAGATTTCACATGTCCTATATCCCGGTCTATTTATATGCGAATTAGTAATAGTAGATGTTTGCTTTTCTACATCTGAGTTTGAACTTTGCGCCATGTCTACTATCCAAGCAGATATGTTAGTAGGTTTAGGTGATTTTCTTTGGTTTTTTTCTACCTCTGGAAGTATATATGCCGCTCCTGATACTATAGGCATATTTTCTATATTTCTCTTACTCAAGGGAGTTCCTGGACAGCTTGCCATTTGCGGTAATTGATCTACAATAGATGCACCATCTGATATATTTGGCGAGGAGACTTCATAATTCATACCAGATTTTTTTATATCTGATATACTATCTTGACTAACTACGAGAGCGTCACTTTCACTCTCTTCTGATTCATACTGTTTAAGAGCAGAATTTTCAAATGACATGATGGAATTATGCGGAGTGTTTGAAACCAAGATAGATTTTAACGGGAGAAGTGATTCTTTGTCAAACGTCAAATAATTACTCTCTTCTTCAGGTTCTGTCTCATCGTTAAGACATTTTTCTAAAAGTAAAGAGTCTTCTGGACTCATTTTAAAAATTGTATGTGATAATTGTTGTAGCACGGAATCTGTATATTTAGGGTTGGTATGCTCTAAAAAATCTTCTTTATCATTACTTTCTGACCACTCATTACGACTAACATCAAATTTTGCAGTAGAACAGTGAAAAGGCGGACTACGTGGTGGTAAGGCGTCACTGCTAACTGTCTCTGCTCTCGTATTAGTAACTGTTTGATCTTTGTCATCCTCTTCGTCTACTAAACTTGCTGCATCAATAAAGCAAAATGAGGATTTAAACGGTGATTTCTGGTTGTGTATGTTGTTACTGTCAGCAAAATCAGAAGAAGTTTCTGTTTTATCTCTTTGACTAGTTTCATTTTTCAAAAGATGTTCGTTACTAATATTTTTTTCAACAATATTTTTCGCAGGTTCTTGTGGTGGAAAGACATATTCCCATTCCCAAGAGCTAGTTGCAGAACTAATAATTTTTTCAATTTCCCGTTGTTTATCTTCTTCTGATGAGTTATTGACATGAGATTTATTTAGTAGTTCGACATATGAATCATTTACAGGTGATATACCGTTTTCGGAAGACTGTCTGCTGATTTTAAAACCTTGAAATGAATTTTTGTCGGCACTAGAACATGGTACTGATTCATTAGCCTCACTTGCAATCAAGTCATGCAAGGTAATTTCATTTAATAAATCAGTTGTCATTGTGATGCTCTTGTTGCTACTTTCCATTTTGGTGTTTGAATACTCAACATTTAATTGTAAAACACCATAAGCAGCGCTTGCACCAGGCAAACAATTACAATTAGCTGGGTACTATTATTTACATGTCTTTAATTGATCTGTCTATCATGTGAAAATGTAGGTCCCTTCAGCAGAATGGGTATTGTTTTTGTTATCTTGAATTATGTAGGTATAGCCAGCAAAATGTATTTCTTACTGTATTCTTGACAATACTTAAGTAAAGACTGATATATTGCTACACTGGATGACGAAAATATTAATTTTATTGATATTAATTTTGACTGGAATTTCTTAAGTAAATAATTCTAGAATGTTGTATAATTAAGATATATTATTACTATATATATTACATTTAATAGTTTAAATTAGTCCACTCAATAGTTCATTAAATAGAATATTATGTCAAATCAATACTTGGATTTATACTTTTTTTTTAAATACTATTTATATCCTTATGTCAATATTTTTCTGTGTGGGTAGTACAATCCTTAAAATAATAATCGGGGCTCTCCAGTGCATAATTTCTGAATTTTCTAAACTTTCATAAGTTTTTTATATTACATGATTTACTTCTCTTTGTATCGGGTTCATACATTTAGTATAAGCTTCACTGAAACAAGAGATAAATATTAAAATAAAATAAAATAACAATCATATTTAATTTTAATCAAGGAATAGTGATATGTGTACAGAGATAAAAATAATGCACTTATGTAATAGACCAGGTCAGTCTTTATGATCCTCTAAACAAGACACCTGTAAAGACAACATGATTTTGGGATAATAAAGGTTTATTATAATCAAATCAGAGTTTAGGATGATGATTTCAATTTCTGAGAGTTGCTAAACCTATAGGCTGAGCGGACCAGCAGCGGTTCTGGAGTCGCATAGATGTTACAAGTAGGTAAACACAAGGGCCGCACAATTAAATATGTGGGTAGTAACCTTTTCTCAGCAAATTTACATTTAATCATAAACCTAAATTCAGGTTTAAATTACAATTAGGTACATTCATAATTTTGATCTGAATAAAAACATACCGACATAATTTAATGAAGTGTAGCATAAAGTTTCTCAAATACCAGCTTTACGCAGCAAAGGTAAATACCAGGCTGTTATGTTCAACACTCTTTTATGATTGGACAATGGGAAATCTAATCTAAGAATTGCCTTAATTTTACATGTAAACATTTCAGCTTTAACATACCTAGTCATAGCTTAGGTACTTAGCCTCAGGTTGAACCATGGTTGAACATAGTTATTAATTTCCAGTCAGAGTGTTAAGTTTCTGGCTGTTTGTTTAGACCATCATGAAATCCTACCCGCAAAAAAATCAAGCAAAAATACATGATCATTAAATTACCTATTGAACTACAAGTCTGGAATTGTTACAATTTCTATTTACTATAAATTTTATTGTGAACGTATTTAGTAAATACTTACCAAGCTTTCCAACACTGTATTCCCGTTTACAATAGTCTTTCTACATGCTACGCTACCTTTGGTAATTTACGTTTATTTTGCTGGCCATTAAGTAGGAAGAGGAGACACCACACCTTATAGATTTATCACTATAATAAGTCCATCAATTTGTACAATAGATAAATCTATAAAAAGCCCCTTTTTAAATAGAAGTAAATACGTATTACTGCCCTCAGCCCTCAGGCAGGTAAGTAGGTACTACCTAACAAAAGTCAAAAACTAAATTTTATGGATCGATTATAATGTTACCAACTCCAAAATATTTTAATCATTTAAATACAATAGATAAATCTCTAGCGAGTTTGTCTTTAGACTAGACCATGGTCGCCAGTGTGATAGCTCGCTTAAAAGTCATTAAGCCGGGTCCACAGCTCCGTGTTTTCGTGTTTTGAACACGCTAACATGTTAATTTTAACAAAATAGGGGCGTGGCTTAACAAAGGAGATGTAAAATTTTGTATGGGAGGTGGTTTTTTATTATTTCAAAAATTGAACGGGTATTCTACGCATATAGGGTAAAAGAGTATATTATTACGATAATCAGGATCACTTGAAAAAAAATAAAGAAAGCTCCGTTTTTTTTATAAATTGATTCGAATATTGGTTGGTAGAAAAATAAACCTAAGATCTGGCAATACAATTATACCTCTGGCAATCCTTTCAAACCGATTTTTTGTTGCGTAGTTGCTGTGAATGCTTTTTAAGAAAGAGATAGCGCATAGTATAAAAATGATCTATTGTCTCTTTCTTAATTTTTATTAAGATTTAATCGATATTTTTACTTTTTTTCTGATTTTGGCGCTAGTGTTACTTTGCGCCAGTAGTGTCAACTGTCAAGTTTATTTTCAAGGTAGGGAAACTAAACGCTAATTTCGGTTAAAAAAAAACGGTTATTTTTCTGACTGTCAGTTGAATACCTGTCAATCCTGTCATCTATCACGTTGACATTCCATTTTTTTTTTCTAGTTTACTTTCTCTAAAAATGAAACGAAAAGGCCTCAAGTTCTTCAATAATTATTTTCATTAATTACTGCAAAAAAAAAGACTACAAATAAAAATAACGTTATACTTGGCGGTAAGATTTTAATACAAAAAGATAATATCAGAATAATAGGTCTTGGAAATTCATTGATCGTTCGTTTCATTATAACTTTTTAGCTTGAATAAGTTTGCAATTTTTACGAAAACGGAGCATCGATAAAATAATTTGATTAGTTATCCTGCATGGCTACTATGTAAAATGAGGCGACAGGCGACGCGAGACGAGAGAGCTCGCTCGCCTCACTGCATTTTGTCGCTTTAGTTAGCATGTAACTCTACCGCGACAACATTTTGCAGCGCGAGTCGGCAGTCTCGCGGTAGAGAAAATGGTGTTACCATTATAACAAAAAAAAATTCTACCGTATTCCTACCAAGTGGACATTCCATTCATTCGTTCGTTCGCTACCCCAAGTAAAGTGTTAGAGCGAGATAAAAAACAAGGAATGTCGTATAGCGCTATCTTTTTTCATCACTCCATCCATAAATGTTCGTCTTAACTTAAACGCATATGTCAGGCAGCATAAGACTTTTTACGCGGGAATCGAGAGGAAATGGCGGGTTCATTGTTTCGTCCTTTTTAAAATTAGTTTTTCATGGTAATTGTGGTGTTAATATGGTGGAATTAGTGCGATAATGTGCCGTTAAAGAAGAACTATTCAATGAAAGTGAGAAATAATGAGTGGTTAGCTGTTTCTGGTTTGATACCCCGCGTTAAACTTCAGTATCATTGGAATGTAAGAACCACCCTTGCATTTCAATGATGACGTAATAAGAAATGAAACTACTGAAGACGTTTAACTGCGTTTAACATTGATGCAAGACATGACTACAGACGACGAAATGAAACTGAAGAAATAATGACTAAAATGAAGACATTAAACTTGGATAATGCAAGAAACTACTAAAGACTAGGCTGTATGGGCTTAGATCCCTTTGCCTTTCCCATAAGGGAGAAAGAAACTAAAAAATAAATAAATAAATAAATAAACAAACTGCGAAAAAAAATTCGTTTAATTTCGTTTTGCTTGTATTTATTGTTAAAACTCGTATAATAAAATTAAATATCTTTTTCTTGATTGCCTAGCGATTTTTATCGGTAGATAGATGTACTCATTGTGGTCTACAAGTTAAGCTTCGAAGGAAATCCGCATCACTCGCTAGTTGGTACGTTGGAAAGTACATTATTACATTGTTTCGTATATTTTCCTTGTATTATATATTATTTTATTGTCTAACATAATACGCTTTATTCTCTAGGATCTAAACTTTGATCGTGATCTAAACTTTGATACCAATGTGGACGTTCAATAAGACCTTACCGTGTGTTCAATAATTGCTGACCCTCGAACTATATACTTAAACTATTTTCGAGGATATCAATGTTGATTCACAATGCAGAACATGAGATATCAAAAGTTGGATTACACGGACGGCAACTGTATGAAAAAGCCAACATATTATTTGGCAATAAAATTGAAGATGCCATTTAGGAGTGTCATTGCGGAGTGCCATAGTGAATGTGCTGCAGGGAATGGAACTTCAGCAAGCAGTTGTAGCAGTGTTATTGTTAGTTAGTCATTACATTGACTACAAAAGTATAAACAATTTTCAACACTATGGTGCATCAACTACTATTTATTTCGCTTATAACAGTTTACTGCTGGATTTATGCCTTCCCAGTCTATTAATAAGATTAGTTAAAATACACAAAGATGTTAATAAATTAATTCTTTATTTTCTTTTCCAACATGTCCCAACCAACCTAAAGATAATACAAGAAATAATACACACAAATAATACAAGAAATATTAAAATTTTAATTGATACTATAATCTAATTTCTGTTTGTGGTTTTATGTAAGATATTATTCAATCATGAGGTTTGAAAATCTCCAGAATTACGCTATAATCATAATGAAAAAGCATATACAATTGCTTGAGAAAAAAATTGCAGCCCCGCTACTAATATTCATAGCCAACCATACATATTTACTTTCAGAGATGCTTTACTATTGTTTTGTTTATTCAATATAGAATTAATATGTTCCTACTTAACTTACAAGTACCTATAGTAGTATATAGGTAATAATAAGTTTTCTTTATTTCTTTTACAATGGTAAGCTAAACACTAGACGCAGTCTTATTAAAGGTTCAACATCATTTCTGATATTTTTGTTTATGGTATTATTGTAAGATTCTATTCAATCATGAGTTAATCTCATGATAATCTCTATAATTATCCTATAATTATAATGAAAAGCATTAGGAATTGCCTGAGAAAATTGCATACATTTAGAGTAGCCCCGCTACCATCATATGAAGGAGTTGACCATCTTAATTAGTAGCCAACCATACATACCTATTTACTTACACATTAACTATTGTTTATTAAATATAGAATTAAGGTAAGTACTTTCCAAGTGAAAGTTACCTACTTATGAAGAAAATTATAGATTTTTCCAATTACTTTTCAAGTTAACCTCTTTATTGAACGTTCTCGCCTTGTTCTCGCGCACCCAGAACGTGGAAGACTTTAACACGCGTAGAAATGTCAAAAAGCGAATGTTTAAGTCGCGTATTGAACGTTACGTGCTAGCCAAAGCGACAATTCCGTCGCGTTCTCGCCGATTGACATAAGGTCAAAATTTTTGTGTCTCTCTCGCGGGAACTGTGCTAGCTCCCCGCGAGATAGGCTCTATGTCGCGTTTTGACAGCTTCTCGAGCCTGTCGCGGTCGTACGTGCTTGCCCTGCTGAAACCCACTTACATAAGCTTCTAAGTAGGTATACTACTTATCCGTTCAATTTTTGGCCGAATAAAAAACCACTTTTTACGTCTCCTTTTGTTCAGCCAAAACATAACATTGTTTGCCGAGCGAGACGAATGGATAACATCCCCCGTGTTTGCCTGCGGGGAGGGGAAGCGTCGCATTTTATGTTAGCGCTCATTGAATGAAGACGTCCATCCGTGCAAAACTTTAGTTGGTTTGTGGAATAATGGAGTGGAATAAAGAAAGTATTTTGTTGTTGATACAACTTATTAGAAAAAGGCCGGTATTTGGGATGTAACTATGGAAGAACACAAATATAGATACAAAAAGTAGATGCCCTGTCGGATATTGCTATTAAAACAGTTTTGTTAGCCAAAACATTAACATTAGGCGCAGTGGACGGGCGGTTTTGTTAAACAAATTACACAAACTTGTTTTGTTAGAGTGTTTTGTTAGAAAATTGGCGCTCTGGACCCGGCTTTACAATCACGTCGTGTGGCCCTAAGTAGCTAGCCTTCCTCAGGTCCACACAAAATGACGCTCGAGATTTTGGATGCAGGATAAAATCAAAAACTAGCCAAATAAAGTTCAATTTGACTGTAATGTTGCACAGTGACGCAGCAATAAATAATATCTAGCACTCGAACAACATACAAAACACAAAGGATTTCATTAAATTCTTTTTTAAACATGATCCACACAGAAGCCTGTGGATCAGTTTTCATTTGTCAATATTTCGACAAATATACCATTTGGAGACAGATTAAGTATACTAGCACCGTCACGTATGATACGTGACGGGACCCAACATTTGAAATCCACTCTCGTAACAACATAATAATTAGAAAAAGCAGAAACAAGATTTCGAACCGTCATTTCGTGTGGCCCATGTTTGATACCGTCACATTAGCTGAATTTTGCCTTAATTAGGTTGTAAAGCTATTCATAGCAAAGAGAACTTCCGTCACTGAGGTTCTAGATTTATCTGAAACCAATCGGTGCAGTAGGTATTTACGATATAATTCGAAATTTAAAGTATGGAAATGAGCTAGGGTGACAACGAAGTCATCCTTTTGCGGACATGTTATTTCATAAATGAAATAATTAAATTCATAAATAAATAAATTAGAGCGGCCGACTAAAATCAAATACTGAAGTATAAACACAAAAACAAGTTCTACCACGAATATTAAAATAATAAACCAGGTAAGTTAAGTAGGTACCTATTCATTGTTGGGTCTGAGTGATGATTATCAATCACAATTCACAGTACAGAGAATTAAACATACTCACAGAGAATAACCACTTAAAGAGTTCTTGCCTGAACATCCAATGTATTGGCACCGTAGTGCTGCTACTTTACTTATTAGCAAATAAAAGTTTTAAAAGTTTGAACAATTTAATATTTCGCCATTGAGGGCAAAAGCAAAAGTGACAAATAGAAAAAACAGAATAATATCAAAAATATCGTCGTTGCGCTTTCCAATCCGGATATGTGGAATTTTTGGAAAAAAATTTTTTTGCTCCATTCGCTTCAGAATTTTAAGGCGCATGTACCACAAAAACAGATTTGTGAAAATTCCGCTTAGATCCGGAGATACATTTTTGATATGTGGGTAAATTAGAAAAACTAAACTGACAAGTGCTTATTGAGCACATATCGTGATTTTTGCAAAGTTGAAATGCACATGTCAGATTTTCCGTTCACATATCAATTTGTAGTTTCAATATAAAATTACATATCAAGTTTTAGTCATACATTTAGTGTATTTTGATAAGGGTAAACCTTTGGTATAAACGGTTTTTCTACCTACCAGACCTACCTATCTCTTTCTTTTTGGCGGCTTACGAATCCAAATATTATTTATTCAAACCAAAACATAATAATACATAAGTAATACCAAAACATAGAAATAAAAATTGGCAGGTCAACGGGCCTTGTTGCTGAGGTAGACATCTCTAGCAGGCAATTTTTAGGTAAATAAGTAGATGGCAAAATATTGTTGCGGTTTGGTGGCATCATTTTTTACATAATATAAGTAGTCTTCTTCTTCCGACCTTTTCCCATGTCTATTTGGGGTGGGCTATCCTACTCTTGTTTCTCCAGATGTGTCGTTTCTGAGTCGTTTGAGGGTCTTTATTTTCTTTGGCGAGGTCTTTACTATTGACATCCATGTGAGTCGGGGTCTATCACAACTTTTTGGTCCCGAGTCAAGTTGCAGCGCTTTTTTGGTCATGTGTTCGTCATGGCGGTACCATCGTAGGCGTGACACGTGTGACGGACGTGTGAGTTGGCCTGTTATTTCAACCTGACCAATCACAACGACTCCCCTAAATACCTCAGCGTTCTGTTGGATAGATCCTTGACCTTTAGAAGGAACTGCGAAGATTTAAAGCGAAAGGTGCACAGTCGTAAAAATTCACTACAGCAACTTGTGAGGAGTAACGCCGCCGCAAGTGATGCGGACGTCAGGACTGGCGGCGCTAGCATTTTCTGCCAGTTAATTTCCGTGCCACTCTACTCATGCCAAGCTTGAGGATACAGCCTTAAACGAAACTTACTGTATTATTACTGGATGTTTAAAGCCGACCCCGTTTAAGTTCATATATCCCTTAGCTGGCATAGCACTTTCAGATGTTCGCAGAACAATAGTAAGCTTGCAAGAGAGGGCTAAAGTGGATGACATCATGTGGCACCCTCTACATGGGCAAGAGCCACCGCCACTTCTTCTTTTTGACCTCTTATCCCTCAGCAGGGACGTAGGGCTCTTAGAGTAGTCTTCCAAAGATCTCTATCTTGCGCTGCACCTTCTAGATCTTTCCATCAGTAATCGATGGATGCAGCTTCTTTTTCCAACGAGCGGCGCCAAGTAGTTCTGGGTCGACCTTGTTTCCATCTTCCAGTGGCTTTCCAGATAAAACGCTCGTTTGGAAGGATCACAATCCAGCCTTCTAAAAATATGCCCAATCCAACGCCATTTTTGCTCTAGGATATCTTCACTGATCTTTTTGACTCGTTTTTCTCCACAGTTTTGCGTTAGAAATGGTTCGTAGGCAAAAGATGCCTAATATATACCGCAGGCATTTATTAATAAATACCTGCGTGAGGTCTTTCTTAACTCACCATGTTTCACAGCCATAAAGAAGAACGGATTTAATATTATATAAAAAAATCTTCAACTTTGTGCGTCAGGTAATGACCGGTGAACTACATACTGGCTTTAGTTGTGAAGACCGAGAGCTTTCTAAAGTGCGTCGTCCCTCTCACAGCCGAACCCTTTTTAAGCGAGATGCAGTATGTGGCAAGCTCGTATACCGCTTCTAGACCCTTTTGTTCCACTCTCTGAGAGTCTTTCAGCCAGACGCAGCCTTCCGTGGTTAATGTGGAAGTCTTTAATTAGACTTCGGATCCAGGTTGGCCGGAGCAAGGCAACATGTTCAGGTGGGGGCTCTTCTGTGACCCAAACCTGGACTGGACTGTATGTGTGGATCGGTACAATCCATGACCCACTTGGTGACCTGTCTTAACTGCCCTGCCACCTGTTCTCAGCAGGACCTAATGAACGCCTAACACAATGCAGTTGAAGTGGCTATTTTCTAGGCCGCAAATATTAAAAAGGAAGGTTAGTTATCGACTCGCAAAGAAGAAGATTGTGTGTCTGCAGTGTTCAGGGTAGAGTTTGAAGCTTGATCGTCTGTATGCTCGTGTACCAGGGAAGAGGCAGGGCATATGCTTCGTTTTCTCCCTGCTCTTCTAAGGCCTGCGTTTTCTAGGGACGATCTACTTTTCTAGTTTTGCCTACAATGTAATCGAATTCATCAATTAAGAAGACGTCGTCTGCATATAGCATGCTTCAAGGTGCAGGTTGCTGGATTTCTGCCGTTAGGTAGTTATCACCATATTGAAGAGCAGGGGGCTCAACGCCGAACCGTAATGAACTCTCGACATTCAGGGCAACGTACATTTTTGTGGAATCGTAATAGTAGATTATCTACTACCAGTTTTATGTACCATTCGGGGTTCTCTTTGGGAAACAGTCGAACGTGCCTCTTAGCCTTAGCACACATTCCCAAATTTTAAACGTGTGTGAGATCAGCTTTACAGCTATATAGTTGCCGCAGAATCTTATCGCCTTAATCGCCTTTGTTCTTGAAAAATGGTACCAAGAAGCTTCCTCGACGCGTCTGGAATGCTTTCATGAGCGATTTTGTAGAACAGTGCCTGTAGGAAGTACCTATATAGGAACTAGGAACGTCCCCGAGTTTTGCCCACATTTCGGCCTGTCGTCAGGGTCCGTGGCTTTATTGTTGGCCATATTCGAGACCCCCCCCGTATCGTTATACTGTCAACACTGCTTCCGTATTCTCAGTAGTTTTAAAAATCAAATAGTGACAATTATTCTGTTAAGACTAGTTAGTTGTATCAAGAGCATTCAGATTAAACGGGGAAAGTGTTTGTGAGACGAAGATCCTTCTAAACCTGATGAAATACCTGGTTATCTGTGAAAACAAACAAAGTGAACCGTGGTCTGACCTCGTGTCCTCGGCGTTGTGTGTTTTTTCGATGACCTGCGTGGCACATAGGAAGGTCTGTACTCAAATTTTGGTTGTCCTTATGGCGCATTAACGAAGATAAATTATACAAACAAGACTCATAACCTCAAATATTCTCAAAAGAAAACAGACAATCACGACATTTCATACCAGCGCCATCTATCAGGAAGTGACCGAACGTTTGACAAATCAATACTCACTGTGTGAACCATACCTCGAGATCAACCTCACAATACGAACAACTTGGTAAAACCGTTGTCTACCATCTAAGATAGAGGGCAGCACCCTTTATACTTCGACATACTTAAACTACGATTCGCCCACGACACGACTGTTACATAGGTACGCATAAATGTCTGTTCGAAGATCGCCGCCGGCCACTCCAGCGCTTAGATCGGCTCAGAGTAATCCTGAAATGGATTTATTTTTCTCACCGTCGGATTTGGATAATGTAAACAATAGATCAAAGCGACCAAGACAAGAATTATCTCCCCTTTCATTAGCAGACAGTCAAGATGAGGGGACTAAAAACTGTATTCCTAATGATTTCAAATCAAACGAAAATGATAAACAGACTTGTTGCAGATGTTTCTACAATAAAAGATCAAAACACTAAGATACAACAAACAAACGAAGATATCGAGAGGTCCATGAAATTTATGAACGATCAATTTGAGTCAATGAAATTAGAAATTGCGACCTTGAAAAAAGAAAAGCAAGAGCAGCTTTCCTATATAAAAAATCTAGAAAGCAAAATTCAAGATTTACATTTCAAGAGTCGCTCCGCTGGTGTTGAGATTCGCAATATTCCTCATTCGGAAAGGGAGACATATGAAGACCTATCGAACATCGTATGCAAAATTGGGACAGTGGTGGGGGTTCCTGTTGCAAGTTCTGAAATACGTGACATCTACCGCCTCCCTGGAAATCAGAAATCTGCTCGACCAATAGTAACAGAATTTTCAACCGTCCATACAAAGGATAACTTCTTGTCAGCTGTCAGGGACTTTAATAAGAAAAACCCAACGAAAGAAAATAAGCTTCATACAGGATATCTTGGAATTCCTGGGAATTGTGTGGCTGTATACGTTTCTGAGCAGCTTCCAGGAACCGCAAAAAAGCTATATTGGTCAGCAAGAGAGTTCGCCCTAAAATTCGAATATAAATATTGTTGGATCAAGAACGGAAATATATTTTTACGCAAGAGAGATAACGAAAAACCTATTATGATAAAATCACATCTGAATTTGTCTGAATTGGAAAGTACAATAGATTGACTATTTTCTAATATCTCCGATCTCTTTTACCTTGCAATTTGTATAATAATTACTGAAATGTTGTTCTACATTATTGTTTATCTTCTAATCACACGTAACAAACTACATAATATTCATAAGTACAAGACTACTGTTACATCCATAACACACACAAACACAAAACACAACACAAAATACACTCTACACTTCAAACATAAATCACTTTCCTTGCATGCTTTTAATTTATCATACCCTATCCTAGTTTTCCACAAACTCTTCACACTGTATGTACCCTGGTGTTACCATAACAGTTCTTTATTATTTCAACCGCAAATAACACATAACAAACTACATAATATTCTTAAGTACAAGACTACTGCTACATGCATAACACACACAAACACAAAATTCACTCTATACTCCAAGCTCAAAACTTTTTCCATGCACGCTTTTAATTTCTCATACCCTATCCAAGATTTCCATAAACTCTGCATAATACACGTACCCTGGTATTACCAAACAGTTCCTTACAATTTCAACCACATATCAAGGTCATATTACGCTGTAACTTTAGTGACCACCTCTATCCTCGTATAAATGGCTAACACTGACGAACTTATAACTAATATAGATAGCGACATCCATGTGTGTCAAAGTGTAGCGCTATCACCTGATAATTGTCACTCGTACTTTCAGCTAAATGGACACGGTAATTCCTTAAAAATCATCACCCAGAACATTCGTAGTCTGTCGGCCAATTTTAACATGTTCGAAATACTTATGTGTCATTTAAAATCAGAATTTGACATTCTGGTCCTAACGGAGTGCTGGCTTCTACGGAAACCTAATATTCCGGCTATACTAGGTTACTCACACTTCATCTCGACAAACCCCTTAAACCAAAACGATGGTGTAGTCGTTTATATTAACAACAAACTAGAAAATGCTAGAGTTGAGGAGCCGCCCCTGTTTGATGCCAGTTGTTTAAAGATTAGTATAGGTGAACACATTATCATTCTCGGCATTTACAGACCGCCGGCCACTCAACCTGATAGGTTTCTGAAATCCCTTGACACTAATCTAACAGATTTAAAATCCTTTAAGAACATTTGCCTAATTGGTGACATAAACATCGACATTCGTCCTGAATCGACGGATATGCATGCTGATCAATATCTTGATCTCATCACCTCCCATGGATTATTACCAGGCCATACGCTCCCAACCCATAATCGAACATGCTTAGACCATGTTATATTAAAAACTAGTATGTCAGCTATTGTAGTTGTATCACAAGCATCAGTAACAGATCATGACGCGGTTATTCTCTCCCTCATGATGAAAAAGCGCCTGAAGCCGCCAAAGACTCGTTTGCAAGTTGATCTTAAAGGTCTCGGTGAAACTCTATCTAAAACTAACTTTGACTCCATTCTAAACTCCATGGATCCGAACGTCGCTACTAATAACCTTATCGAAATTTTAATGAGTAAAATAACCTTGTTTACCAAGATTATTCACATTCCATGTCGTTTCAGACCTCTCAAACCATGGATGACACCTGGCCTTATTCGGTGTATTAGAAACCGCGACAGTATGCACAGGAATCTTAAGATCAACCCATTTAATACTATATTGAAGGTCACTTACAGAAGATACAGAAATTTCTGTAATAATCTGTTGAAAAAGGTTCGTAGGCAATATGATAGGGCAGAGATTCAAAAATCTAAGACAAATTCTAAACAACTATGGAATACCATAACAAAAGTCACTGATCTAAGAAGAAGTATGAATACAGCAGAACAGCTGCTTCAAGTAAAAGCTACCCCAAAGTTATCAGCGGACCATGTAAACTCTACTTTTGTTAACGCCGGGAAATCCCTAGCAGAGTCAATTTTACAGAAAAATAGTAAAAATCATAAGTATAATGCCCACACAAACACACAACCATCTTCCTCTTTTGTTTTATTTGCAGCGGAGGAAGAGGAAGTTTATCGTACTATTATGTCTCTGAGAAGTAACTGTGCATGTGGTTGGGACGGTATAACCTCAAATATTCTGAAAAGCAGTGCAGTTTTATTAACTCCGGTCCTTACTCACATTATAAATCTAAGTTTTTCAAAAGGAGTCTTCCCTGACTCACTCAAAAGAGCCCAAGTATATCCAATATTTAAATCAGGTGATAAAAACGTGGCATCGAACTACCGTCCTATATCTGTGCTTCCTTCTCTATCAAAAGTCATAGAACGCATTGCGAATACCCGCTTGATCAAATATCTGGAAGATAATCATCTCCTATCCCAACAACAATACGGCTTTCGTAAGAGCAAATCTACCGTTGACGCTGTACAGGATTTGACGAACTTTATAGTCACTAATATGGACGCTGGTAACAAATGCCTTGCCATCTTTCTTGATTTGGCCAAGGCATTTGATACTATATCGATTCCTATCCTTTTATCTAAACTCAACTCCTTGGGTATAAGGGGTCTTCCACTCGAATTTTTCCAGGACTATCTTAGGAACCGTACACAGTGTGTCACGATTAATGGTACTTCTAGTTCGGACTTGCCCATTACTTTTGGCGTACCCCAAGGGAGTATTTTGGGTCCAACTTTGTTTCTTGCATTTATAAATGACTTGTGTAATATGACATCTCTGAAAGGAAAACTTATCTCCTTTGCTGACGACACTGTACTAATTTTTGCTGCTGACACATGGGATGAAGTCTACAAAAACGCACAGTTAGGATTAAACTTGGTAACCGACTGGCTCTCAAACAACCTGCTCACCCTTAATGTGGAAAAGACAAAATATATCACTTTCCACATACAAAACCCAACTTTAAACCTTTTGAATAAATGCTCTCTAACTGTCCATGATCATCAACATGATATACCCTTGTGCAACTGTCCGAAGCTGGTAAAAACTGATTCTATAAAATATCTTGGAATTTTTCTCGACGCCAAATTAAATTTCATGGTTCATATTCAGTACATAACCTCGAAACTACGCAAACTTATTTACGTATTCAAGAAGCTCAGACACGTTGCTGACTTCGATACTCTCAAGATGGTTTACCTTGCACTCTGTCAATCATTGATCAATTACTGTATCACGGTATGGGGAGGCGCATCTAAATCACATCTCTTAAAGCTCGAAAGAGCGCAGAGAGCAATTCTCAAAGTTGCTACATTTAAACCCTTTTATCACTCAACGCAGGCACTGTACGATTTTTGTGAAGTCCTTTCAGTGCGTAAACTCTTCATACTAAACACAATACTTCTACAACACTCCAAGACTCCCTTTTGTAAAACTCTAGCTCTGAAAAGAAACAAAAATGTATCAACCACTTTTACAACTAAAACGGCCTTCAGCCATAGATTTACGTTTTTTCTTGGCCCCTTTCTTTTCAACCGTGCAAATCGAGACCTAGATATCTATAAAATGAATAAATACGACTGCAAACAAGTAATTTCGATCTGGTTAAAAAATCTATCTTATACTGACGTTGAAAACATCCTCAAACCTGTGGTATAAATAGAATTTGCCTGTTACATGCTGTGCATGGTTTCTTCATCTTACCTAGTAACTTGATAACTTGCCAAAGAGAAATTAAAATACCCGCTTGCTTACACTCACTTACTCAACACACACACACGAACACACACAACACACACACACACACACACACACATACACACACACACACACAAATACACACACACACACACACACACATACACACACACACTCACTTACACACCTCATGTTTATTTCTAATATTTCCTTTTCTCATATTGCCTCAGTTTTCGATATAACTATCTTAACTTTATATAAACCTAAAATAAAACCAAATACTTACTGTTTAAGAATATGTTACGGGGAAGTACATCTGGGGTACTGGTGACCTGAAGCACAGACTCCGGTCTATTTCAGGCATCAGTCTTCACAAGTACCTTGACTACTTTGTAAGTTGATTAAAAACTCCTATAATTACGCTTACTTTAAGGTCTATGTGAAGAAGAATCTAAATAAAATTATTATTATTATTATTATTATTATTATTATTATTATTATTTATATTCAACAAATTAACACAGAATGTTCTAATATTCTAGTGCGCAATGCACATAGTGGAACCAAAAAGGAAGAACCCGTTAATTAACTAGAGTTGATATGTGCCCAGATAATACATAATTATTTTTGGAGACCCAAACAAAATCTTACATGTGCCTGAAAATTAGAAAAAAAATTATAGCGCAGGACACGCACCATATACCACCAAAATATTCTAATAGCAAAGAGTAACGATTTTTTATACACCTTTTTGCATTTAAACGATAGCGTTTTTGCTAATAATGCGCCTGTAATACGTTTTTTTGTTCTCCTGAAAACTATGCAAAATGCACATATCTAACTTGGAAAGCGCAACGACGATATAAAAGAAAAATAAAATCTAAAAAGTAAATAACATCAAAAAGAGGTTCTGTCGCCAACATGGCACCCCGCGGTGCAAGGCAACCATGAGAATAGAATAGAATAGAATAGAATAGAATATACTTTATTGCACACCAGAATAAAACAGAACAGTTAAATTCACGAAAAAATAATAAAGAAAGTGTACATGTATGTAGGCGGCCTTATTGCTAAGTAACAATTTCTTCCAGGCAACCTTAGGGTGAGGAGATTCATATAAAGTGAGACGGGTCTGTGCAAACGTCATAAAATACAAGGAATACAGAAATATTTAACATGCTGTACTTACTAAATACATACTATACTATATAAATAATTGTACCTACATACATACGCACTCTAAACACATACATATAATAATATAAATATAATAAACCTACATATATTAAATACCATACAATAAACCTACACAATAAATCATAGGATAAAAATAACCAAAGTTCACTAAGGATAGAAGCATAAAGTATCACGAGGAGAGAGAAAGGAGATGGGCTTTCAGCTTACTCTTGAAAGAGTCAAGAGAAGGAGCTTGTCTTAATGACGCAGGAAGAGAGTTCCACAGCTTGATAGCTTGAACTGTAAAAGAACATGAATAGAAATGAGTCTTATGAGAAGGTAAAGATAAAGTGAGTTGGCGAGAGGGACGAAGCGTACGATTGTAAGTTATAGATTGGTATTCAAACCGTTCTTTGAGATAAATAGGAGTCGAAGGATTAAACAAAATAGAATACAAAAGAGAGAGAATGTGGTAATTCCTTCGATTTCTGATACTAAGTCACTTTAGCTGGGTTCTGAAGGAGGAGACATGATCGTACTTTCGAAGATTGAAGATGTATCTAATGCATAGATTTTGAAGGCGCTCGAGTTTATTGAGCATCTCTTCTGTAAGGTCCGGGTAAGATGAATCAGCGTAATCAAGGATAGGAAGGAGTAAAGTCTGTGCAAGAGAAATTTTCGTACAAGTCGGCAAAAGATTACGCAACCGTTTCAGCGAGTGATAAGAAGCAAACACCCTCCTGCTAACCTCAGTAATTTGCGGTTTCCAGGAGAAAGTCCTGTCAAACAGGACACCAAGATTTTTAACGGTGATACTGAAAGGCAGTTGTACACCATCGAAAACAACAGGCGTTAAGCAATCAAAGTCTACTCTAGAAATAAACCCTGGGCTACCAATTACAATAACTTGCGTTTTCTTTGGATTTACCGTGAGACCATAACACTCCGGAAGACATCTGCAAGACCGCAATCATTACACCCTTTGGGTTATTTGAATTTTCTTTCATGTCTTTTGGCTTGCGAAACGCTGGACAGGCCTTTCAGCGCTTCATAGATGAAGTTACTAACGGCTTGGACTTTGTATTCCCATATTTGGACGACATTTTAGTCTTCTCCAAAACACCCGAGGATCACGCCCACCTCTTCGCACCCTATTCAAGCGCCTTTCTGACTACGGTGTTGTTGTCTACCCATCGAAGTGCGTGCTTGGTGCACACGAAGTGACGTTCCTCGGCTATAAGGTCAGTGAATCTGGTACATGTCCACCTCCTGAACGCATCGAACGAAGCCCTGCGGAATTTCCCCCTTCCTAAGACAGTCGAAGGCCTTCGCAGATTCCTTGGCATGGTGAATTTTTACCGCCGATTTCTGCCAAATGCCGCAGAACTTCAATCCGTCAGGATTGTAATAATTGGACAAGTTCTTGTGTGGCCTGCCAACGATGCAAGGTTTCTCGGCATACGTCCGCTCCTCTTGGTAATTTTGCCAGCCCAACCAAGCGCTTTTACCACGTCCATATTGACATTATTGGTCCTCTTCCTCACATCAAAGGATTCCAGTACTGTCTGACTGCCGTCGACAGATTTACTCGCTGGCCCGAGGCCTGGCCGATGGTCAACATGACAGCTGAAGAGTGTGCAGAGACCTTCTTTCGTGGCTGGATTGCTCGTTTCGGCGTACCCACCATCGTTACGACAGACCAAGGTCGTCAGTTTGAAATGTCTCTCTTTCAGGCTCTAATGCAGATGTGTGGCACCAAGCGCATCCGCACTACAAGCTATCATCCGTGTACGAATGGTCTTCTAGAACGAATGCACCGGCATTTAAAGGCTGCATTAATGTGTCACGAAGAGACTTGGCATAAAGCACTGCCTGTGGTTCTACTCGGAATGCGCGCAGCACTTAAGGAAGATTTGCAATGTTCACCAGCTGAGCTCGTTTACGGGGAGCCCCTGCGCTTGCCCGGCGAACTTATTGCTTCTTCCGCAGCTCCAGAGCGCGTCGAGGACCTCACAAACTTTGCCACTCAACTTCGGAATCATATGGCACGCTTGAGGCCGACACCTGCCTCACGACTCACGTCACGGTCAACACGGTCTTCGTCTCGAAGGACCTCATGTCATGACTTCGTCTCACGTATTTTTGAGAGATGATACAGTCAGACCTTCACTTAAACCGCCCTACATGGGACCTTACAAGGTCGTTTCCAGGACGGACAAGACTGTATGTAACTATTACTGTGGGCGATAGAAACACCCAACTGAGCCTTGACCGCGTCAAACCGGCGTATATTCTGGACAGCAATGTTCCTCGAGTCCCAGTCGCTAACTCACCTGCGGCGAATACTCCAGCTGCAACTGCTCGTGTCCCGCCTACGCCTCTTGCTCCTGCCCATCCACCTTCCCCTGTTACTGGCTCACCTACAACTGCAAAAGCTGACCCACTCCCATACACCACTCGCTCAGGTCGCAACGTGCGATTCGAAACGCGTATGAATCTGTGACCTTCATTTTTTCTCCATAGTATTTTACAATTTGTTAGTTTTAAGTTTCGCATGTGATGAATATTATATTACTGTAATTTTATTTTTCTACTGTGTTATGTTATGTGTATGTCGCATGTTGTAAAGTAAACGGGACAACTTATTCATTGTACCTACCTATGTCTTAATTTTAAGGATTTTTTATTTGAGTTGATCTGCGTGTTTACTAAATGTACCTTGTGGAGACTCCCCATGGAATTTTGGTCGGGTATATTTAGCATGGCGCTTTCAAAATATTCGAACTACTAAATGTACCCGAGTTGGGGTGTCATGATCGGGTATATTTAGGATTGAATGATGCGCGCCAAGTGTTTACAAAATGTATGAATGAATGCTTGTGGAGATTCCCTGTTAACTTTTTTTATTGATTTAACATGATGGAATATACCTACATTTAAATTAAAAAGTGCATATGAAATTAACTGATTCATGTCAAATCAAACATAAAATAGGTAGTTATGTCTGCCCGCGTCTCACGGTTTCCCGCGACCCTCACCAGATTGTCGGTCCGCCTTGTGGTGGGCCTGCCCACACTCCGTCTTCCTGCGCACGGTTGCCATTTAAGAACCTTTTTGCCCCAACAGCCGTCGGTACTACGCGCAATGTGCCCCGCCTACTGCCACTTAAGTCTAGCGATTCTTCGGGCTATGTCAGTGACTTTGGTTTGCCCGCGGATCTCATTATTCTTGATACTATCGCGCAGGGAAACTCCGAGCATAGCCCTGTTCGTTCATTGCTGGAGTGGATGAATTCGACATAACTTTTGTCTTCATGTTCATCTTCAAACCCGCTTGTTGGGAGACTATTGAGGTCAACTAACATTGTGGCGAGGTCCTCCAAGGTCTCAGCTATGATCACGATATCGTCAGCTCACCGAAGGTGAGTTAGGTACATCCATTGATAATTGATGTCATGTCCTTCCCATTCCAGTAGCTTAAAAACATCCTCCAGTGTAGCAGTGAAGAGTTTCGGAGATATAACGTATCCCTGTCTTGTCACGCGCTGCAGCTGGATTGGTCTGTAGTTCTGATCTTGATCTTGAGTCCATCTGGACTGACATAGTGGCGTTGTTCTCATACAATCACTGCAGCACTTAGATATACCGATAGTCGATTTGGCACTTCTGAAGAGACCGCAACACTGCCCAAATCTCAGTAAAATCGAAGGCCTTCTCATAGTCGACGAACGCTAAGCCTAGTGGCTGGTTATACTCTTCCGTCTTTTGTATTACCTGCCGCAGCGTGTAAATGTGGCCTTTACGAAAACGAGCTTGTTCGGTAGGCTGAAAGTCGTCAAAACTACGCGCGAGACGATTCGTGACGACTCTCAAAAACGTTGATATGGCTCGGTCAGATCAGAAGCGACTAATTCATTAAAAGGGTATAAATTGCCCTTGCCCTTTTTAAAGAAGAGGAACACCACACTTGTAGGCCACGCCTAAGGCGCTGTTACTTCGAGGATAAGTGAAAGGACTTTTAAGACCGGTGTACCACCTGTTTTCAGAAGCTCAGCAGTTATTCCGTAATCCATCACCTAGCCTAGCGCCTTGTTGGTTTTTAACTGTTTGAGAGCTATTCCAATCTCGTACAGGCTGAAGTCCGGGATGTCTTCTGTATAGTGCCGCCGGGTTATCCTAGCTCTGGGGTCAGTTGCAGCTTGGCTGAGAGGTGACCGTGTTGTCGTGTACAGCTGTCCATATAACTTCTCGACTCTTTTCAGTAGCTCAAGCTTAGCTGTCACAGTATACGTAGTCGCCAGGTTCGTCAATTGGATTTGCCCAACGGACAAATCTCTTCCGAACACTTTGGACCCTCATATTTAGTAGCAATCTATTTTTAGATAGGTACAGTTTACTCCTAAAATTCAAATCCTTATTGCGTACAAGCTGCAAATTTATTGCTTTTTAAGCGAAAATGATCACGCCGATTTTACGCCGGCGGCGCCACCGGCGGCGGCGGCGTGGCTTAAAAGCGGCGGCGGCGGCGGCGTGGCGCGGCGGCGCACACGTCTAGTAGGAAGGAACGAACATTCTTATTTACCAGTTACTACGTGTTTGAGAAAGCTCTAATGTCTATTTCTTTATTTTTTACTTTGAAAAGTAATCAAAGCTAGCAGCGCCATCAATATTTTATTAGTTCCGAAAAAATCCAATAGATGGCGGTGATAGTTTTTTAAAACTCGATATCAACATTTGTCTTGCATAGCTAAAGTATTTTAATAATTTTCTCAATAAACTGTCTTACTCTTCGGGATATTGAAGTTTCAATTATCCCTGCTCTTTGGAGTTTTTGTGCCAAGCTGTACAAAAAGGTCCTACGAGTCGGATGCGCAGAAGGGTCTTTTTCTTGGAAGAAAGACGCATCCGTACGACCCAGTGCTACTACTCAAGCAGGAAGAAAACTGATACAAGTACAACCTGAGAAGTACTCAAGTCAAGGTATAGAGGGCGCCACAAGTAAAGGTGATATAGTGTGAAATTGTGAGAAGTGCGTGGACAAACTGTAAGTACATTTACTGTGTTGATAATAAAAATATTCCATTTAATGCACGTGAACTTGCGAAAATTTACAAGTGTCTAGGACTTAGAATAATCGGCAAAAAATTGATACTACGGGGAACCTATGCCCGATTTTCGTCCCAAATTTTAAAGACTTAGAAAATTTTCGACACTTTAGCTCAGCGACTTGGATTGATTCACACTAATTATCATCAATTTCTACTGTGGACTTTGAAATTATACGCTGCATTTGGAATTTGATTCATTTAAACATAACTGGTTGATTAGCAAAATTTCGGAACTTGAAGAATTTGACTATGAAACAGAAGTTAGATTGATGACGGATTTGAAGGCTCAGATTATAAGAGGTCATACCAACTACAAAAAATCGCCGAAAGATAGAATAACAGAAGCTTATTTAACAACTAGATTGGAAAGTTTGGAAGAAATTATTCGAGAATTTAAAGTCAAACATGAATTAATAGTGAGCAGTTGCGATCAAGAAAGTTTGAAGAAACATTACTTGAAAAATGATTTATTTGAAGACGGATATGAAGCGTATTTGGATTATAAGACTGATTTAAAAAGCGCATTAAGTAAATTTATTGATAAGTCAAACTCTGGCGGGGGTGGTAATGCATCTTCCAATAACTCTATCGTGAGGCTTCCAAAAATTACCTTGCCTATATTTAGCGGGAAGTACTCCGAATGGTCGTCATTTCGAGATCTTTTTAAATCGATGGTGCACAACAACCCTCAGCTGGACGATGTTCAACGCTTACATTTTTTAAAAACTCAATTAACTGGTGAAGCTGAGCAATTAGTCAGGTTTATTCCTATAACTCAAGCTAACTATAAAAAATGTTGGGAAATATTACAAAATAGATACAACAATAAAAGGTTAATGTCAAATTCTATTTTAAAGCGATTGTTTGGTTTGAAAAACATAAATGTTGAGTCGGCTACTGCTCTTAAAGAATTGTTGGATACTTCAAATGACTGTTTACATGAATTGTCAAATTTAGGTATTAAAACTAATGATTGGGATGTTATCATGATTTATGTATTGTGTTTGAAGTTGGACGTTGAATCTCGGAAGCAATGGGAACTGCATGTCAGTCAAACGGGCGATGATTTACCGTCATTCACAATGTTCAAAGAGTTTCTTGAGTCTCGCTATCGCGCTTTAGAAATGATAGAACCTAACAAGTCAAAACCAAAGTTTACTTCTCTTAATACCGTCAGCAATACTAAAGTTTTGCATGCAACTTCTAACTCCGTCAAATCTAAAGACATTTGTGCGCTTTGCGCGGGTGATCATAAACTTCACAAATGCAAATAATTTAACAATGAAGAGGTTAACAAGCGTCGGGAGTTGGTGACTTCTCTCGGGGTCTGTTTCAATTGTCTAGGATATAACCATTTAAGTTCCAAATGTCGATCATCAACAAAATGCCTTACTTGTCATCGAAGACATCATACGTTACTCCATCTAAAGAGTCCAGAGACGGGTGCTCTCAACGGGAACTCATCTGAGAACACTGCATCTGAAACTTCAAAACAGCAAACGCCGCCAGTGGCAGGGGAGACCATACCTAAAATAAACTCTCATTTCTTGACTGGGAATGTTCAGTGTCAAACATTGTTAGCGACAGCTTTGATCAAGGCTGAGTCAAGAAATGGACAAACGCAGATATTAAGAGCTTTAATCGATCAAGGATCGCAGGCATCCTTTATATCTGAATCTGCAGTGCAATTTCTGCAACTGAATAAAATAGCTGCTAAAAGCACTATCTCTGGGTTGGGTGGGGGTAAAGGTGACTTATCGTCGAAACATGTCGTCAGGGTTAATATCAAGTCACTTCATACACCCGATTTTAACATCCTCGTTCAAGAACACGTAATAAGCAAGGTCACATCTATGTTGCCTGATCGAGAATTCTCTATGTCTGAGTGGTCGGATATTAGCAAACTTCAATTGGCTGACCCTCAGTATAATCAACCTAACAAAATCGACGTCTTATTAGGGGCCGAGGTCTATTGTAAAATCATGAAAGAGGGACTTATTAAAAACCCTACAAACACTATAATCGCTCAAGAAACTTACTTGGGGTGGATACTGTCTGGAACGGTGGGCGGTTCAGTAAGGCCTCCTCACAATAACGTGGTGCTTAATGTGGTGGTTCAGACTGAAGATGTCGACGTCTTAAAGCGTTTCTGGGAGTTAGAAGCGGAACCTGTATTTCCCAAACAAAAATTGATGACTCCTGAAGAACAAGCTTGCGAAGACCACTTTCAAGCAACCACATGCAGAGACAGTTTGGGTCGTTATGTAGTTGAACTACCATTTCGTTCTAATGATCTACCTTGCGAGAATGGTAATTCAAGAAATATTGCTGTCAAGCGACTTGGAAACTTAGAAAAGAAACTAAGTAAAGATATTAAAGCAAAGGAGCAATATTGTGAAGTATTAAACGAATATTTATCTCTTGGGCACATGGAGAAGATTTCGGACGAAGCAAAGAGCGTGAGGACTGGCAAAGTGTGGCTACCTCACCACGCTGTTATTAGAATGGACAAGACGACAACAAAAACGAGAGTAGTTTTTGACGCTTCGGCGAAAGATAGCAACGGAGTGTCACTAAATGACAAACTTCTGGTTGGGCCTACGCTTCATCCTGATCTACGTCACATTGTACTGAGGTGGCGTATATACCCCATCTGTCTAACTGCTGATATTATAAAAATGTATCGGCAAGTTCGAGTGGCAGAAAAACATACAGATTTTCAAAGGATCGTATGGAGAGCGGACTTTGATTCTGAAATTTATGATTATCGTTTGCTAACAGTAACCTTTGGTACCACTAGTGCTCCATATTTGGCAGTCAAAGCGTTACAGCAAACTGCTGTAGACGAAGGCCGTTTGTATCCATTGGCTGCTGAAAGGGTAAAATCTGATTTTTACATGGATGATTTGATGACGGGCTGCTACTGCGAAACGGATGCTGTAAAAATCTATAAACAGATGAATGAAATGTTACAAAAAGAGGGATTCACGCTACAAAAATGGTCTACAAACCGGGTGGGATTATTGGAAGGAAATTCAGGAAAGGATTTGGAAGTAGGAGAGGATGGAATAACAAAGGTGTTAGGACTTACCTGGAATCGTCGCACTGATGATTTCAATTACACGGTGAAGTTGTCCTCGCCCGCTGCACCTGAAACTAAAAGAAAAATTATTAGTGAAATTTCTCGTCTTTATGACCCGTTGGGATGGATAGCTCCATGCATAATTACCGCAAAGATCTTCATTCAGAAGCTGTGGATCTCTGGCCTGGACTGGGACGACGTATTACCTTCAAATCTCCTGCAAGAATGGGAACAATACAGAAATGAACTAATACATTTAGTTAATTTCCGCATACCGCGTTGGCTAAACTGCAACAAGAATGATGTACTTACAGAGCTCCATGGGTTTAGCGACGCCTCCAACGTTGCTTATGCTGCGGTGGTGTATGCTCGTGTTATTGACGCTGAGGGCAACATTCATACAAACTTGGTGACTGCTAAAACCAAAGTTGCACCCATAAAACAAATATCAGTTCCTAGATTGGAGCTTTGCGGTGCTGTGTTGGTGACCAAGCTTTTAGTAGAAGTGGCTGAAGTTCTGAAAGTTGACCTAAAACATACACGAGCATGGACAGATTCCACGGTTGTTTTGGCCTGGCTTTGTGCTCATCCGAGTCGCTGGAAAACTTTTGTAGCCAACAGAACATCCGAGATATTGGGCAAGATAAATGCTGAACAATGGTCATACGTGCAATCGAAAGAAAATCCTGCCGATTGCGCCTCTAGGGGTATTCCTGCATCCGTCTTATTGGACAATCAGCTGTGGAAGTATGGGCCAGAATGGTTGGCTAACGAAACCATAATCTACTCTAAACCAAGTTCAATATGCACCAAAACGGATTTAGAGGAAAGATCCATAAAGACGCACTTGAATACAACCGAAGCTGCAGACACGGAGTGGTGGTCCAGGTTCTCGTCGTTGGACCGTCTACTTCGAGTTGTAGCTTTCTGTAGGAGGTTTTTGCGACTTAAACCACGAAAGACAGATGAACCTGTTGAATCAGATAAAAATCTAAGCATGAATGCTTCAAGCAAATCGCCACCATACCTTTCACCAGCTGAAATACAGGTTTCTTTGAGCTGCTGTGTACGTCAGTGTCAAAAGGAATTCAGCGAAGAGATGCAACTGTTGACCAACAATAAACCTTTGCCTAAAAAGAGTCGACTAATCACTTTGTGCCCATTTTTAGATACAGAAGGTGTCCTAAGGGTGGGTGGTCGTTTGAACCGTTCGGATCTGTCTGAAACAAGAAAACATCCTATAGTGCTTTCAGATAATTCTTACCTCGCAAAACTTATAGTAGCAGATGCACATAAGAAAACCATTCACGGTGGGCAGCAGTTGATGTTGAATTATATTCGTTCTAAGTTTTGGATCTTGAGAGTCAAAAACTTGATCAAGGCACACGTAAGAAGCTGTGTTCAATGCATACGCCATTCAGCAACCGCGACAACGCAACTAATGGGTCAGTTAACTGCTTGTCGCGTCACAGTTAATAAACCATTTTTAAACTCGGGTGTGGATTATGCTGGACCTATCCAGATAAGGGTGTCTAAGGGACGTGGCCAACGTTCTTATAAAGGCTACATTTGCCTTTTCGTATGTATGACCACGAGAGCGATACACTTGGAAGCCGTATCAGATCTCACCTCTCAAGCTTTCCTCGCTGCTTTTAAACGGTTTGTGGCACGACGTGGTCGGTGCACTAAACTTTGGAGTGACAACGGCACGAATTTTGTGGGTGCCTCAAAGGAGCTAAAAAATCTGTTTGCTGCTGAAAGTACTTCAATGAAAAATGAATTATCTGCATCATTAGCCAATAATGGTACGGAGTGGTGCTTTATCCCTCCCCATGCTCCACATTTTGGTGGAATATGGGAAGCAGGGATAAAAAGTGCCAAATACCATTTAAAAAGGGTGATCGGTGACTCAACCCTCACCTACGAGGAAATGATCACCGTTCTATCTCAGATTGAGGCCTGTCTCAATTCGCGTCCACTAACGCAGGTGAGTACAGACCCCAACGATCCTGAACCTCTGACGCCGGGACATTTCCTTGTAGGAGAGCCGTTGATCAACGCTCCCGATGTCAACTTCGAATGCCATAATGTCACTAGTTTACGTCGCTGGCAATTAACACAACGTATGGTACAAGGATTTTGGAAGAGATGGTCACATGAGTACCTCACCCATTTTTTCCAAGTCTATAAATGGAACACTAGATCTCGGGAACCTAGCGTAGGAGATGTGGTTTTAGTGCGGGAGGAAAATTTACCGCCAGCTAAATGGCTCTATGGTCTTGTCGAAGAGGTTCATCCTGGTAGAGATGGGATTACTCGCGTTGTAACTTTGAGATGTAAAGGGTCCCAGATTAAACGTCCAGCTACAAAATTATGCGTTTTACCTAATTAATTTTAAGTTTTACATTATTGGTTCTTTGTTTTGAAAGTATCATTTATCAAAGCTATTATGTCAAGGCATTTAACATTGTTTCTTTCAATTAACAGTTTAAATAGTTTAAGTTTGCCAGTTTCAACTTGTATTCTCTAGTGTTTTTGTATGGTGTTTAGATATGGTTGAACTGACAAGTGTTTATCTTTAAGTTTTTATATACAGTCCACTACATATGGTTACACTATATAAGTATTCGCTCACTTATTATATTTTTAATTGTTTTAGTCTCTTAAGGACTGAAAGTCCTTGGTGGGCGGAATGTTTGAGAAAGCTCTAATGTCTATTTCTTTATTTTTTACTTTGAAAAGTAATCAAAGCTAGCAGCGCCATCAATATTTTATTAGTTCCGAAAAAATCCAATAGATGGCGGTGATAGTTTTTTAAAACTCGATATCAACATTTGTTTTGCATAGCTAAAGTATTTTAATAATTTTCTCAATAAACTGCCTTACTCTTCGGGATATTGAAGTTTCAATTATCCCTGCTGTTTGGAGATTTTGTGCCAAGCTGTACACTACGTTTAAAAAAACCGCAAAACACTTATATACAAATTGTAAAGAATAATCTTAATAATAATCCTAATCTACTTACCTCACTGACACACTTGGTAATTTAAAAAAATATTAATTTCTTGAATAATTTAAACATCCATACACGGAACAATATCTCATGTTATTTGGCATTGCTTTTATTATTTGTTTCTCTAAATCACGCAAAAAATATATTTAAATTTTGATTTTACGCCCGTTCGAGAGAGTGGCACAAACCTGGCTGTTGCGGCCCGAAGTAACCAGAGATTTCGAAGCGCGCCAAAATGACACTTTTGTATGGAGTTACACTACGGTATACGGTGGTACAGCGCTTCAAAAATATTTTAACTACTAAGTATACCCGAGTTGTGATTTCATAATCGGGAATGCGTGAATAGTATTTTGAATTCCAGCATCGTATGTCTAGAAAATGTACCTCCCCCTATAGGATTTTGGTCGAGAATAAATAGTATGATAAAATATTTGAACTACTAAGTGCACCCAACTTAGAATACCATAAAGGGGTATGTTTAGTAATTAATTGTTAATTGTTTAAACACTAAGTATATGTGGTTAGTGATATGATATATGATGTGATGGACGGCCCCGTAGCCTAGTTGGTAGTACGTCTGCCTTCGAAGCTCAGGGTCGCGGGTTCGAATCCCTGCCAGGGCAAACATTAAAACCAATAAACTTGAAGAAAAAAATGTTTAATGTCGTTAACCTACATGGCAGCTATAATCGAAACTAAGTCAATGTCATTCAAAGTAAACAAACAAATAAAGAAGGAAAAAAATAGCACGCGAAGCCGGTTCGCGACAGAGACGATTAGAGCAACGAAAGCTACGAATTATGTTCGGGTATAGATAGTAGCTACCAATAAAAAAATGTGCAGTCCTAACTATACCCGATCAAAGCCAAGCAGGCTCTTGTTATCTAAGCAGGGTATGTTTAGTAACGATTTATTTTTAAATGGTACTACTATCTATACCCGATGTAGGTCGAGTCGGTGTGTCTTGCAGAGGTATATTTAGTAGTAGACACTTTGAAAGTTGTTCCTCCTAACTGTATCCGAAGATAGACAAGCTCGTGACGTCACTGGCGTCTCCACAAGGTACATTTAGTAAACACGCAGTTGATCTATTTTTCTGCCTAGCGAACGACATATTCAAATTTGCCGCGCAAACCCGCGCGCACTGAGCTTGACGGTTTTTGAATCTGTCTCTTCGCCGCCAAAAAATCTGACTCGGCCGCAACGAAATGACATGTAATTGATGCTAGAGCTCTCTTGTTTCCCATCGCGTCGAATGAAGCTGCTCACATAATTGTCATCGAACTTCACTTACCTACAGGTAAGTTCGTTTGATTTTCAATTATGTTTCGCAGCTTCATTCTTTGCGATTTATATTTTACATGTTGTAGGATGTTCAGAGAATACAAATATAAAATCTCTGTTGCTAGGATATTGAAAACAAAGACCAGTACTTATGGTAAGTATAAATGTTTTATTCAGTAATTTATTACTACTTATTTTATTATAATTATTATAATTTTTGTTAATATATTTTTATTATTTTAGGTTTCTTCGCGTTATAAGATACAACGTGCAAAATCATCGGAAACAATATCTTTATTATAGAATTTGGCAAATGTTGCCGAGGACTGGGACCAGCCTGCGGTCCTCCGAATCACATCTAAGTATATTGACTCCTCGTCTGTTGGCCGCGGAAGTGGCCGCATGGCGTGTACTGTGGCCTGTAAATATAGATGTGTCGACACCACTGTTATGTAACGTGTCTTTTATCCAATGGCTTAATCTTTGAGATGTTAAATTTTTATGTGGCCTTACGTAGCTTATAAATAAATTATTATTTTGTGTATTTCGCAATGGATCTGTTTTGTTAATATAATCTAATAAACATCGAGCAGGGCATATACTTGGATTTTCATTGTAAAATGGTAGCTTTAGTAACGGTTGAAAGCAGTTTGGTCGAGAAGTTTTTAATTGTAATTTCTTTTGAATTGTTTGTGTTTATGTAAGAAAGTTTTATTAAAGATAAAGTATGTACTCTCTGAGCCGTAACTAAGGCTAACAAAGTAAGTGTCTTTTTTGAGAGAGTTTCCAGATTGAGAGCTTCATGTGGCCATTTATCTGATAAATAGTTTAATACTAAATCTGTATCCCACGTAAAATTATACCTCGGTTTTGCAGGTCTCAATCTGAAAACTCCCTTCATAAACCTTTTAATATTTTCATTTTCCTTTATATTCGGAAATAACAGACACAGAGCAGATTTGCAAGAATTGATTGTACCATATTTTACACCACGCTCTAATAACTCAGTTAAAAAGTCTAAAATAGTTTTGGTAGATCCATCTAAAAAGTTTAAATTGTTTTTTGTACAATATTCTTGCCAATATTTCACATACGTGTCGTATTGTTTATACGTAGTATCGGATAAGGAATTCAACATAACATTAACAGTGCGAGGTGTAAAAGATTGTTTTAAATATTTTTGCCCGATAATTTCGCGGCAACCAAACGCAGTGTTTTGTACTGCCTGTGTGCCGATCTGAAAGGAGACGTCAGTAAATCAATATCAGGTTCGAAGTAAATGGAAGAGGAACATTTTAATTTTTTAAATAAAGGAAACCAGGGCTGTGTTGGCCAGTGAGGAACAACTACGACGCCTTCCGCTCTGTCGGCTATTATTTTTCGTAACATTTTTATAATTAGTATGAATGGTGGAAACGCGTAAAAATACAGTTTTTTCCAAGACACAGTAAACGCATCGACAGCCCATGCGCCTGGATCGTTTTTCCAGGAAATATAAGTGGTACACTTTGCATTACAGCGGCTGGCAAACAAATCAACGTCAAAACTCCCGAAAGAACGATTAATTTCATTGAATGCATAGTCTGCTAATTGCCATTCTGTGTCCTGGAATCTTTTTCGTGACAAAGAATCAGCTTCAGTATTGTCTTTTGTATTTATGTATGATGCGAAGACATATAATTGATGAATTTCACACCATTTCCATATATCTCGTGTAACACGGTTAAGGTGTGGATATTGCACGCTACCCATTCGGTTTATGCAAGCAATAGCCGTAGTGTTATCGATTCGGAGCAAAATATCCTTTTGGTACATATCTTTAGTAAAGACTTTCAGTGCAAAATAAGCAGCTTTAAGTTCTAATTCATTAATGTGAAGAGAAAGTTCTTTATCATTCCAAAAACCGTGAGCTTCATTATCACCCGTTTTAGCGCCCCATCCAGTAAGTGACGCATCAGAAAATATCTCGGTATCGAAAATATTGAATTTAAATGGAGATTTTGCTTCATCAATGTTTTTATACCACCATTTTAGCGCCCCATCCAGTAAGTGACGCATCAGAAAATATCTCGGTATCGAAAATATTGAATTTAAATGGAGATTTTGCTTCATCAATGTTTTTATACCACCATTTAAAATCTTTTTGTAATGTATCTGGCAAGTAAACAATTTGTTCATAACTAGGATTTTTTAATAAACATAAATATTTGAAGTGTTCGAATTCTTTTGTGTGTAACCAAGAATATTGCACAGCCGGGCAGGCTGACACTAAGAGACCAATTAATCTAGCAAAACTTCGAAGTCTGCATTGATTTAAATTTAAAAAAGTTGTACTTAATGTTTTCCTTTATTTTTATTTTCTTTTCGTCGGGTAGCTTGAGAATCATATTTGTGGAGTCGTAAACAAACCCTAAAAATGAACAGTGTTGTTTTGGAACTAAAGAACTTTTCTCTGTGTTTATTATAAAACCAAGTGATTTTAGAAGAGTAATAGTGCTGTTAACGTTAGTGCTGCATTCGTCATAAGACTGTCCAAAACAAAGTATGTCATCGAGATATACAACTGATAAAAAATTTTTACTTCGTAGGTGTTCTATTACTGGTTTTAGTAATTTCGTAAACACATAAGGAGCTGTGCATAATCCGAAAGGTAAGCAAGTAAATTCGTAAATACAGTCACTATAATTAAAACGCAAGTATTTTTGTTGTGTTTGGTTTATTTTAATAAGGAAGTATGCGTCTTTGAGGTCAACATTGGCCATAAAACAATTAGGAGTTATTAATTTGGATGCAGTGCGGTAATCTTCCATTTTTTAAATTTAAAATGAATCTTTTTTCTCCATTTGGTTTCGGTACTAAGAATACGCGGGATAAAAATTCACCATTTTTATGACTGCATTTACGAATTGCACCAATTTTTAACAATTTGTTAATGGATTTTTGGAACTCTAGTGATTCTTCGAGTGATTTAGGGTAAACAACCGGCTTATCATTCTGAACCGGGGTCGAAACAAAAGGAATTGTATATCCTTGTACCCATGAAAGTATAACAGGATCTTGCGATATTTTAGACCATTCATGAACATAAGATGCAAGCTGGCCTGCGTAGCTTACCTCGTTTAGCGGCGATAGTTCCGGCGTGCCGACGGGATCGGAGGCGGTGACCGTGAGCGGTCCCGCGCTCGATCGTGTGCTCGGTCCCGCGCGCGGCCCTGGGTGCTGCCGCTGTGGCGCGGGGCGGGCGGAGCCCTCCCTGCATCTTGCCTGCCCGCTTGTCGTTGATGCAGGGGCTTGAAGTTTGTTCGGTTTTTGTTATATGTGTTTTTGGTATAAAAATTACTTTTATGAAAGACAGATTTTTGTTGAGGTGGTTTGAGTGCCTCTCCCGATTTTTGTATATTTTTTGCTTCTTTCACTTTTTCTGACATGTTGTCTCCAAAAAGAAATTTATCTGTACCGGAATTAGTTAAAGTTTCCTTCATATTTGAGTTAATTGAGGAAATCACGAATTTCCTGCGCCTTACTGTTTCGTTATGGTGCATATCACATAAAATCTTGCAAGCGTCATTCAGCGGCTTCAAAATCTTTTGTTTTAAACTTTGATCACATTTATCTGAAATTATAACCTCTACTGCTTGGGCTAGCGCGGCAACGGCGTTACTAGTTTGTTTTTGTCTGTACATAAGAGAAGCGTCACGCTTGACGAATACTGGGGATAAAGCAGATATAGTTTCAGGATTTAATAAGGGCGGCACTAAAAGTTCGCAATTACTGGGAATCAAATATTCTTTTGTTAGCTTTTCTTTTAATTCTTTCGGTAGGCCCTTTTTTAACACTTCTTTCCACCTGGCAGCTATATCATTATGAATAGCTTTACCGAAAGTTGTTTCTTGTTCAGGAGCGTCGCCTAACAGGGCGAGTAGACTTTCATCGAGTACTATTTCCTCGTCTTCAACAGACGCTGAATTTTCTACATTTCCACCAGATTCAGACTGTGTGGGTGCCGAATCTGAAGTGACCACGTGGTTAGATGCATCACGTGACGGGCCTGGTACAGGTTCTTCGTGGGAAGATGAATCTAAAAAATAACGAATGTTATTTTAATATTTGTCTTTTAATGGAAACAGTCCAAATTTAACTGTTCGCAAGACACTTTAAGAAAAAATATTGGTAAATACCCAAACATTCGGTAATTACGCTTTTTGTATTATAATAATTTTGATGGACACAACCCAGTATAATTTAGTTGTTCGCATCAAACACTTTGAAAAAAGAGTACTTACGATTTGATTCTTCATCCGACGAATAAATTATTAATCGTCTTCTTTTTCTAACTGTCTCTTCTTCATTTTCCTGTCTTCTTCGCTTTTCCATTTTCTTTTCTTACTCGGCGAGGTAGACCGTCCGGAACGAAAAAGATGTGCGTAGGCTTGGACACGGAAACACGTAATGACTAGACATGGGTAAGTGATGCGAGTAATATCACGCAAGTAATATCACTTGGAGCAGTGATGGAACGTTACTCATTACGCGACGTATCCGAACATCACTCATCACTTGACATCACTTGCATCATAATGCTAAATACAGTTCCGTTTAGTGGTTCTGTTTAAAATTCTATGAGCCGTAGAAGTATTGTATGCAATTTTGGTGTTCATTTTAAAGGTCTAAAAGGCAACATTTTCCGTAATTATCATTTTTATAGATGGCGGAAATAAATTTTCATACATATACAATCACTACACGAAATAAAATACACATAAAACACACACATACTAGTATACGCTCGGTCGAATGTGATGTTGTGGTACACAGAGTATCATATCACTATGTAATGTACCACCTACAGTTGCATGTAATGCCAAAATCTCAAGTATTCTCAAGTGATGTTTCGAGTGATTGTAATATCACAAAGTAATATTACTTGAATGAAAGTGATGAGTGATGTTGCATCACTTCTTCGGGTACCGTTTTGCGCATCTCTAGTAATGACGAGCGCCCGAGTGGCGGGGCCCGAACAGGGGCCGGACTGGGAGTGGGGATTGGGGTTGCCATATCAAAAGTTTTAAATTGAGCTAATCTCTAAAATATCCGTGCTAGGCTGATACGTGGAGCGCAACTACAACATGTAAAATATAAATCGCAAAGAATGAAGCTGCGAAACATAATAATATAAGAGCTAGATACAACTGTTCACCGGCCATTCTGACGGTCACAAAGTTAGGAAGGTAGCAGTGTAGTTGGCTGTGTATTGACTTAAGTTTTATTCATGTTACTATTTAAGTACCTCCCTAATATTTTGTACACCGCTGTTAACTGTTCCAAATAAATAAATAAATTAAAGAGGGAAGGTTTGATTGTTTGTTTGTTTGCATTGTGAATAGGCTCCGACACTACTGAACCGCTTTCACAAATTCTCTTCTCTCTTTTCTCACTGTTGGAATGCTTTAGGTAGGTTTAGAAAGGCTTTATTTTATTTTCACAAAACTTCTATCTTTAGTTATTATAACTTCAATAATGTAACCCAAGGCATCCCAAGGTGTAAAAAAATATACCTACTGATCTAAAATATTGAACCGATTTTGGTGAAACTTGGCACACAGATAGAATTATTGACCTTGGGAAGAACATAGGCTACGATTTACCGCGGGAAAATTTCTCATTCCATCAGGAAAAACTGTTAACGCGGGCGGAGTTGGCACAAAGTTAGAATAGATAGACCTTGCGGAAGAACATAAGCCAACTTTTACCGTGGCAAAATTCCACACTAACACGGGAAAAACTATTAACGCGGGCGGAGCTGCGGCGGGAAGCTAGTAAATCTTATAAAGACCTACTAGTATTATAGGGTACAGCTTTAGGTACAGGCTGTAACTAGCGAATTACAACTAAAAAGGAGATTAATAAAAAAACAAAAGGTTGTCATTAAATTTTACAAATAATTTTTCGGCGTTAGTTAAAGTAACCCTCACAAAGAAACTTTCGAAATGGGAAAAAAACGATTCGTCACTGTCATACAAACAAACTCCAGTTTTGTATGGAAAAGCTAAAAATATTTTTTTGTGTAAGTTGCTCAATATTATTAACTGAGTGTTCGACCTATGGTTAGACAGGTAGGTCCTGGAAGGTTGGTTCGCTTGCCTGTTTGGAGCAAATAAAACGTCCGACTTGTTCAAAATTATGTTTTCTTCTTTATTACACTGGTTCACAAGGTTTTACATTAAAGATTATCTAAGATCAATAAAGATTACTTTAAGACAGACAAAGTGGTAAAAACGTCCATATTGAAAGACGGTCAAAGACAAAAGGGAAAAGGGTAGAGTATTGCCATTTCAATTTAAAAAGTATAAAAACTATCTATGCTTTATAAAGCGGGCTACACACGATCAATTCAACACTTCCCCTCACGCTTTATAATGCTGTGTCACAAGCAAACTCAAAATCTTACTTAAATCTATTACTCAACATCAATATTCATTAGAGGAGACTCTACATTTGAAGGTCCCTAATATAACATCAATTACATCGAGAACTTCGACTTCAAAGAGACTCTACTCTTTCAAAAGAAAAATAGCACAATAATATAACATAAGTACAATATCCAACATATTATGCTAACTGATTTAAGTAGGTACACATTACATTAAGACTACAATAAACACATGCGATGAATGAGCATAGAATGTCTGCTAGAAGCTAATGGTTTGGTAAGGACATCAGCAATCATAATAATATGCTCAGTCGGCAAATATTTAACAACTATCTCTTTATTTTGTATTAACTCCTTTATAAAATGATACCTTACATCTATGTGTTTGGTTCGTTTATGACTATATTCTTTAGCCTCTAACAACTTGTGTGCACTCTGGTTATCATTTAAAACAGTTACATTTAAATCTCTATTCAAAATTTCAGATAGAAAATTCTTAAGAAAGCACAACTCTTTACATACCTACATCATTGATAGACAAATATTCAGCTTCTGTGCTCGAGAGTGCGACACAACGTTGTTTTCTTGCCTCCCAGTTAATTGTGTTATTTCCTAACTTTACAACAAAACCAGTGTATGAACGCCTATCTACTGGATCGTTAGCCCAATCGGCATCTGTATAAGCAACTAAATCCAAATCTCTATTAGTCTTTACAAAACATAAAGAATAGTTATTTGTTCCTGCTAAATACCTAAGAATGCGCTTGGCTGCAATCCAGTGACTTTTATTAAAACATGTATTATACTGACTTAGTTGGCTGCACGCGAAAGCAATATCTGGTCGTGTGCATACAGATAAGTACATAAGACTCCCCAGGAGTTCCCTGTATTTATATTTCTCATCACTGCAAAGCTCTACATCAGTACTATCAAATTTACAGTTTACAGCCATAGGGGTTGATACAGGCTTACAATTAGTCATGCCGAACCGTTTAAGCAACCTTTTAATATAATCTCTCTGATCAAGTCTTAAACCAGCTTTATCTTTAGTCACATTAATACCTAAACAACTCTTTAAATTACCCAAGTTTTTACAATCAAATTTTTTACTTAAAAGCTTTATTAATTTGTCTTTTAAAGAGTCATTATTATAAAATATATAAAAGTCATCGACATAGAGACTAACAATAACTAACTCTACATCACTTATTTTATTAATATAAATACATGGTTCACACATGCTTTGACGGAAGCCATTTTTACATAAAAGTTTATTTACTTTTTCATTCCAAATTCTACTTGCCTGTTTAAGGCCATATATTCCTTTTTGTAACAAACAAACTTTACTATTATCACCATTATCAAAACCTGGTGGTTGCTCCATATAAATTGTTTCCTTGAGCTCACCATTGAGAAATGCGGTAGCAACATCAACATGTTCTATCTTTAAGTCTAATTCACATGATAGAGCAAACAAAATTCTCATCGTACTGTGTCTGACAACTGGTGAAAATGTCTCCTCGTAATCCACACCGTGAACCTGTGTGAAACCCTTGGCAACAAGTCGCGCTTTATATTTATCAAAGTTACCTGACGCATCTGTTTTCAATTTAAATACCCATTTACATTTTACCACGTTTTTGTTATGGGGTCTCTCAACTAACTTCCATACTCTATTTGCCATGAGAGAGTCATACTCACAATTCATTGCCTTGAGCCATTCAGCACACTGTGGGCTGCTCATGGCCTCTGCGAACGACTGTGGTTCGCTACATATAGGCGTAGCCTCAGGAACATTACGCGCGACTAAAGAAATATCTAAATCGTAATCAGCGTACCTGGCAGGCGGTTTAGACCTAGTAGTACGTACAGGTCTCGTAGACTGGGAAACGGACGCACCAGACGCGGGCACAGCTTCCCCTGAAGATGGCTGCTGCCGCGAGGTTACTACACACTCGCGCAACGAACCGCTCGAGCCGAGCGTCGTACAGTCCTGCCCCTCATCATCCGAGCTGCCAGTGCAGAACTCTCCACTGCTCTCATCTGAAATTGTCAATGAGTTTTCATTAGCATTACAGCTTAAAATTTCAGTTTCATTGCTCTTATCACAGATTTCATTACTAATATTCTTATCACAGGGTTCACTATTTATATTTGGGACAACACAAACATTATTCTGACTAGAAATATTCAAATTGTTATCACAGTCAATATCATATTGATAAAATAAATAATTCTCATCATTGAATTTATTCAAATTAATTTTCTAATATCTTTATAAAATTTATTCTCCAAAAAAGCAACATTCCTAGACATAATCACTTTACTAGGATTCTGTGGGTCTAACAATCTATAACCTTTGCATGTTGTATTGTAACCTACAAATATATAAGCCTTGCTCCTAGCATCCAGTTTACCACGTTTTTCTATAAGCGAGTATGCAATGCATCCAAAGACATGTAGGTGACTAAGATCCGGCCGAGATCCAGTCCACAACTCTTCTGGAGTATGACCTGCTAAAGCAACCGTAGGGCTTCTATTCTTTAAATAAGCTGCGGTCATTACCGCCTCCCCCCAAAAGCGCTTGCATAAGCCAGCATCAATTAATAAACATCTCGCCTTTTCCAAGAGCGTTCTATTGAGCCGCTCGGAAACACCATTCTGTTGCGGGCAATAAGGCACAGTAGTGTGATGGAGAATACCCTCCTTTCTCAAAAATTCAGCAAATCTAGAATTACAGTACTCAGACCCATTGTCAGAACGTAAGATCTTAATGGCCAAACCTAATTGCTTTTCTACTTCATTTTTAAAAGTAATAAAATGATGCATTACCTTAGATTTATTCTTCATTAAATACACATATGTCTTCCTCGTGTAGTCATCTGTGAAAGTCACCATGTACTTCGCACCACCAAAGCTGCTCTCCTGCATAGGGCCGGCAACATCAGTATGGACTATTTCTAAAGGACAAGCAGCACGTGCAGCCTCGCCTGCGGGGAACGGCAGAGTAGTCTGCTTCCCAAGCAGACAGGTCTCGCACTTGACATCTGAACAAACCTGAAAACATATTCCAGTTGCAACGCTGTCTTTCAAAGTGCACATACCCTTAAATCCTAAATGTCCCAAACGTTTATGCCAAAGCTCAGCAGGTAACACAGGAACAGAGCCAGCATCCTTGACACTTCCCGCCTCTTGCCTATTCCGCAAGAACATTGAGTGTCCACCTTGCAAAGTACTGCTACTACACCCATTCCATTTATATAAACCATTTACATTAGATGCTGAGGTAATTAGGTTGCCATGAACTTCACAAGCCTTATAAATACTACACTTGTCTTTGTCAAAAACTACAGTAAAACCTTTTTCAGTTAACCTACTTACAGATAACAAATTAGCAGATAAATTAGGAACAAAAAGTAGGTACCTTTTCAATTTTTGATACAGTCTAGGGCATGTAATATCGGAAGGTTTTCAATTCCGATACTGATTTCCGGTATTGGATCTCAATATCGGAATTCCGATATTAGTATCGGAATTGCACATATTTTTATCAATGGCGCAAATTTCGTATGAGGATGAATTAAGAACAATTAAATAATGAAATTAAATCATATTCTTTAATTTGGTACAAATAAAGTAAGAACCAACTTGTTAAATTATAATAGTTTTCCATATTATCACATCACATTATATCTATTATTCAATTCTTTTTTCGATTAAAGTTCCTTCAGGTCTTCAATATCATCAGCAAACCGAAGGAGGGTGATGTACTCGTCATTGATGTTGATGCCATGTCTTTCCCAGTTCAGAAGGTTAAAGTTATCCCTCTAGTGCAGTGGTGAACATTTTCGGAGAAATTATATCTCCCCGTCTCACACCCCACTGCAATTGGTCTGAAGCTCTGATCCTGGAGTCAGCCTGAGATGGTGGCGTTCTCATACAAACACTAGTGCAGCACTGTCCAGGTCTCGATCGAATCGAAGGTCTTCTCATAGTCCACGAAGCATAGCTGGTTATAATTCTCGGTCTTCTGTATAACCTGCCCTAGCGTGTGTATGTGGTCTATGGTATGGAATATGTAGCATTTTCGGAAACCGGCTTGTTCGGGAGGCTGAAAGTATTCGAACCTGCGCACGAAACCATTCTTGATGCCTCTGGAAAACAATTTGTAGAAATAGTCTGTAATTCTTTGAAAGGGTTTTATCGCCCTTTTTAAAGAGGTCCACCACACTTCTGTGCCACCTGCCTGCGGCGTCGTTCCTTTGAGTATGACATAATTAAACAGTTTCTGAAGGACTTTCTTGACCGGTGTACTGTGGTGTGCATGCATCCTACATGCTCACCGCGTTCGTGCTGGCAGCCTCTTTCCGCGTTTGAGCCATTTAATTATGAAAAGCGATAATGAATTTGAATTTAGTGGCTGCCAACGCAGACGGCCGTAGCTCCAGCTACGAGCTGGTCTCTATGTCATGTTCTTCAGAAATAAATAATCTCCTTATCAAATTCCATCTTTAATTGTTGAGGAGTAGGATAGCGCTCTCCGAGCGCAACGACGTGATCCAGCCGTCGTGATATGGTGGAGGGCTACAAGAGCCCCACCTTCCTCGCTAGCAGAAGAAAAGTCTCTATATTCATTTTATTAGTTGTGTCTAAAGGCTTGGTGAAGTGGCCTTTATGAAGTTTGAAGAGCTTCGTGTGATTTGCTGCTAAAAGCAAATATGTTGATGTGATTTTCCGTTGTGTTATGATGCTGAAGATGTGTTTTAGAAGAGTGCGAAGTGGAGAGACGACGGAAGAGTCGCCGTTTTTACCTACCTAGCTTATAGAATTAGAGTACTTAGATAGTGTATTATGGTGTATATATTTTAGCTAATTTTCAATTCAATTCAATTTATTATTTTCGTAATTTGATGTAGTCATGGTGATAAGTCCGTTGTTTGGCAAATAATGTCTTTTTGTTTGTGTCATGTCATGAACAAAATGACTCATGACAGTTTTGACGCAATTCCGTCAAAGAAATTGTAAATATCTGAAAATTTAATTTTTGAAATAATTTCATAATATTATCGATAGAAAATAACTAAAATGTAGTAAATATAGGTTAGTTTCTAATATTTCTTATTGTCTTGTAGGATTGGTTAGGATGTACAAGTGATTTCCTGTGTTAATGCTTTAAAATGTTTCAGATTAACCAAAAAAAATAATCAAAAAACTGATGACGAATTTATTATGATGATCGTTTCTGATGTGATGACCCTTCGAGAAAGCTGGACGACTTAAATCTAGATGACCACATGGTATGAAGAAAGAAAAACGTGCGCGTTTAGCTAGAATTTGGGTAGTTTTTTTTGGGGTTAATTGGGTTGATGCTTAGTTAGGTGTGTTCCGTGACGGAATATTTACTGTCACTCCACATCAAGCACATAGTGCTGTGGAGGAACTTTGGTTGGGTTCATGACTTTGAGTACTCTCGTTACCGGTACCGCAGCTAGGTGAATTCCCACTAATCTTTTCAGAGGATAGGTTGGAGCTGAAGAAAGAAAATAGCTCCCATTCCCATGTCTTGCCCAAAGCTAGGTTTTGTTATTGGTGATAGCCGTGCGCGTTTACTATAAATTCATTTTATTATTTTCTGGTAATTTTGAAGTTCATTGGTCGTCCAACTTTTTCAAATTTATTTCTTTAACCTTTCTTAATTGATTATTTGGTGACTATTGAATTATTAATAACTAGTTAATATTATTTTATTCATAGTATCCGACACAGATAGGTTTAGTAAACTTTTTCGAAATTTTATTGAATGTCTATTTGGATTAGCTGTAGACAGACATGCTTGGCTGTGTTGATTCTTTTTTCTGGATGGTTTTTGATCAACTTAGTTGGATAAAAATACAACACCAACTAGCTGGTAGCAGCAGTCAGCTTTTGACATGTCTGTGACTTTGTAATGTTTTTATCCGTCCTTAGGCAGGTAGCTTAGCTTAGGACAGAACTTTGTAACAAAGTATTGTTAAAAAATATTGCAATGGTATTGCAAATTTTTTTTTAACTGTACCGGGCGGGATGTGGTGTGCATGCATCCTACATGCTCACCGCGTTCGTGCTGGCAGCCTCTTTCCGCGTTTGAGCCATTTAATTATGAAAAGCGATAATGAATTTGAATTTAGTGGCTGCCAACGCAGACGGCCGTAGCTCCAGCTACGAGCTGGTCTCTATGTCATGTTCTTCAGAAATAAATAATCTCCTTATCAAATTCCATCTTTAATTGTTGAGGAGTAGGATAGCGCTCTCCGAGCGCAACGACGTGATCCAGCCGTCGTGATAGTACCACCTGCCTTCAGAAGCTCATAAATTAATCCGTCAATACCCAGCGCCTTGTTATTGGATCCACATGGATTGCTACTGGCTGATTATTATCAAAATCAACATGTTTGGCAGGCAGGTTTAGAATCGTTGTTATTGTTGGTTACAGTTCGAAAACTGTTCTGGGCGTTCTTCTTAGTTTAATAATACAGGTGCACTTAATAATTACTGCGATCTCCAATCCAATGTTAAAGCGAGAAGATTTTAGCAACAGTATGTCTTTAGTCTAGGATTGGACTCTTAAAGGCTGTTCGTTGTCATTCGGGTCAGAGTTCGCAATTGTTGTGGGATACCTACACTCCGGGAATCACATGCTGCCCGCCATCTTATTACTATTTAACCAACATCTTACAGGTCAAATACTAAGCATGGAGATTTTGGCAACACAACACCTCTTATTTAAAGAAGAGCCCTTGGTCCAGTAGTGTACTTTTATATGCCAGTATGATTGTTGCAATAATAACTCCTACGATGGGCGCGGCGCGGTTTGGGTACGAGTACCGCAGTTATGAGGTGTTACCATAATCCTTAATCCTTTGTTACATTGTGTAAAACTTGGATTTAATTCAGCTACTTAATAAATTTACACATCATTTTTGATTAGTCGCGGTACGTGGTAAACATTATGCCTTATGACTCTATTGGTAGCCATATAAGGCGACTAAATTTCAATTTATAAAGTAAAAATAAAAGATAAGTTGATTCCGATGTTACGATATCGGATCACTCAGTATCGGAATTGTAATATCGGACCTAGCGTTCCGAGATTCCGATATTACGATATTCCGAGATTCCGATATTCATGCCCTAATACAGTCCCATCCAATTGTATTTCACCAACACCTTCTGCAGCCAGAGACTCGTTGTTCGCCATCAATATCTTGTTTCCTTTTATTTCCTTGTAGTTACTCAATAACTCTTTCTTGTTACATAAGTGGTTAGAACAGCCAGAATCGATGAACCAGTCGCAACTTTTCACAAAGAAAGCCGTTGTCTCCGCACTTGTCGCAAGGAGTGAATGATTCATAGGCTTATTGTCACTCTTCTTGTCACGTCTCATCTTGAAGCATTTACTCTTGATATGACCGACACGTCCACAGTAGTGACACATTATCTTCTTCACAACTCCGGCAGAACCAGACAGATGTTTCTTGTTATATCGTCACCGGAAATATGACTTAATGTAAGGGACAATTCCTAACTTTTCAGGAGAGCCAAAAAACGATTGCGTTTTTTAAAAAAGTGCTATATTTCTTATATTTGTAATGCTATTGAAATGATATCTATAGCAATTTTTCTTTAAATTTAAAGCTCTATAACATAAGTAAACGGAAATTGGAATAGCCCTTATAGTTTCTAAGATAGCCTGTCCCTTACGTTATTTTTATTTTTTTAAATGTCCGTTACATTACGTTTTTTTTTGGAAAATGAATAATGAGAATAATGTAAGTCTTATGAGAACTTATGTGTATTAATGTAACAGACACTGTATAATTAAGCGTAGAGTTACGCTATTTGATGCGATTATAGGAAAATGACACTTAAAGCAATGAAATAAGAGTTTATTTTATGGTATTTGACAAATTAACTGACAATATTTTCCTAGAATCTATTTACTTTTTCTACTTATAGTAGTGTATCATAAGGAAGTGTTAGATAATCTTTGTGGTATACTTTGGGAATTGTTCCATCTTCACTTTTTTTTTTTAGGGCTTTATATTTTTAGAGAGAAATAGGAAGTCTGGTCGAATATAACTTATTAGAAGTTTCGTCAAATGATCTGCTTTCGTATCGAATTGATTTACCTTTTCCTACACATTTTCCTTTAGTCTTGTTTGGTTTTTTACACTGTTTTTCTGCAAGCTTCAAAGGAATTTTGTATGTTTCTCCATCTTCTTTCATTGTATATTTTGCCTCCATTATATCCAAGTCCTGTTTTTTAAATGTAGCAACTCTGAGATCTTTAATTTTCAAATCTTTGTTAGATACTGTTGCGGAAGTGAAAATTTCATTTGCTTTAATCTGCCAGTCTATAAAGTCACTGTGGTCTAAAACATTCACTTCATATGGATGAGGAGATTTTCTTGCAGTTAACATGAATGTAGGCCATTGTACGGGACTCCAAACGATAAGTTTTCGTACCTCCCTTTCGTTAACACTGTGCATGCTATCTACTGGCATATATAAGTATGGCCAGGCAACAGATAATTGATTTGTATCACTTCCAAATGTATAGCAGCTTCCAAAAAGTTCCTTAAGACAGATAAGATAACTTTGTTTTTGTTTTGTCCACTGCATGAATCGCAGTATAATATTAAATATTTAATCCCTCCGCTATCAACTTTTTTTAAAAATTTATGCAAACAAGTACCATTTCCGCACTGCCACGCTTGCCGTCGGCTTCCCCCCATGTATAACAGAAACCATTTTGTGTCCTCGATTCATACACTGTTAAGTTGTAAACAGTATATTTTCTGCTACAATATCATATCATACTTTCACCACGTGTATTTAAGACCTTTTGCAGATCGAAGCTAGCTGTTAAAATAGTCTTATTTGCTAGGTTTCTATGTATTTCACATCTTTTGTATGTAGCTTCTTTTTTTTCCTTATGAACTTTGTACTCTTCTAAATCTTTTAATGTTTTTTCTTCTGTATTTTCAAACTTTGTACAAAATTTACACTTATCTTTCTTTGGAATGTGGAAGGCTATATTATATTCTGTTCGAAAAAGATTTGTAAAAATTCGCTCACTTAACGAAGTAAATTTTTCATTTTCACAATGTTTTTTGTAGAGTCTATACAAATTTGATATATTTTTAAATTCCTGAGGTAAGTATAATCTGTTAGAAGATTTTCGAGTATAATGTGATGGCAAAACAGGCAATCGCTCTATATAGTCCTTTGCAAAGTTTTTGGTAGTCTCATCATATTTATTATCTGCATAACGTCTACGTTGATCTTTTTGTGAAATGCCTTCTTCAATTTTAGCAATGTTATATAACAGATACGTTTGTTTAATATCTAAAGTGTTCAATAAAAATTGTTGGCAGACTTGCCTTCTTCCTTCTCCTTCATTTATATAGTAATCATAAGTTTTACTTCGCCTAATAATGGCAGAATCAGTCTTTTTTCTTATTATTATCTGACTTCTGGCGCATTGTACAATAAATTCTTGTTCCAAGTGTAATTGAATAAAGATTGTCTTCTTTCTTCCGGAATTTCAAAACATTTTCTAATACATTTGCCTTCCTTGCAAGGATTTTCTTTTAATCTTCTTGGTTTTATAGCTTTCCCCGATGATGTTTCGTAAGTCAAACCTTTTTCTCTCATTTCTTTTCTTTTCTTTACCTGATTTCCTCGCTTTTGCTTCTTGATAGATGGTGGTGCTTTTTCTTTAATCTCATCCCTCTTTTCTTTTTGTCTTTGTTTCTTCAGCTTTTTCTTCTTTCTTTTCTTTTCTGCGTCTTCCATCAGAAAAATCACCAATATCTTCTTGCAACATAAAATCTATACAAGATTTTGGTGATTTTTCTGATGGAAGTTCTGATCTTTGGTCTCCAAAGGATTCTGATAGCGATGATTTAACAGACGCAGAAAAGAAAAGAAAGAAGAAAAAGCTGAAGAAACAAAGACAACAAGAAAAGAGGGATGAGATTAAAGAAAAAGCACCACCATCTATCAAGAAGCAAAAGCGAGGAAATCAGGTAAAGAAAAGAAAAGAAATGAGAGAAAAAGGTTTGACTTACGAAACATCATCGGGGAAAGCTATAGAACCAAGAAGATTAAAAGAAAATCCTTGCAAGAAAGGCAAATGTATTAGAAAATGTTTTGAAATTCCGGAAGAAAGAAGACAATCTTTATTCAATTACTTTTGGAACTTGGACGATGGAAAAAAAAAAGAATTTATTGTACAATGCGCCAGATGTCAGATAATGATAAGAAAAAAGACTGATTCTGCCATTAGTAGGCGAAGTAAATCTTATGATTACTATATAAATGAAGGAGAAGGAAGAAGGCAAGTCTGCCAACAATTTTTATTGAACACTTTAGATATTAAACAAACGTATCTGTTATATAACATTGCTAAAATTGAAGAAGGAATTTCACAAAAAGATCAACGTAGACGTTATGCAGATAATAAATATGATGAGACTACCAAAAACTTTGCAAAGGACTATATAGAGCGATTGCCTGTTTTGCCATCACATTATACTCGAAAATCTTCTAACAGATTTACCTCAGGAATTTAAAAATATATCAAATTTGTATAGACTCTACAAAAAACATTGTGAAAATGAAAAATTTACTTCGTTAAGTGAGCGAATTTTTACAAATCTTTTTCGAACAGAATATAATATAGCCTTCCACATTCCAAAGAAAGATAAGTGTAAATTTTGTACAAAGTTTGAAAATACAGAAGAAAAAACATTGAAAGATTTAGAAGAGTACAAAGTTCATAAGGAAGAAAAAGAAGCTACATACAAAAGATGTGAAATACATAGAAACCTAGCAAATAAGACTATTTTAACAGCTAGCTTCGATCTGCAAAAGTCTTAAATACACGTGGTGAAAGTATGATATGATATTGTAGCAGAAAATATACTGTTTACAACTTAACAGTGTATGAATCGAAGACACAAAATGGTTTCTGTTATTTATACATGGGGGGAAGCCGACGGCAAGCGTGGCTGTGCGGAAATGGTACTTGTTTGCATAAATTTTTTAAAAAAGTTGATAGCAGAGGGATTAAATATTTAATATTATACTGCGATTCATGCAGTGGACAAAACAAAAACAAAGTTATTTTATCTGTCTTAAGGAACTTTTTGGAAGCTGCTGTACATTTGGAAGTGATACAAATCAATTATCTGTTGCCTGGCCATACTTATATGCCAGTAGATAGCATGCACAGTGTTAACGAAAGGGGACGTACGAAAACTTATCGTTTGGAGTCCCGTACAATGGCCTACATTCATGTTAACTGCAAGAAAATCTCCTCATCCATATGAAGTGAATGTTTTAGACCACAGTGACTTTACAGACTGGCAGATTAAAGCAAATGAAATTTTCACTTCCGCAACAGTATCTAACAAAGATTTGAAAATTAAAGATCTCAGAGTTGCTACATTTAAAAAACAGGACTTGGATATAATGGAGGCAAAATATATAATGAAAGAAGATGGAGAAACATACAAAATTCCTTTGAAGCTTGCAGAAAAACAGTGTAAAAAATCAAACAAGACTAAAGTAAAAGGTGTAGGAAAAGGTAAATCAATTCGATACGAAAGCAGATCATTTGACGAAACTTCTAATAAGTGATATTCGACCAGACTTCCTATTTCTCTTCAAAAATATAAAGACCTAAAAAAATTATGTGAAGATGGAACAATTCCCAAAGTATACCAAAAAGATTATCTAACACTTCCTTATGATACACAAGTAATTGACACTGTTAGTGATGACGAAAAAGATAATATTGCTGCTGTCGACAATATAGAAAATTGTACTTTTGACAAACAAAATCCTGCATTGCCGGCAGGCGCTCTTGCGCTGCGTTGCCAGGTCGCCTCGATTCCGGGAAGCCGCCTCGATTCATGCGCAATTGTCTCTCTCTAACACGCAGTAGCACCGGTACAGAGAGAAAAGGAAAACAATATATTCCCTGATCATTTTAAGGTACACTGCTTAATAGAAGTAGTTGTAATCAAAATTATCATGTAAGCTTTGTTTGGTCCATAGAAATAATAGCAAAATTAATGTAAGAGACAATATTATTTTAACTTTATTGAAAATTTAACGTAAAGGTTAGAAACATAATTTTCTCTATGATTTCGTTGTTGTAAAGGATAGATACAGTTGTATGCATTGTTAAAATAATAGATTTATTTAGTTTTTTCGTCAGTCATTAGACGAGAACTTCAATAAGTAAGGGACAATATTATTTTTAACTTTATTGAAACATATAACGTAAAGGATAAAAACATTATTTTTTCTAGGATTTCGTTGATGTAGAGGATACTGTTTATTAAGTATTCTTATAAAGTTAGCGTAATACATTTATTTAGTATTTTTGTAAGACATTAGACGAGAACTAATAATTGTTTTGTATTTTTACTTATAGTAAGGGACGTTTGTTAATTTTAAAGGATGAAAAGAATAATGTAAATGGAAATTAGTAATTACCTTTTCTCAAAAACACAATAATTATTATTATAACCATCTTATGCTTAATTATATTTTGAATTAACATTGACCTAGCCACTATCCTTGCTTGGAGTAATTCACATGGCCTTAAAGTTAATCCTAATAAATCTCAGGTCATTGTCCTAGGAGGTTCAAAGCAGCTGACTAAGGTTGATGTAAATAATCTTTCGTCAGTTATTTTTGATAACACTAAGCTGGATTACAGTAAAGTAGTTAAGAATCTGGGTGTTATGTTTGACAATACATTGTCTTGGTCGCATCATGTTGCTGAGGTGAGTCGCAAGGTCTTTGCAGCTGCGGGAGCGTTGAGGAGGTGGAAGAATCTTCTGCCAATCAAGACTAAGGTGGAGCTTGTGCAGGCCTTGCTTTTTCCGATTTTGGACTATGCGGATTCTTGTTACCCGGACCTCAATGAAGATCTCCTGAACAAACTTCAGCGACTACAGAATCTTTGCATAAGATTTGTGTTTGGCCTGCGCAAGTTTGACCACGTCTCCTCTTTTCGTTCACGGCTGGGCTGGCTACCTATCAGATTGCGCAGGGATGCTCATGCTCTTGCGCTCACCTACAATCTGCTACACAACCCCAGCGCTCCAACATATCTCACAGAACGATTTTACTTTCTAGGTGCTGATCATGGCCGCACACTTCGTTCTGCGACCGACAATATTTTGATGCCCCCGTTTACACGTTCCGGTTATTATAAGGGATCATTCGCTGTAAGGGCTACTCAGCTTTGGAATGCCTTACCTAAAGAAATTCGACATTGCAAGTCGTTGGCCACTTTTAAATCGAAGGTGCACGAACATCTCCTTGCGCAGTCTGTTTGCAATATTTAAATAATATCCTTTTGTTATTAATATTTATTTATTTATCTATTAGTATACGTATGTATGTATGTATATTTATTATTTACAGTGTAGGTGTATTATATTTATATTATATATTATTTTATACTATTCATTTATTTAGTTTTAGTGTAGGTATCTATCTATATATCAATAAGTAGACACAGCACTGCACTACTACAGTCTGTTTCTTTTGTAAATCCTCTACCCTAAGGTTGCCTGGTAGAGATCGCTACAAGCGATAAGGCCGCCTTTGCGCACTATATTTACTTGTATTGTTATTGTTATTATTTTCTTTTGTGTGCAATAAAGTGTTTTTATTATTATTATTATTATTATTAATTAAATATTTCTTAGTCTTTTTGGGGTACTATCACGTACTATTTTCAGAGACTGTATTTTTGGCTACCGGTGGTGGGTAATGTACTGAGAATGGGTGATAAGAAAAGAGTACAGAGACAAAACTCACAACACTTATCCAGTAAGTACCTATAAGCTGACCGGTAGACGCTATATAATTATTTATTTATTCGGAAAACCATCAACTGGAAAATAATAGCGCAACTGGTAGTGTGCTTATAGTGAAAACATCAGTCTAAAAAGTTATAGCAAGGCTTGATCATAACTACCCACAACAAATTTGATGTTCGATTTAAAACGCACGCATGTAATTAAAGAAATGTAACGGACACTACTTCTGAAACCTAGCACATTATATTAATGTTAGGGACTCTTAGTAATTCCAGACACATATACACTATTTTTTACAAAATTAAATCTTTAGCATTCACTTTATTCGATTAGCGTAAAGGACATTTTTGTAGAATATCAGAGCCTTGGTTACCGTAAGAAACATCTGAAATATTAGTGTCCTTTACAGTAAATAGTTACAATAATGAATACTCCATTACATTAATCATTCTTTTTACACAGTTCTCAGACGTACCTTGCATTACTTTTTAAGATGATTTTCTACTTAATCTATTACTGTAAAGGACAAGTAAGAACATCAATTTTAAAGATATCGAAATTCCTTAGATACTGGCAGATGGAGCGGAAAATTTGCAATCGAACTGTATATAAAAGTCAATTTCGGAAATTGTCCCTTACATTAAGTCATATTTCCGGTGACGATATTGGCTGCGACTAGTAAAGAAAGCTGCATTCTCACCACTATCAGGCTTCTTTTTCCTTGATTCTTCCTGAAGCAAACGGGAACGCACAAGCTCGCTGCTCAGATCAGTGTTAGTAATGCAGGCAGTCTCGAGGTTAGATACCAAAGCGTCAAACTCCTCAGGTAAGCCGCTAAGTAGCAATTCTGCAATTTCTTTGTCTTCTATAGTACGGCCTATGTCAGCTAGTTTATGGACTAAATCCATTACACTTTCTATGTATTGTGACATACAATTATAGTGACAATATTCAATTTTGTGCAATTGACGCAAAAGCAAGACTCGCCTGTATAATCCTTTATCCTGGAACACCTTTTCGAGGTTAGACCACGCTTCTTTTGAGGTTCTAGCGTCACGAACATGCTGGTAGCACGACGACGAAACACTCAACCCAATCCGGGCTAAAGCACGTGTATCGCGGGTCACATCTGTATCTCTGCCTTCAACTGTAGGTATTCCAAAGGTTCTCTAGTGTAAGAAGAAGTTTCATCTGATACTTCCAGGTGAAGTAATTTTCCACGCCGCGCAAACGCTCAATTTGTTGACCTGCGAAGGCGATCGGAACGGTTGTCGACGAATTTGCATTGTCATCGTTAGTTGCCATCTTGACACAGGTTTGCACAAAGATTTCGACGACTGAAGTACGGCGAACACGCCAATCGACTTCTCGGCGATATCGGCACAATCCCAGCAGCAACAATAGACAGACCTGCACAAACAAAGGCTATAGGCCGGGAGATGATGACAGAAATTTTTAGGTCATTTGTTACAGTATGGCGGTTTTACAGGGGTCTTAGTACACAATGACAAAAAGAAAAATGATAGTCATAGCGCTGGTACTGGCGGCCCAATCGCGTGGGCGTTAGTGAACTAGTCGGATAAATTACGAAAGTCAAACGATTTGTACCTACCACAAAAATTTTAGTATTTTCCGATAGCCCGTAAAAAATAACTAGACTACAGTGTCATGCCATACTTCTCCGGTGTGACTTACAGCCCGCCATACCGACGCGAAAAATAAAAATTCAACCATTTGTACCAGGGTAATTTTTGCACAGTTTGATCATCTTCGTGCAGCCATTTACGAAAATCACCATGCCATACTTTTCGGACGGCTCCAAATGGTCGCCATACTGCCGAAAATCTGCAATTTTTTTTTTTCGCGATTGGGCCGCCAGTACCAGCGCTATGACCATCATTTTTCTTTTTGTCATTGCGTACTAAGACCCCTGTAAAACCGCCATACTGTAACAAATGACCTAAAAATTTCTGTCATCATCTCCCGGCCTACTAGGGCAAACCAATCATGGTATCTGGGCCCATAACCTGTTCGACCTATGGTTAGATAGGTAGGTCCTGGAAGGTTGGTTCGCTTGCCTGTTTGGAGCAAATAAAACGTCCGACTTGTTCAAAATTATGTTTTCTTCTTTATTACACTGGTTCACAAGGTTTTACATTAAAGATTATCTAAGATCAATAAAGATTACTTTAAGACAGACAAAGTGGTAAAAACGTCCATATTGAAAGACGGTCAAAGACAAAAGGGAAAAGGGTAGAGTATTGCCATTTCAATTTAAAAAGTATAAAAACTATCTATGCTTTATAAAGCGGGCTACACACGATCAATTCAACACTGAGGCCCTTGCCGCCACTACACCTGTAATAATAATAAGTAATAAACATAATTTGTGACGCTCCAAGTGCAAAGGTACCTTATGGCGGCTTTTAGTGTAAAGCTGCTGCACTTACTTAACTTAACTGCACGAAGTGTAAAGCTCACTTTCACTATGAGTGTGTTAATATAGAAAAAGAGTACTATACAAATCAGTTACAAAATCTCGAAATAAACTGGACTTGCCCGGAATGCAAAAACCTCACTCGGCGTATAAGAAATGATAACACCCCAGTTCAAGCTCAATATCGACTGCCCTCTGAAGACACCGCACTATTGTCCGTTCAACCCGCCCAAACAAACGGTGGTGGTTTGAAAGAGACCAACCCAAAAACCAATCTGCCTAGTGCTGAAGCATCAAATCTCAAACCCCAGCGAGAAAATCGTAAGTGCGCCTGCGGAACGCGGGAGAGCATACGAGCAATGATTAAAGACGAATTACATGCAGTTTTTAAGCAAGAACTAAAATTATTTCTACACGAACACGTAATGCCGCATGTAAAAGTTCATAATGAGATATTGGCTAAGATAGAAAATATTGACGATAAATTGAAACTACTTGACCCAAGTAAGTTTATACAGAAATCTAACCACGATGACGCGGAGTCTGCTCCGCTAGGAGGTGCTGATGAGGCGACGTCACTAACGGCAAATGCTACCGGTAATCCGCGACCTGCTGCTTCCGTGACCGTGCCAGTCCCTTCAACTCCTGGCTTAGCAAGTACCACCACTGTAAATCCGACTAATACCACAATCTTAGATAGTGGCCTACCTATTAGTGACTTTCTACCAGTCCCCAAGGATAATAGGAGAGCATGGAATGTTGTCGCATCAAAAAATGTACGGACCCCTAAGCCCACAAACGAAGAAAACCCTGCGCCCCACCATCGTGGCTCTCGGTCTTCAATATCAGGCGTGCGTAGGGGAACTGCGGATCCAGAGACTACATCTCTAAGAGCGGCTGAGAAGAAAACTTCCCTTCACTTATTCTATGTATTGAAGGGGACCACTGCAGAAGAGGTACGTTCCTATATCGGCCCTATTTGCGGCGGCAACGACGTGTGTATTGTGGAAGAGCTAAAAGCGCGCGGAGACTACGCTTCATTTAAACTGACAATTCCTGCAAAACTCGCTGATAGAGTTATGGCTGCTGAAAACTGGCCTGAAGATGTTTGTATTAAATACTGGCGTAACAATTTTCGCTCCTACCCTGACCGTAAAAAAGCGCCATAAAAATTTTCTTCTTTACTATCAGAACGTTCGCGGATTGAGAAGTAAAACTGCAGTGTTTAGCCAAAACATAGAGCAAACCAGCTATGACGTGGTTGCATTGACTGAAACGTTCCTGACTAGTTCAGTACATGACGGAGAGCTGTTCCCGGACGGATACACTGTTATGCGCAAGGACCGAGTAGCCGACGCGGGTTGGGGAGGCGTGTTGCTGGCTGTGCGTGCGCCTGCCACACTGCGCCCGATTAACGACATTGATGGCATATCACCTGACAAAGAAATATTATTTGCTATAGTAAACTTAAAAAATACTAAGTTTTTGTGCTGTGTAGTATTATTTTCCACCTAGCTATAACGATGACCAATATTTAAATGTTTTGACATGTATAGAAAATGCAATTTGTAAATACCCTGACATGAACATTATTATTTTAGGCGATTTCAATCAAATCTCTATGAGTGTAAATCTAAAAATGCAATTTTCATCCTTCTGTGACTTTTGTAATTTAAATCAACATTGTAAAATTCAAAACTATCGCGGAGGTATCTTGGATTTTGTGCTGAGTGAGCTAGGACCCGATAGAGTGACGGTGGTGCAGGTGGAGGAGCCATTGGTGATGTTAGACAAATTTCAACCACCGCTGTCGGTAAGAATGACCGTGCATAGCACGCGGCCAGTGTCGAATCTGGGTGCCAAACACCGCATATCACGTTGTCCTCGTTGGAACTTTCGTAAGGCTGATTTTGCTGGGCTATATAGCGCTATATCTAACATCGTATGGACTGATCTTATGTCTGAGTCTGATGTTGATTTAGCTGTTGACCTATTTTATGACAAACTTTATGACTGCATTAATGAACATGTTCCTATTAAGGCAACTCAAACAACATCTAATAAGTTTGTCTATCCAAAATGGTACAACTCTGAAATTATATATAATATCAAGCTAAAACATTTCCATTTAAAACGATTCAAAACCGAAGGTAAAGAATTTAATCATGAATTATTTAAATATTATAGACAACTTGTAAAGATTCAGGTTGACAATGCCTTCTATCAGCATCTCAAAAATTTGGAAAAAAATATATCAAATAACCCAGCTGCGTTTTGGGATCATATTAAGAGTAAGCGAGCCGACAGAAATCGGCTAGAAAACTTCACGTATAACGGTAGGGAAGTGTCGGGCGAGAATGCAGTCGATTCCTTTGCTTCTTACTTCAGCTCGGTCTTTCACAGCGTAGAGCCACGTCTGGATGCAACAGAGGCTTTGGCCGGGGCATCACCATCCTCTATGCATGTTGCCGTTGACTCTATCAACCCGTCAGATCTCGCCTATGCTGGAAAGCGGTTGAGGGCAAGATCAAGTCCTGGGCCCGATGGCGTCCCTCCATTTCTGGTTAAGGACTGCGCCGGTATACTCGAAAAGCCCCTTATCTATTTATTCAACTTGTCACTCGCTAATGCCAGGTACCCAGAGCGTTGGAAGGAATCTGTAGTCACACCAATTCCAAAGTGTGGATCCAGCGTGGATATTGCTGATTTCAGACCTATAGCGGTACCGCCAGTATTTGGCAAAGTGTTCGAGTCGGTTTTGGACAGACGCATCAGTAGTCAGGTGACATGTCTGCTGACCGATAGTCAACACGGGTTTCGTCGAGGTCGGTCCACAACCACTAATTTGGTAAACTTGGTTGATTATATTGCTGCTAACATGGACGCTGGCGGGCAAGTCGATGCCATATATCTCGATTTTAGAAAAGCATTTGACTTAGTAGACAATGACATATTGCTCCGGAAGTTAGCCTCTGTCGGTTTCGCACCAAACCTTATTGAGTTTTTTTACACGCTTTATATTAGCTTCACTTGTAAGTAACTATGTATGTAAGAAAATCTTGGAATCTTAATTTGACCCACTTCCCGGTCTTCGATTAGGATGAAATTTTGCACACGCTCTGAGTTCAGATGACAATACATGACTAGCTAAGAAACGTCATTACAAATCCAATATGGCGGCCTCCCCATTATTGTATCTAAAAAAATCTTGGAATCTTAATTTGACCCACTTCCCGGTCTTCGATTAGGATGAAATTTTGCACACGCTCTGACTTTTGATGACAATACATGACTAGCTAAGAAACGTCATTACAAATCCAATATGGCGGCCTCCCCATTATTGTATCTAAAAAAATCTTGGAATCTTAATTTGACCCACTTCCCGGTCTTCGATTAGGATGAAATTTTGCACACGCTCTGAGTTATGATGACAATACATGACTAGCTAAGAAACGTCATTACAAATCCAATATGGTGGCCTCCCTAAGATGGCGAACTGGCTGTTTGAAATCCACTCCCATGATATGGGTATCAAATGAAAGGGTTTGCTGTCAGGAATACGAAAAAAAAAGTCACGTGACTTAAATCCAATATGGCGGACGTCCAAGATAGCGGACAGGAAGCGTGTTTTTTAGTTTTTTAAACTATGTATTATAATTCTAGCTACCTTCGAGGCAGGAGACAGTTTGTCAGGATTGCTGGATACGAATCTGAAGTATTTCACACGAAGTCTGGTGTCAGCCAAGGAAGCACATTGGGTCCTACTTTATTTTCGCTCATGATCAACGATTTGCCGGCTAGGGTTCAAACTGCAGAGTGTTTAATGTTTGCCGACGACTTAAAGTTGTTTCTGGGTGTCCGCAATTCTGCTGACGCGTCAGCATTGCAGCGCGATTTGCTGCTTGGAGCGATGCCAACCATCTTCCTTTTAATAGCGCTAAATGCAAAGCTTTAACTTTTTCTCGTGCTCGACTTCCTATCCAAGGAAACTATAGCCTATCGGACATTACACTGGACAGAGTCAGTGAAATTCGTGACCTAGGAGTAATCCTGAACAAGAATCTTGACTTTAAAACCCATATTGACAAGGTCTGTAAGAGCGCTAACAAAGTTCTTGGTTTTATCATGAGGACCGCTGCCCAGTTTGCTAGTGTTAATGTTGCTATAATATTGTACAACGCCTACGTACGTAGCAAACTCGAGTACGCTGCGGTGATTTGGGATCCATACGAGAGCAAGTACACTCTTATGGTGGAAAAGATCCAGCGGAAATTTGCAAGATGGGTGTATAGGCGATTGTACGGTTATTATCCATACATGTACCCATCGATGTTTGTATCTGGTATGGTAGGATTTGATACGCTGGCCCTTAGGCGCAAGATACTACTCTTAATCCACTACTACTCAGTTCTGAATAATCGAACAGATAATGCGAGTGCGCTCGGAAAAATGTCATTGGCTATACCAAGGAGAGGTGCGATGTGTGGAGATGTGGCGTTGCCGCCCCGGCGACCAGTGCGCCTGTTCGCGAGGCCTAGCGCGCGCACCAACTACGCGCGTAATGCACCAACCTCCAGGGCACTCGCTCTACTCGGGGACTTGCTCATGCAGCATTCAGATGCTGATGTGTTTTATGACGGCCTAGCGACATTCGTTAGGAAATTGTACTATTTAATGTGCTTTTTATAACCATGATAAATTTTAATGCATGAATCAATGACATACATAGATACTTTTAAATACATAATAATATACTGTTATTGTTAATTAATGCATGAGCTTACAATGTGCTTTGGGTGCAACCTGTAAACTTGTAAGATTATTGAATAAATAAATAAATAAATAAATAAATAAAGATAATCTTTTTGGATTTCAATAGCTTATTAGTTGCTGATTACAGGGATATGCGTAACTCAATACCGACCATAAGGTACCTTTGCACGTGGAACGTCACATTTACTAAAGAGACGTTTTTAATTAAATAGCCCATAATTCGTGTTAATCAAAAAGCGTAATTAGCGTAAAATTATGTGGGCCCCGCCTCGGTTGGATGGCTTGCTAACTAATCATGTAACTAATATTCATTTCTAAAAAGATTGTAGTGGTATTAGGATATTTTGGTTTTAAGTTATTATAGACCGGAGGGTTCGTTTTGACATGAAACATATCGCTTATCTTCTTGGAGTAATTGTTATCCTAACTTATTTTAAAGGTAAGTTACGTTCTCATAAGGACAATTCCATGGTTAAAAAAAGCGGCCAAGTGCGAGTCGGAATCGCCCATGAAGGGTTCCGTAGCAGCCAGTAACATAATATAAAAGTTTTTTTGTGACTTTGGTCGATGTTTTAATAATAGTGAAAGGTAAATTGCGGTGTACGATTTATGACGTATTAAAAAAAAACTGCTCACTAGATCTCGTTCAAACCAATTTTCGTTAGAAGTTTTCATGGTAATGCACATCATATATTTTTCTTAGTTTTATCATTCTCTTATTTTAAAAGTTAGAGGGGGGGGGACACACATTTTTCCACTTTGGAAGCGTCTCTCGCGCAAACTATTCAGTTTAGAAAAAAATCTTATTAGGAACTTAACTATTATTTTTGAAGACCTATCCATAGATACCCCACACTTATGGGTTTGAAGAAAAAATTTTTTTTCAGTTTCAGTTCTATGTATGGGGACCCCCTAAATTAATTGTTTTTTTTTTTCTATTTTTGTAAGAAAATCTTAATGCGGTTCACAGAATACATCTACTTACCAAGTTTCAACAGTATAGGTATTATAGTTTCGGAATAAAGTGGCTGTGACATACGGACGGACGGACAGACAGACAGACAGACAGACAGGCAGACATGACGAATCTATAAGGGTTCCGTTTTTTGCCATTTGGCTACGGAACCCTAAAAAGTGTTTAATTAAAGAGAGCATCATCGTTGGCTAAGTGTTCTTCTTCTTTCGTGTCGATTCGGCGACTAAATTTTTGAAGACCAGAACTCCGCCACGGAAACAGCATTTTCCGTGGCATTGTAAAGGTCTTCGCGTGTGCAGGTGTTGGGGCACGCTGGGCAGGTCAGTAGGTGGGCCATCGTTTGTGGGGAGATACCACACAGACAAACATCTTCTGAGCTGTATCCCCACCTACGCATGATTTCTCCACTACGGCCGACCTGGGTGCGAAGTCTGTTAAGAGACTTCCATGTCGGCCAAGGCAAGTCATGCCCAGGGGGGAGGCTCTCTGAATGCGAGGTTAGTGTTGCCGTGGGGTATCTCTCCTTCCAGGTATTGAGCCGGACCTCGGGAGCTTCACCACTCAAGGGGAGCACATCCTTGATGAAACTGTGTCGGCTTTTTAATCTAACTCTCACCGGCACGTGGGAGTACATTGGGTGCCGTGGGTCAGTCTCCTTTTTGTGGCGTTCGGTAGAACTCGCCACATCTCTGCGGACGTCCGGAGGAGCAATGCCAGCAAGTGGATACAGCATTCTGACAGGAGTTGGATTTAAACAGCCTGTAATGATGCGACATGTATCGTTTAGAGCTGTATCCACCAGCTTTGTGTGGGTGGAGCGGCTCCAAACCGGACTAGCGTATTCACCAGCCGAAAAACACAGGGCCAACCCAGTCGTCCGAAGAACCGCTAAGTGTTTGAGTGGTGTGAGGGCCAATTTGCTTAAACTCAACGAAAATGTGTAAATTTTAATTGTTTGCCGCTTTTTAAGAGAAAGAAATTCTTGTCACCTACCTCATACCTACCTAGCCGCCCACATTAGAAACTAGCAAAAAATGTTATTCCAAGATTTCCAATTACCATCATCCGAAAGACGTCCACTGCTGGACAAAGGCATCCACCAAGGATCTCCACAATCAAGCGGCTTCCCGCGACCCTCACCAGATCGTCGATCCACCTCGTGGGAGACCTGCGCCTACACTACGTATTCCGGCGCGCGGCCGCCATTCAAGAACCTTTCTGCCCCAATGGTCGTCGGTTCTACGCGCAATGTGCCCAGCAACTGCCACTTAAGTTTATCGATTCTTTGGGCTATGTCGGTGACTCTGGTTCGCCTGCGGATCTCATCATTCCTACCTAATTCGATCACGCAAGGAAACTCCAAGCATAGCCCTCTCCATCGCTCTTTGGGTGACTTTGAGCCTTCTTATGAGGCCCACCGTGAGCGACCATAGCCAGATTTCCAGGTACATATAGTCATTTGTCATATGCTAATAGGTAGGTATGTACTTGAAGCGTAATTGACAAAAATCAAGAAAAAAATTGAGGATTGAGGGCTCACATCTTAAAAGTTTAAAAACTACGAGAGGTACCTACAGACTTTTTCTTGCTTTCACCCTGTTCCCTGTACATAGGTACCACACACACACGGCCAAGTGGCTAGGGCCGTTGCGCTTGACTTCTATTCGGAAGTTTGCAGATTTAAGCCTCAGCCAGCACGTACCTACCAATATGTGATACCATTTTCAAATTCATTATGTCGACGCTTTTACCTACGGCAAAGGAAAACGTCGTGAGGAAACCTTCACATGCACACACCTACGAAATAGTAGGTAATGCAAAGCTCACCAACCAGCACTTGACCAGCGTTGTCAACAAAAGCCTATTTACCCTGATTTCAGGGTAGGCTCGAGCACCTCGGTGGGGACTAAATGAGCTGTTGACGGGGTACATATTTAGGTATTATTTATTACCTTGGCCTAGCCTGTTGATGTCGTGGCCTTTGCTCGCTTCATTAATAGCTCGAGAATGTCATGAATTAATCGCATTTCATGAAATGTTTCACTATCTACTGGACTCATCATGATGTGGTTTGGGCAGATGAATGATAATTAATAATTTCCCGATATATACAGGGCGTCCCACGGCTATGCCACATGGAGGGGAAGTACCTTAAATATTGTAGGTAGAACATTTTACTGAAAGAAGACATTATTTTATTCCTAAAAACTATTAAAACTGCATTCATACATGTTTTAATAATTACATGGTTGAACCAGGAATCGAACCCGCTACACGAGGAAAAAAAAACACCCTGTAGTTTTATCATACCAATCGAAAGGCTCCTTCATAAGGATTATTTTTTGCTAAATAACATAGTGTCAGAAATAAAAGAAAGATCATGAATTTTAACATTTGATGTGGTCGCCGAGATTTTTTTATGTATGGGGTTACTAGCGACCCGTCCCGGCTCCGCACGGGAAAATGGTTATTATGGGTTATCCTTTAGTATATTATGCATGTATTATACATATAAACCTTCCTCTTGAATCACTCTATCTATTAAAATCAAAATCCGTCGCGTAGTTTTAAAGACAGGGAGTGAAATAATCAAAAGAGTGCGACTTTGTATACAACAGCGTAGGGGTCATAGCAATTAATAAAATTGATAAATTTTGTATTAAAAATGTTAAAATACATAGTCTTCCTTTTATTTCTGACACTATGTTATTAAGCAAAAAATAACCCTTATGATGAAGCCTTTCGATCGGTATGATAAAACTACAGGATATATTTTTTTCTCGTATAACGGGTTCGATTCCCGGTTCAACCATGTAATTATTAAAAAATGTATGAATGCAGTTTTAATAGTTTTTAGAAATAAAATAATGTCTTCTTTCAGTAAAATGTTCTACTTACAATATTTAAGGTACCTACTTTCCCTCCATGTGGCATAGCTGTGGGACGCCCTGTATAGCCTTAGGGTAAATAAGCTTTAGTTGACAACGCTGGTTGGTGATCTTTGCATTACCTACTACTTCGCCGATATTTCCACAACAATTTTTTTAGCTTCAGGCCCCCACGGACCCAGTCTCGGCGGGCATACGTCTCAACCGCAAAAGGCACAAACACATTACTATTTAAAAACATTTCATACTTCCTACGTTTAAATCCCTCAGCCGTAATCGCCGCAGCACCAGCTAGGGAAACAGTTTGCGGTAAGTGGGTAGGAGTGAGGGTGTCAACACAGGTGGCATCCTTAACCAGGCACCTACCCAGCTTCCAGGGAATCAGGGACATTCCGTCCGGTCTTTTGCCGTCTGCACGCATCAAACAACTGGGCTGCAAAACCGCCGGGACATTAATGGATACTAGCGCTCTGCCGATAATATCATTCAAACTAGCATGCCGTGAAAGTCTTCCAGCGTTCCGATAACACGACAAACCATGATGCCCCAACTCGCTCACAGCCTCACCACAAACACACCGATGCGGCTCAGCTATTTTAACGCCTAAACGAAGACCAATGGAAAGAGTCAGTGTGGTATTATCCAAAAGTGTACCCAAATTGGCAGAAGGAAGAGCATGCAGCCACAGACCGGACTCCCGTTCAGACACCGCAAGTGCGATGGGCTGACGCTTCCAGACAACAAATTTTGCCAAACCAATTTGCAGAGCGACTCGTCTCATCGCCTCTGTGAATGTGAAATCGAAGACAACTCCACATTAGGGCATAACTCCCGCCCGCCACGCCTCTCTCGCCCCGGCCAACCCTGCAATCTCCACGGAACCCAGTGACGGGTTGATATTTCTCCCGACAAGGAGACTCGCAGCATGAGCCGAAGACAGAAAAGCTGGCAAAGAGACTGAAGAAGTTTTTCTGATACCTAGACCCCCAAAGCTTATAGGCAATGAAGCCTGAGTCCAAGCCCTGTCATTCAAGTCACAGTTTAGGATGGATTTCAGGGTTTCCTGAATGACCACATCCATCCCCTGCAACAAATTAGTGAGCCCTCAATCCTCAATTTTTTTTCTTGATTTTTGTCAATTACGCTTTAAGCCTACCTACCTACCTATTAACATATCGTCAGTGAAAAAGGAAAAAGACTGAACCACCAATATGCAACTTTACAGGAGAGAATTTTAAAGTTTTTTTAAAGAGTAATCAACCAAAGAAGCTTTCCCTTCTGCGCTCAAAAATTACTAACAAGCTATTAATTACTGGTCAAGAGGAAACAAAATATACTTATAGCAATATGATTTTTTAGTCTAGTCGCAGTAAAATTACTAGTTAACGTTATCACTTACAGATAAAGACGGATAGAATTACTAAATCCCAAAATTCATATCCAAAAAATGGTGACAACTTACTAAAAAACAAAATGAAACACAGTTTGAAACTAAAATTTTTACTAAACACTTGAATTTTTTACCAACTCCTGCCCTTCTAGAAGCAAAACTTGAGCATCTTCAAACGGAAGCTGAAACGATGGGCCTGCGAATTAACAGACGCAAAACAGTCGACATGCGGATAAGGTCAAATATAACGGACCTATTGGCGCTGAGAGGAGAAAACCTGGACTCCGTCACCAAGTTTGTGTACCTTGGTTGGTAGTGTGATAACATGCCAAGGTGGGACGGAGGAAGACGTTGACAGGAGGATCAAAAAGGCTAAGGCTGCTTTCGCACAACTTAATACTGTTTGAAAGTCAAATGTGCTCACGCGACGCGTCAAGATTTCCCTCTTCGTGTCCATTGTCAAGTCGGTACCGCTTTTTGGCTGTGAAACGTGGAGAGTGACTAAAAGCTTGACAAATAAAATACAAGTCTTTGTCAATAAGTCCCTCAGGTCGATCCTTCGCATATTTTGGCCAAGAACAATACGGAACGAAGACTTGTGGAAGATATGTCATCAGTCTCCTATTGAAATAGCGATGCGCAAGTGGAAATGAATCGGCCACACCATTCGTAGAGGAGAAACGTACAACGCAAGTGTTGCTTTAGAATGGCAGCCGCCGGGCGAAGGCGAAATCGCGGGCGCCCTGTACACACATGGCGGCGAACCGTCGAGAGCGAGCTGCGAGCCGTTGGAGTGAGCTGGAGCGAAGCGAGAAGACAGAATTCTGTTCTTATACAAAAAATCACTATCACAATCGCCTGCAAACTCAAAAATCCTTTCATGCTAAAACATACTTGTACACCACCATTATTCATTGGATTCACATTTGGAGTCGTTTTCTCTTGTTCTACCTAATTGCCAAAGTTGGGCAGAGGCAGGCGGACCCACCACCCAGAGTGCATTACGAAAGTTCCATGGCTTATTTTTTAATGAGGAATGGGTTTGCGTTGGACCACAGCTTGGCCACTGACTACTTTCTCTGATGGGAAGTGGCGAATACGTTTGCTTACTCTTTTTTTTAATACACCAGAGTTATACAATTCCGAATAAAGAGACGCAAGATCGTAACAGCCAGACAGTATACACTATACTGTCTGGCTGATACGCATTAGAAATATTGTTTTATCTACGTATAAGAAGAAGGAGAATCTCTTGTCTAGAGGTTAACTATTTACAAGTTGCTTATTATACCAGTGTTTGATACCATGATCGTAGTAATATTGTCCTGCAATAACGAGACTCACTTATGCTTAAAAGGGTATTAAGTGGAGCTTTAGATTACCCTCCGTGCCAATAGCACAAACCCAGTAACTTCGAAAGCTACAGACAGGTTACTGGACCTGTTATAAGAACCTTGGCCACTTATAATCACGTCATCATTGATAAAAGGCTGCGGCAGTCCGCAGACAAGGCCTATCTTCACTCAAGGGGTGCTACTTGGTCCAGTGTTCAGCTCTTTTGCCGAGAGCTTCCAACCCATTCAATAAGCTAGCACGAAGCGCGAAGCTTCCAATACATTTAAAGCGCTTGCACAAAACGCAGACCTTCTAATAAAACAAACACGTTCATAAAGCGTGAAGCTTTTAATGGCACAACGAAACTTGCATGAAGCTTCCATGTCAGGAAACACAATCATGAAGCGCGAAGTTTCCAATGTCTGGACCAGCTTCTGCTAGCTAGTTTACACAGATCGTCATTTTATACAGCTGGGAAGCTTCCGGGTTTCTTTTACTCAGAACATACTTGCTGGGTCAAGCGATTATAAATTCTACGATGAAATGAACCCACTGCCACTTCAGCTTGTTTATTTAAGTTAGCTCGCTTCTCCGATAGAGTCCATTAGATTCAGAGCATTAGCCCTTTCCATATAGCTTGCTGAGCAACTCGAACTTGTAAACAAGTCCTACAGTCAATCAATAGAATTTACGAAAAGATTCACTCCTTTTACCGGTTTACCATTGAAAAATACCTATAAAACCTCCTATTTTCTGCGTTAGTTTTGCTTTAAATAAGTTCAGAACTTACATTTTCCTTCTAAAACTGACATTCGTGCTTCCAATTACAACACCTACAAGGTGTTTCAAAATACTTATTATGTGTCAGATTAATCAGTGGCAGAGGCCTGAGAATGGGTTGTCGAAGTTGCGAGCTACACCATTACTCTTGTAGAGTTTTATACGATGTGGCTGGTCACCATGAGCTTAGTTGCGTTAAGTAGGCAGGTGAATGCCACTGACATCACGTTTAAAATGTCATAAATTATCGGTCTGTAAACATTAATTAGCCTTGGATTCCCTGAATCTGAAAGACACAAATAGAAATCAGCAGAGAATGATTTTATTCTAACCTCTCACAAAAAAAATCGAGCTTGACCTGAGGTCTGTAACGGTACCAACCTGGGTCCCGTACAGATTTCACAAATGTTTTATAAAAATTATGTTATAAATTAATTACATGTTTATTAGTTGGAAGTCTTTATAAAGATATTTATATATTTTAAATAAACTGTTTCTGACTAGATTTATTTTGAGACTTATAGATGCAAAAGAAAATAATCATTTTTAAAATATTGAACCTTGAGAATAATAAGACCAAAATATGATTGTTGTTCAACCTGACTGGACAGGCTTCTATGTACATAATTTACAAAAGTAAATAATAGTTCATGATAATTTATCTTCAAAAGTATATATACTTTATGATATTATAGTCTGACTGAGGAAAAGCAATAGCACTCCTGTAGTAAGCATCCATACCATGCGGATTGGAACTTCTACTTACTTTCAGATTAAATAATTATTCAGTTTGTGCTAAAAGCAAAGACAAATTAATCTTCTTACCAGATCAAGTACATGGAGCTTGGCAGGATGGTGAATAGGAATCATTCTGGGCTTTGTATAAATCTAAGCATTTAAAGGAAATAGATTTTATTATTTATTGAGAGCCTAACTAAATAAAAGTCGGAAATTAGCAGGGAGTAGTTATCTTCCACTAGTTAGGGCAGAGCTTCTACAATTTGACGATAGTTGGCGTTATTGTCATACAAATATTCACTTCCGTATTCTAGTTTCGAATAGGAAGTAATTTTCGTCAATTATAGATATATTTAATAGAAAATAAACATTTAATTAGACAAAAATATTATAAAATCATGCCGGAATTATTTAATTTATTTTATGTAATTTTATTATTAATTTTCTAATTATTATGTATTATGATCATATTATTTGGTGGGCAAGCAATAAAATATAAAGGAATTCGAGGTCGACCATTTTGTTTTCCGCAAAAGCGTCGCATCAGCAGTCGAGTCCTTTTCCAAAAGAAGAGTATTTTTAGGTTATTAAAAACAAGGAATTTCAAGAAAATGAGTAGGATTGAGCGTCAGCAGAAGTCTGGAGCAACGGCGTCGGAAGCTGCATGCAGACTACATGGTCATCTGAAAGTTAAGTATTATTCTGAATTTTATTCAGTGTAATGCTTGTTGATTTTTGGGCATCCTCTGCCATACCTTTCTATCAATAATTACGTTCATGTATTTGATCTATCTATATATGTACCTATATTTCTCCCAAAATTCTTCCACTTATTACTTTCTATGATCTTTATAAAATAAATTTATATACCTACCTATGTTATCTTGCAGGATTATCTGATTGGGGAGCTCCCTAAACCACAGTTCGTAAAAAATAATATTTTATAATCCATTATATTTATTGTTTCCACAGCTTCAGTATGTCTGTGGAGACTCAAAAATCATCTTCTAATAAACTTTACAGGAATCAAAATTGAACAAGTATATTGGAGATGATGACTGATGTTGATTTAGCAGTATAGCAGGTGGAGCAGACTACCAGACTCTCCTACTCACTCAATCTCACCGGATGCCGGGTATGATTTATAATTTTCATTTTAACTTTCAAATACAGAGTTCCTATTTTCTTGCTTGACCCATAAAAATATCAGCTAGGTATTACTTTAATAACTAAATTTCATTATCCTTTGTAAGATTTCATAATCAAGTTAATTTTATCATAATATTCATTCTAAATTCAATACAGTTTTCATTTTCTTATTATCTCTTTCAAGCAGAATTTACTTAAGTACTTATTTACTTAATAGTCTTTACTCTTATTCTTACCAATTTTCATACAATTTATCCATCTCCGGGGAGCTTATAAGTCATTGCGGTTAATATTGGAATATCTATTTAGCTAGAATTAACAAAATTCTCACTAAAAGATTCGGGGTTACTATTAAGCGGTACATAAAGTAGAGTCTTTCCACTAGACGTTCACTGCCATATTAAGTAGGATTTCAATCATCAATAAATATTAAAGGTAGGTTAATTACAAGACAATATATTTGGGTTATAATCTTCAGAAGATTCTTTAAGTTGGGTGGGGTGTTACAGGTCTCAATTAAAAAACACACGTTAACTCTGTGCTTGTGATATACCTACTTCTAACTTTTTCAGCAGAGACTAATAAAATAAACATGGGAGAAGAAACAAAATGTATTAACTTTCCCGAAACCCAAGGGCTTGTAACTGTTTTGGCAACATACCCTTGCTGCCCACAGCTCAGAAACATGACCAGCGCGATTGGATAGTAGCCTAGACCCATGGCTACCCCATCGAGTTTCAATCCTATCACTCATCTTATTGGAAGAAATATCAAGGTTTTTCACGGCACTTTGACAGTTAAAAGTTGGAAAATCTCTTATAATCTTCGACTAGTTTTGTTTTGCTTATTGATAGTTGCTTTTTTCGAGGTTTTATTTTTATTACCTATATTTGGTAGGATAATCATTTATTAATAATTACATCATTTCTAAGAATATTTTATAAGTATTATTTAATTTAGATTGCATAAAACTGTCAGTTCTGTGCTAACTACTAGCATTATTTTGTGATTTTCACTGTTTTTTTTTTGTATTTGTATTATGGGGTTAGCCATTTTCAGTGTAAAAAAATTACATAATTACTGAATCGTAATCGTTATTTGTAACTAACACAACATTTTTTAATTTTGTTTATAAGTCAAATGTTACTTAACCGCCATTTAGTATAAAAATATATACAACAATTTTTACTAAAACGCCAATGAGAAAGGTAACACTTCAGTGAAAATTGACTAATAAACGACTGATACGGACTTAAACAGACACAAAAGTTACTTATATGTTTGAAGCTGACTATCCCTAGAAGTCAAAGAATACTTTTAAACCACGGGTAAAAAATTTTGAGTAGGAAAGAATGATTAAGGGAACAGAATCTCAAAAAACACCAAAAAACCGTCGCTTCAGTCATCAAAAATAAAATATGACCCTAAATTTTGGATGGCTAAAGCGACATCAAAAGTGCTCAAATCAACAAAAGAGATGGACTGAACGACGCAGAAAAAAAAAAGTAATCGAACTGTATATATGTTACGGCTAATACCCGAAGTGCGGCTACACCTAGTTTTAGCCGGTTAGAACTAGGTGTAGCCACTTACTCTTGGTTATGTTAGCGATAATGTGGAGTATGCTTTACAAATCTATTACGAGAGTGTGAATGCGCTTTTATAAAAATGTTTTTTATAAAGTTGCAACACTGTTGCTCGTCCCTTTTCGTCTCTAGCCTGCCATGATGTGACACAGCAAATTTTATTTCCAAGATATTGTGAGTAATTAATAATTAATAGACGATACAATGTCGATATTATAATGAAACAATAATACAGTGCCATTGTGAATTTCAACCAGTGTTTGTCTTTGCCACCCCCTACACTCGCACTCTGCTGACGTTACCCGCAATAGGTTATCGTCCCAGCGAGATTTTGGCACGTTGCGTGGTCAACGCATACGTGGACCTTATTGGAAGTCGAGGGGGTTGCTGGAACTATATAATCCACAACATTTCGAAGATCAGACAACACTGGTAATCTAAAACAATGGGCACCGAAAACGGGCAAGGGCCTCATGCCACGTTTTCATTTGACAAATTGGGTGACGTCAGTACTTATCTAAATTGGAAGTACTATATGCAACATTACCTCACTCTGGAAGGTTTGTGGGGATGCATAGAAGGCACAGATAAAGATGCGGCGCATGACAAGCGGGCGCTGGCTAAAATTTGTTTGTCCGTTCGGCCAACCTGCATTCAATATCTTCGCAATGCTGCAACGGCTAAGCAGGCCTGGACTAGTCTTCAGGAGATATACGAGGACAAAGGTCTTTTCCGTCGTGTGCTGCTGCTGAGGAAACTTCACAGAGCTAGCTACACAGACTATGGATCTATGGCTGAATATATTGAGGGTATATCAATGTTGGTGCAACAACTAGCTGATATTGGCAGAACCATTGAAGATAAGGAAGTCGCTGAACTGCTACTGAGTGGTCTACCACAGGAGTATGATGTGGTTGTATCCAGCCTTGAATCGGCCAACATAGCTGAAAATCTCACAAGCGAGACCGTCCGAGCCAGACTCCTTCAAGAGGACTACAGAAGGAATAACAATGATAGGACAGCCGCCAGTATGAACACAGCTTTTGTTACTAAGAATACGAAGAAGGCAGTGATATGTCGGTATTGTCAGAAGGCAGGCCACATAAAGAACAAGTGTTTTAAACTTAAAAACGATTTAAGAAGCAAGCAAAAGGAGCAAGCGGTTTTGATGTCAGCTGCCCTAGCTGCCTACACGTCGGATGACATTATTGTGGACTCAGGATGTACTAACCATATGATGAAACGCGAAGACTGGTTTGTACTTTTGGATAATAAACATTCTAGTACTGTAACTGTAGCTAATAATGAGACATTGCAATGTAAAGGTCTCGGGTCTGTTCAAGTAATGTTAAATGATAATAAAAATCATATTATTACTATAGAAAATGTGATGTATGTCCTAAGGTTGTCCGCGTATTTGTTATCGGTCAGTAGGTTGGTGCAAAAAGGTTATAAGGTTGTCTTTGATCAAAATGTGTGTCACATTCAAGATGGTAAGGGCTGTAGCATTATTACTGCTACAAATAGGGGTGGTGTTTTTATTTTGGACTGCGTGGCTATTGCTAGACTTGTTCCACAGATTCAAGATGCTGTATCCTGTGCTGCTCAAGGCACACTTTCAATGTCCGCTGCCTCATCGGTTGCTGTATCTGAGGAGCAACAACGTGCACGTGCTGCTACCTCTGTCTCAACGGAGACTTGGCATCGGAGGCTAGGACATCTAAGTGAAAAAGGTATGTGTGAATTATCTAAACTTACTGGCTTAGATATCTGCAGGCAGGGCACCCATTTAGGGGATTGTGAGGCATGTATTAAGGGGAAGCAAGTCGTTGCAAGTTTTCCAAAGGGAGAATCGTATAGGGCGAAGCAGCCACTTGAGTTAGTCCACTCCGACGTTTGCGGGCCTATAGAAGAGAGAACTTGGGGAGGTTCTCGTTATTTTGTGACATTTACGGATGATTTTACTCGTAAGACGTTTGGATTTTTACTTAAAACTAAGAACGAAGTAATGTCACGTTTTATTGAATTTAAAAATTTAATTGAAAAACAGACTGGCCTACCAATTAAGTGCCTCAGAAGTGACGGCGGTGGCGAGTACTGTAGTAATATATTAAAAAATATATATATATATATATTTAACTGATCATGGAATTGCTGAGCGTTTAAACAGGACGTTGGTGGTAAAGGCGCGCTGTATGCTAGCTAATGCTGGCTTGGGCGTGCGTTTTTGGGGAGAAGCTGTAATGACAGCAATATATTTAAAAAATAGGTCCCCTACTATTGCAGTGTCCGGCTAGCTAATGCTGGCTTGGGCGTGCGTTTTTGGGGAGGAGCTGTAATGACAGCAATATATTTAAAAATGGGTCCCCTACTATCGCAGTGTCCGGCGCAACACCTGAGGAAAAATGGACAGGTTTCAAGGTCGACCTAAGCCATTTAAGGGTGTTTGGGTGTAAAGCCTTTACACATATACCAGATTGTAACCAGCGTAAATTTGATGTAAAATCAAGGGAATTGATATTCATCGGTTACTGTGAGCAGTCCAAAGGGACTTATTGATCCTCAGAATCCAATGAAAGTTATTCATTCTAGATCAGTACATTTTATTGAAAATGAGGAGAATTTTATACAATTTAAATTCAAATATTTTATTGAATGAAAATATACAATTATTAAATAATAATGACCAAGTAATAATTTCTGACAATAATATTTCTAATTTAAGTCCAAGTCCCTGTGATAATAGTAATAATGGACAGGTCAGAATATTAATCTTATTCCTGATTTTCAGATTTCAGAGGTGGATCCCTGCCATGGGACTGAGGCCCCCAGTGGTCAGGCTGCATCCCCAGTTGCTGAATCTTTTGGAGAGGGCACCAATGTGAGCCCCATATGGGAGTCGCAGGCCAGCAGTCCTGCTGACGATTTCCAGTCGTGTAGCGACAGTAAGGGCGTCGACGCGGTCGCGACCTGTCAGGAGTACAAGAGGTAACATGCCTACAAGGTATGGTGATTATGATTTTGACTTAAACTTCTTTGTGAATGGGGAATATGAGCCCCTGTTATATCGTGAGACGATGGCATCACAGAGCAGAGAGGACTGGCAGTTAGCCATGGAGAGAGAGTATGCCGCTCTTATTGACAACAAGGTTTGGAAATTAGTAGACCGTCCCAAAGATGTTAATGTCGTTAAGTGTAAATGGGTTTATAAAGTCAAAGATCAGAATTCGGGTAAGGATAGGTACAAGGCTCGTTTAGTTGCACGTGGGTTTTCACAACGAAAAGGTGAGAATTATAGTGACATTTTTTCTCCAGTCGTTAGACATTCCACCATGCGAATATTATTTGCACTGGCGAATGACCTTGACATGGACATAAATCACATTGATGTATGCTTTTCTTAATGCGAACCTTAATGAGCTAATTTTTATGGAATAACCCGAGGGATTTTGTAGAGATAAGACTAAAGTTTGCCTATTACTTAAAAGTTTGTACGGTCTAAAACAAGCTAGTAGAGTATGGAACCTTAAAGTACATGAATTGTTGACAAATAATGGCTTTATACAGAGTAAAGTGTGAACCGTGTGTTTATTTCGGTAGATCCGATAAAACTCTATCTATAATTGCTATAAATCTTGATGATTTTTACATCTTTAGCAACGATACTACTTGTATCTTAGACAAGCTGATCAGTCTGCTGGAGAAAGATTTTAATGTAGAAAAACTTAGGTATTTTATCTAACTGTTTAAGTATGAATGTAATACGTGATAGAGCTAAGGGTCTATTGAAATTAAATCAAGCGGAGTACATTAGAAGGCTACTAAAGTGTTTTGGTATGTCGGATTGTAAAAGTATATGTACACCTATGATGTTATATTGTAAATTAGAAAAAACCGACTCTTGCCTAGATGATGATACTTACCAATATAGATAACTGTTAGGCAGTTTGATGTATCTTTCAGTGTGCACTAGGCGGGACATTGCTTTTGTTTGCAGTCAGCTGAGTCAGTTTAATCATGCTTATGGTAGAGATCATTGGTTAGCCGCCAAGCGTGTGCTAAGATATTTGGCAGGAACATTAAATTATTCCTTATGTTTTTATAAGAGTAATGATTTAACTTTGTCTGCTTTCTGTGACGCAGATTGGGGTAATGATCTAGTAGACCGTAAACCGTATACAGGTTTTGTTGTTAAACTGGGCTTAAATACAATAAATGTTAAAGATTTGATAAGGAATGGTTTTGCTAAAGTTAAATATTTGTCAACAGAAGATATGATAGCGGACGTGCTCACTAAGCCATTGAGTAGAGTTAAGCATAATAAATGTATTGAGTGCATGAATATTATTATGACTAAGTAATTAATACAATTTATAATTATAATATTTTAATTTAATTCTTGGACTGATATTATATTCGAAATGTTGTGATATAAATTTTGTAAGACTGAATTTATTATTCATGATGTTTTGTTCTGTTAATAGAGTCAGAAATTATATTTTGTAGAGCTGTATAAATGTAGAGCTACAAGGTTTGTAAAGCATAAGGGGAAGTGTTAGCGATAATGTGGAGTATGCTTTACAAATCTATTACGAGAGTGTGAATGCGCTTTTATAAAAATGTTTTTTTTAAATTTGCAACACTGTTGCTCGTCCCTTTTCGTCTCTAGCCTGCCATGATGTGACACAGCAAATTTTATTTCCAAGATATTGTGAGTAATTAATAATTAATAGACGATACAATGTCGATATTATAATGAAACAATAATACAGTGCCATTGTGAATTTCAACCAGTGTTTGTCTTTGCCACCCCCTACACTCGCACTCTGCTGACGTTACCCGCAATAGGTTAAACCTAGTACGAGCCGATTGTTTTCGGGTATAACTAGGTCTATCCTTCATCATGCCGGGTACAACTAGGTCCGGCCATTCCCTGTTGGATAAAACTAGGTCTATCCGATATCATTCTGGCTAGAGCTAGGTCCAGACAAACCCTGTTGGATAAAACTTAGATGGGTGTCCCGCCACGCCTTCCTTCCGCCCCGCGTCACACTTATGACTAACAGCATCTGCAACAGCGGCGCGGGGTGAAGTGCATAGCGAGGCACGCGCCTCTGCAGGTTGTGAGCGCCAGGTGCTGCTGATCTGCTGCAGGTCTACTAGCGAGTGTGACTCACTGTCTGCAGCAGCAGCGCGTGTCTTAGTTTTATCCAACAGGGATTGGCTGTACATAGTTGTAGCCAGCATGCTATCGGCAGAACTTTTTTTAGATATTAAAAAAACATCCAATAATAAGAAACGTAGAGAGTTTTTTTATTATTATAAATCGCGCAAAGGCAAACGCGGGTGTACGGGTGGCGGGCGGCTGGGGCGCGCGACTCGCGTGTGCCAGGCGCCTGTTACTTGTTTCAACTTGTTTGCATCTAGTTTTATCCAACAGGGATAGTCTGGACCTAGTTCTAGCCGGAATGATATCGGATAGATCTAGTTTTATCCAACAGGGAATGGCCGGACCTAGTTGTAGCCGGCATGATGAAGGATAGACCTAGTTTTACCCGAAAACAATCGGCTCGTACTAGGTTTAACCAAGAGTAAGTGGCTACACCTAGTTCTAACCGGCTAAAACTAGGTGTAGCCGCACTTCGGGCTTTAGCCGTAACATATATAACTCATTTTGGCTAAGATGGCGCTTTAGTCTTTTTTCCTTTCCACTGACGATATGACAAATGACTATGTACCTACCTGGTAATCTGTGGCTATGGTCGCTCACAGGTGGGCCTCATAAGAAGGCTCAAAGTCACCCAAAGAGCGATAGAGAGGGCTATGCTTGGAGTTTCCTTGCGTGATCGAATTAGGTAGGAATGATGAGATCCGCAGGCGAACCAGAGTCACCGACATAGCCTAAAGAATCGATAAACTTAAGTGGCAGTGGCTGGGCACAATGCGCATAGAACCGACGACCATTGGGGCAGAAACATGGGCGTACCCAGCTTCTGGCCTAGGGGGGGCCAAATCAGATTTTAGGCCGGATCATGATCTGAGAAAACGTCAAGGTCTTGCAGTCGAATGCGTGTTAATAGACATGGATAAACAGCGCATGATGACGAAGGCTTGTGTCAGTCACGTGGTCCGAATGCAAGACCTTGTTTTCTTAGCATGATGGGTCGGATCGTCCGCGGCTTTCGTCATACACACTACGCAACACACCTATATGAAACAAAGGTATGTAACGAGGTGCCTTGCATGCCACCTCGTTACCACCTCATTCTCATCGCATTTAGGTACCGTTTCTTTTTCGTCTAAATTCGAATATTAAATTTTGGAAATCATTCGTCATACGCCATTTTATCCTTTTTTTTTCTGGTTTTGGCGCTAGTTTAACTTTGCGCCAGTGTTATTTTTTCCTCCGAGCCTCAGCTAGATATAGTGCAGGCTCCCAATGGCACCTTGTTTAAAAAATTTGCCGTGTGGGTTATCAAATGAAAGGGCATCATGAGTAGATTACAAATATATAACATGTTGCTATTTCCGCCCTCCCTAGTCAAAGTTATTTAAAAAATAAATTTTCGAAAGTAGCGTTTCGAACATACTTTGCATAGCTGTAGATTCAAAACTTCTGAATTAATATTTAATAATGTTTTTTCTTATCATCAGAAATATCCTTAAATATGCGCAGAAAATAAAATCAACCAGAAATAATTTTCAACAAGTAGGGTGAGGGAGGACTGAGGTGGTTGACAATGAGCCAGGAAAAGTTTGGAGTTACATATCTTTATTTATTTATTTATTCATAAAATTCATGCGGTTTACAGAATTTTGTTCCAAAACACCTGCACATTACAATTTTAACAAAATAGTTGTACACAAATTATTCTTGGCAAAAATTTACAAATATAGCTTGAACATATCTATAGCTAATATCTTAATGTACATAAATAAACATATAACTTAGTCATAAATATAGTAATTTTATCAGCAAATATATCTAGATGATTGCAGTGGGCATTAAATTCGTTAAGAAGGCGTAGAGTAGGAGCATTTCCAGCATGTTGCGTGCGTGTGTAGGTACTGGACAACAAACAGTTTTGCTCTACGGCGCGGAGCAACAGCGCCATCACAACTGCGCGTTCCCCTAGATGGCACTACCAGACCCATCTGCGTTAACACTGTCACATTATCTACAGTATTATGCAGAAGAGAATAATAGTGGAGCGCGAGCAGTAGCTTTCGTCTCAACATAAGCGTGTCGAGGCCTACCATTCCTGATACGTACAGAGAGGGATACAAATAGGGGTAATACCCGTAAGTCCTTTTAAACAGCCATCGTGCAAATTTGCGCTGGATTTTTTCAATCATGAGGGAATACTTCGACTCATGCGGATCCCATACGACTGCTCCAAACTCTAATTTGCTTTGGCCACTGATACATCGCAAAACTGTGAAGCAACTCTCATAATAAAGCCCAAGGTTTTGTTTGCATTTTTACACGTGACAGTAATATGTTTAGAAAGTCTAGTTTGGAGTCCAAGGTCAGCCCTAGATGACGTATTTCGCTTGTTCTTTCTATCGGATCGTTTAATAAGTTGTACTGTGCAATGAGAGGTCGTACTTTGTACCCGTTTATGCGTTAGAGGTGTTTAATGTACCAGTAGAATGGAAATTTCATTGGCTATCAAATTCAATAGTTCGATTGAACCTGAATTTGTTATCCGAAGAGTTTAAACATGTTTTAAAAAAAACGGGAAATGGCTCAATGTGTACACCCCCTGGCACACAATGAGCATGGGCACACAATTATTCACAGTGAGCCAAGAACTAAATAAAACTGTATTTCTTAATGTTGATGCAGGAATTAATTTAAAAAACGCAGTATTTATGTTTCTGACAAATAGTTATTAAAATTGTTGAACTTAAATCACCATAGGAACTGTCAATTGTTAATTTTTGTAATTCTAAAATCTTACTAAAAATATTTGTAAGAAATACTCAATCAATACACTAAAATCATATCGTTTTTATATTTTGATTATTAATTCTTCACAGCAGTCTTTATTTAAATCAATGTTATTTAAGTAAAACTAAAAAAACAAAGAAACTTAACAAAATAACAAAAAAATTGAACTTCTTATAGAAACAAAAAATAACATATTTTTTGTAGAAATGATTACATAACACGGAGTGAACCAGTTAACTGCATGGTTGCATATTAGAAAATCAAAACTTCATCGAGCAAATTTTAAAAGAACAACAAATGAAAGAACAAAATTTAAATGACCAAATGTTTTATTTAGCAAAATTTTATAATCCAAATGTATGTGTCATCAAATGGACGACTGACCAAAAGTTGGTAGATCAAAATTTAAAGTGCCAAATCATTCCTAGTTTTATTATCGCGAATGATATTCTTCAGTGTTTTGTTTACCTTCTACAGTCTAATAAATTAGTTAGTTTGTAATTATAAACGTTTACATATGTCCTAGGGCCTAGGCCAAATTAGTTCACCAGGCGGGTGCGAGCGAAGGGTTGCATATTAGAAAATCAAAACTTCATCGAGCAAATTTTAAAAGAACAACAAATGAAAGAACAAAATTTAAATGATCAAATGTTTTATTTAGCAAAATTTTATAATCCAAATGTATGTGTCATCAAATGGACGACTGACCAAAAGATGGTAGATCAAAATTTAAAGTGCCAAATCATTCCCAGTTTTATTATCGCGAATGATATTCTTCAGTGTTTTGTTTACCTTCCACAGTCTAATAAATTAGTTAGTTTGTAATTATAAAAGTTTACATATGTCCTAGGGCCTAGGCCAAATTAGTTCACCAGGCGGGTGCGAGCGAAGCGAGCACGGGAGTTCAGGGCACCCCTACTTCGGATAGTATAGCGAGCCCAGATCGCTCGCCATACCCTTCGTGTTAGGTTACACATTAACCTAAATAAACCTTACCTTACCTAAACCCAGTTTAGCCTAGGCAAAACTAGTTTGACCCAAAAATTGGGTTTGGCCGGTAACATGTAGGTAATAAGGCAATTTTGGTTTAGCTGGTGAACCAGTTGATAATTTAATAAATGAACCAAAAATTCTTTAAACCTTTGAACGATTTGGTCTTTAGTGTCATAGATAATTTAAACGTTGATATTCCAGACTTTGGTCAGTTGAACTTTTGGTCAAATGACCATTGATATTTTAAAATTTGTTCATTTGTTCGTTGTTATTTTGAAATTTGCTCGATGAAGTTTTGATTTTTTAATACGTAACCGAGCGAAGCGAGCACGGGAGTTCAGGGCACCCCTACTTCGGATAGTATAGGTTCGAAGGGTATGGCAAAAGCGATGTAGGCGAGCGTAGCGAGCCCAGATCGCTCGCCATACCCTTCGTGTTAGGTTGCACATTAACCTAAACAAACCTTACCTTACCTAAACCCAGTTTAGCCTAGGCAAAACTAGTTTGACCCAAAATTGGGTTTGGCCGGTAACATGTAGGTAATAAGGCAATTTTGGTTTGGCTGGTGAAATCAGTTGATAATTTAATAAATGAACCAAAAATTCTTTAAACCTTTGAACGATTTGGTCTTTAGTGTCATAGATAATTTAAACGTTGATATTCCAGACTTGGTCAGTTGAACTTTTGGTCAAAATAGTACGGCTTGCTAGCTAAAAAATATAAGGATATCGGTCCCATCTGGCAGAAAGTACGAAACTTGGCATGAATGTAGCTGTCATATATGTGCTTCAATATCGATATGGAAACACTTCGATAAATTATTGTTTCCCCCCTTTCCCCCCCCTTTTATCTCCCTCATTCTGGTTTTTTGAATTTTATACTAAAACAGTACGTCTGAGGAGTTTACTTTTCAGAGATCAAATCATCGTCGATAAATTGCCTACAAAACGATACTACATTTTATAGTGCTAAGATTAATATATTTCTATATACAGCCATCAACGTTTTATGAAATTTTAAAAACAGGCACACTTTTTTCTTCCTTACTTCATTTATAGGAAAACGACTAGAGTGGTGATAAAATGGACTAAAGAAGTCAACTACCTTATACATTAAGCTAAAAAATGACATTTACTTCATAGTCGTAAAGGCATTACTTCTAGAGTTACAGCTCACCGCGTCTGACTCAAGTACTCTTTTTTTTACCTTTTTAGAATACATCTTTCTGTTAACTTTGTTTAGCGTAGATTAGATTCAGATTTTCCAATTAGAAATAAAACAGTCCATGTACTAATCCAGGCCACAGTCTATTTACATGTAAAACTAGCTTTCTGCCAGCGGCTATGCTTGCGTTGTGTTTCGACATTTCCGTATTAATTTTTAACTATCCCACTTTTTTCCGTGATTTTAAAGTATCCAACATGTTGACCGAGTATATAAGGTACCACCATGCAAAATTTCATTTCAATCGGTCTAACAGTTTCGGAGATAAGCCCGTAGAATGTACTGCGCCGTATGAGTTACTAAAGTTTTTTAACTATCCCACGGGAACTTTTTAATTTTCTGGGATTAAAAGTATCTAAGATGTTGACCGGGATATAAGGTACCACTATACAAAATTTCATTGAAATCGGTCCAATAGTTTCGGAGATTAGCCCGTACAAACAGACAAACAGAGAAACAGAAATATTTTAAAAAAATCTGGGTATGTACTATATCGCTTCTTACATCCCCTTGAATAGGTTTATAGCATTTTTTTTCTATGTACAGATTTTATAGATTTTTTTTTGTTTTTCTTTGCACGGGCTAATCTCCGAAACTATTTGACCGATTTGAATGAAATTTTGTATAGTGGTACCTTATATCCCGGTCAACATCTTAGATACTTTTAATCCCAGAAAATTAAAAAGTTCCCGTGGGATAGTTAAAAAACTTTAGTAACTCATACGGCGCAGTACATTCTACGGGCTTATCTCCGAAACTGTTAGACCGATTGAAACGAAATTTTGCATGGTGGTACCTTATATACTCGGTCAACATGTTGGATACTTTAAAATCACGGAAAAAAGTGGGATAGTTAAAAATTTATACGGAAATGTCGAAACACAACGCAAGCGTAGCCGCGGGCAGACAGCTAGTTTTACATGTAAATAGACTGTGGCCTGGATTAGTACATGGACTGTTTTATTTCTAATTGGAAAATCTGAATCTAATCTACGCTAAACAAAGTTAACAGAAAGATGTATTCTAAAAAGGTAAAAAAAAGAGTACTTGAGTCAGACGCGGTGATCTGTAACTCTAGAAGTAATGCCTTTACAACTATGAAATAAATGTCATTTTTTAGCTTAATGTATAAGGTAGTTGACTTCTTTAGTCCATTTTATCACCACTCTTGTCGTTTTCCTATAAATGAAGTAAGGAAGAAAAAAGTGTGCCTGTTTTTAAAATTTCATAATACGTTGATGGCTTTATATAGAAATATATTAATCTTAGCACTATAAAATGTAGTATCATTTTGTAGGTAATTTATCGACAACTATTTGGTTCTTGAAAAGTAAACTCATCAGTCCTACCGTTTTTGTAGAAAATGAAAAAAACCAAAATGAGGGAGGTAAAATGAGGGAAAAAGGGGGGGGTAATCATTTCTCAGCGTGTTTCCATATCGACATTGATGCACATATATAAAAGCTACATGTATGCTAAGTTTCATGCTTTCTGCCAGATGGGACCGTAATTCAGGTTAACAAGCCGTACTAAAATGACCATTGATATTTTAAAATTTGTTCATTTGTTCGTTGTTAATTTGAAATTTGCTCGATGAAGTTTTGATTTTTTAATACGTAACCTAACTGCATCATGGATAGAATTTTTTACGTCGTCCGTCATAGTGTAAAAAATCGAAGATGTATCATCCGCAAACAATGGGCTCAATTCTGCGTGGCCGCTAAAATATCTAAATTTAAGTTGTTAAGTCTCTTTCACGTTCTTAAGAACGAAAAGGGACAGGTGATTGCCAACCTACATTTAGACAAGTCAAACATCGATTTTACACGTAATTTAGCAGGAAATTAAAAACATCCCGAAATTAAGCTGAATTTGACAGCTGCTGCGATGCTTAGGTATTTTAAATAGGTATCATTAATTCAAAATTAAATTCTTTCATCTCCCCATCCTTTTCGATTCCCATATGAATGAAAGAGACCAACAACTTAAGTTTAGAGATTTTAGCGGCTTGTCTTTTATTATTCTTCTTTTATTATTCTCATTTTGAGATAACATTTGAATTTGAATTTAATCTGGCTGAAGGGAAATGCGAATAAAATAACTTTAGTTACATTTTGTAAGGAATTTAAACAGAGAAGGAATATCTTTCTTTCGTCCTCATTTATATTGATGAGACTGGACTGTAACTTTGATTTTCAGTTGCAGATGGCCAAAGCGACGAGCACTATAAATATGGTGGTTACATATATCAGTATAATGCTGCTAAATATTATAAGGTCACCAGTCAAGCAAAAATTATGGGTAAATTTAGAGTGATGATCATGTCTCTATTAGGTAAGTGGAATGTTAATAAGACATAGACATAATTTATTTGACAAAACACAATACAACAAATGATACAACACGGGTCGGATGACAAGACATATGTCAAACTCTCAGTCAAGTTCATGGACTTAGTAACATAGTTAACTGTAACTATGGTAATTCGTCCAAGGTAGGTATACATGTTTGCATTTCTTGTTCGCAGCTGACATACACACGAAGATTGAAAGGATGGGCTACATTAAAAGGTGGTCGGAGAAAGGGGAGGATGGGAAGGCAGCGCACACGGCCAGAATGATATTCAAAACCCAGAAATTGTACAACCAAATGATCAGGATTTTCACGTTTACAAGCGACAACAAATCTAATCTCCCCTTCAACAAAGTGCGTAAGCTCTGCTTACTTCGTTAACAGCCCTTTGTCCCCACTTTTTTTGCAGGTGTGCGTGTCCTCACATGTTTTAAAAGCGTCGAATATTCGTAATATGAATTTGATCATCGGAAACACATTGGTAGGAGCGTCGTACCAAGGGTTGAACCCGCGCCTAGCGCCTCCAGAATGGAAGACAATGGCCCTAGCCCGCCCCATCGCCGCTAGACCGCCGACCTCTTGCTTTCTTGTCGTGTGGGTTTCACGAGCGTGTCTCTGGGGTCGGTTCCTCATGTCTGAGGACCGTGGTCAGCATCAGGTTTGAGTCTGGAGCGGATGATTTGCCTCCACCGGTTCCTGTCCAGCGCGTCTCTGAGGCACCTATTTCACTGGCGACGAAGACAAAAGACGAAAGGGACGCAGTTATGCCACGTTATGCGTTAGAATGAGATACAAATACACCGCGCTCACTCTTGCGCATACATAAATGCGTCTCTTTCGTCTTTTGTCGCTGTCGTCAGTGAAATAGGTGCCTTACGACCGTGTACAACTTAGAAGACGACGAGTCTTTCACTTGATCGGTCCATCTGGTTGGTGAACGACCGCGTGATCGTTTACCTTCGGTGTTCCCAACTACGTTCAGTTTATTCAGATTCTCGTCGTCTCTGCGCATTGTGTGGCCAAAATGGCGACACAAGCGATGTCCGTAACATCAGCTTCCTCATAGGTGATAGGATGATTCTACATACCTATGCAAGTATTTAGGGCATAATTACAGCCTTCGAATATCCCAGTCTTAAAATAGGAGCCACAAACACTTGGCGAATATGAACCGTTTAGTGTGTGTCAGCTGGAGAGATGTCACCCCAGCTTACACAAGCAATACAGGCAAACCAGCGAAGATAGGATTTTGGACTATAGTCAGTAATATAAGGCATAATGAGAGCACAAGGCAGGAAAAATCTGAACGATAATACACAAAAAGATTCGAAACTACGATAAAAAAACAGTGTGTAAGCTGGTGTTACGTCACTCCAGCTTGCACATGTGTAATAATGAAACTATCAATCGCAGAGTATTCATTTAAATGTCAAAATGTGAAGAATAATGGAAGCAATAGGCTCCAAAATTTTCATACTCCTGGTTAAAGTACTTTACGAGTTATAAGCCGTTGAATATGTGTAAGCTGATGTTACGTCACTCCAGCTTGCACATGTGTAATAATGAAACTATCGATCGCAGAGTTTTGATTGAAATGTCAAAACGTGAAGGATAATAGGAGCAACAGGCTCTAAAATTTTCAAATCTCTAAGCCTCGTAGTTTCCACGTAAAACAAAAAAGCGGCCAAGTGCGAGTCGGAATCGCCCATGAAGGGTTCCATAGCAGCCAGTAACATAATATAAAAGTTTTTGAAGTTCGTTGTGATTTCGATCGATGTTTTAATAATAGTGAAAGGTAAATTGCGGTTTACGATTTATGACGTATTTAAAAAAAACTACTTTCTAGATCGCGTGCAAACCAATTTTCGTTGGAAGTTTTCATGGTAATGCACATCATATATTTTTTTTAGTTTTATCATTCCCTTATTTTAGAAGTTAGAGGGGGGGGACACGCATTTTTCCACTTTGGAAGCGTCTCTCGCGCAAACTATTCAGTTTAGAAAAAAATGTTATTAGGAACCTAAATATCATTTTTAAAGACCTATCCATAGATACCCCACACGTATGGGTTTGATGAAAAAATTTTTTTTTAGTTTTTGTTCTATGTATGGGGACCACCAAAATTTTTTTTTTCTATTTCTGTAAGAAAATCTTAATGCGGTTCACAGAATACATCTACTTACCAAGTTTCAATAGTATAGGTATTACAGTTTCGGAATAAAGTGGCTGTGACATACGGACGGACAGACAGACAGACAGACAGACAGACAGACAGACAGACATGACGAATCTATAAGGGTTCCGTTTTTTTCCATTTGGCTACGGAACCCTAAAAACACTGAATTCGCGCCAAAAATTCAAATTATCGCCTCGAAAAACCTTAGAAGCGCGGTTGCCGTTCCGTGCGCTATGTTATTGGAATCGAATTTGATCCTTACTGCGATTGTATTAGGAGTATTTAGGAGTCATTTTAGCTCGAGCTCACTTCTTTTAATTTTCTTATTATAATAATATAGACCAAGAGCCGACTGAACTATACGGAACTATAATTGCAATATTGTTTTTTTTTCTAATCCACTTATGACAACGAGAGAAACACTATATTATGTGACTTGTTTTCTGTAGCTACTAACAAAAAAGATATTCGCGAGACGATCACTTATGACACTTTACAAAAATACAGGGTGGTGTTTTCAGGTATTTTTTGTAAAGTGTCATTCATAATAAGTGATCGTCTATCTACGTGATACGTGAGTGAATACCTTTTTGTTAGTAACTACAGAAAACAAGTCACATAATAATAATAGTGCTTATTTCTCTCGTTGTCATAAGTGGATTAGAAAAAAAATATCAATATTGCAATTATAGTTCCGTATAGTTCAGTCGGCTCTCGGTCTATATTATTATAATAAAAATATAAAAAAAAATTGAGCTCGAGCTAAAATGACTCCTAATACAATCGCAGTAAGGATCAAATTCGATTCCAATAACATAGCGCACGGAACGGCAACCGCGCTTCTTAGGTTTTTCGAGGCGATAATTTGAATTTTTGGCGCGAATTCAGTGTTTTTTGATTTACGTGGAAACTACGAGGCTTAGAGATTTGAAAATTTTGGAGCCTGTTGCTCCTATTATCCTTCACGTTTTTACATTTCAATCAAAACTCTGCGATCGATAGTTTCATTATTACACATGTGCAAGCTGGAGTGACGTAACATCAGCTTACACATATTCAACGGCTTATAACTCGTAAAGTACTTTAACCAGGAGTATGAAATTTTGGAGCCTATTGCTCCCATTATTCCTCACATATTGACATTTAAATGAATACTCTGCGATTGATACTTAGTTTCATTATTACACATGTGCAAGCTGGAGTGACGTAACACCAGCTTACACACTGTTTTTAGGATTCCGTAGCCAAATGGCAAAAAACGGAACCCTTACAGATTCGTCATGTCTGTCTGTCTGTCTGTCTGTCCGTCCGTCCGTATATCACAGCCACTTTATTCCGAAACTATAATACCTATACTGTTGAAACTTGGTAAGTAGGTAGATGTATTCTGTGAACCGCTTTAATATTTTCTTACAAAAATAGAAAAAAAAAAACCAATAAATTTAGGGGGTCCCCATACATAGAACTGAAACTAAAAAAATAATTTTTCATCAAACCCATACGTGTGTTTCTTATTATCTATGGATAGGTCTTCAAAAATGATATATAAGTTCCTTATAAAAAATTTTTCTAAACTGAATAGTTTTCGTGAGAGACACTTCCAAAGTGGAAAAATGTGTGTCCCCCCCCCCCCCCTGTAACTTCTAAAATAAGAGAATGATAAAACTAAAAAAAATATATGATGTGCATTACCATGAAAACTTCCAACGAAAATTGATTTGAACGAGATCTAGTAAGTAGTTTTTTTTTAATACGTCAAAAATCGTAAACATCAATTTACCTTTCACTATTATTAAAACATCGATCAAAGTCACAACGAACTACAAAACCTTTTATATTATGTTACTGGCTGCTATGGAACCCTTCATGGGCGATTCCGACTCGCACTTGGCCGCTTTTTTTATCGTAGTTTCAAATATTTTTGTGTATTATCGTTCAGTCAGATTTTTCCTGCCTTGTGCTCTTATTATGGGGTGCGTCGCATTTTATATAACAACTGTAGTATATGTGCGAAAGAGAAGCCAATATCTGTCGTCTCCTGTACACGCACCACGCGGAGTGGGGCTAGAGAGAGGGCAGTCTTGAGCTAGCCGCTGAGCGGAAAGGTTGTGTCTCTGTGTGGTGTAAGTGTGTCTGGAGCCGATATCTATATATCTATAGTGTAACGTATAGTACATTTATGGCGACGATGAAAACTGTAAGTACGATATATATATATTTTTGCGAATACTTGTAATTACTTGACAACCGAAATTTGTCATAAAAAGAAAAGGTGAGGGAATGATTACCGTTTTTTTAAAAAAAAAAAAAAGATTACAATACAAGTTAAAGCAGTCTACTGGGATATAATAAATGTTTTTTTTATATGAATCCATTAATAAGTTATAAAAGGTACATAACATTCTTTCATCTTAAAATAAATATCTGGAAGTTTTACTGTATATTATTAATAATGTTACTCGTACTCGTATCGACTGTTGGTTGGTACCTAGCGGAGGTTTGTTAGACTCACACAGAATTATAGTTTAGCTAACGTTAAAGCGATTTTAATTTTATTTCTAATTTATTTAAATTGTTATAGATAATTCATTATAATAGAAATAAATATATTGTACCACGGTAAATATCCCGTTTTAAATCTTAATAGTTATGAAAACAACCGTGAAAATAAACGACAAGTATTAAATTCGCTTTTATTTGCAAGATAATTAAGGTGTACTTACCTTGTTTTACCACGACTATCTACTTCTCTTTGTTTTCAGTCTGCAACACAACTTGTTAGGCATTGATCTATTTAGTTACAGAAATACGCGATGTTATTGCAGTTGAAAATAAATGACTAGGAACGTTTCATTGTAAACAAATAATATATTTGAACGGATCGAGTTAAAATACAAAAACGTTTTATGTAATACATATAAGACAACCGTTTTTACTTGATAATGTTGGGTTGTTTTTAACTTATCTACAGTAATAGTGCTAGGAGATAGGTTCGCGACGTTAATTTGTTGTTATTTACGCGATAAAAGGTATATTGCCTTGGGTACCACCCGCCGTACCTTGCGCCGTTATCGTACCGTAACTACCTACTTGTGTTATTAAAATAAAAATAAGGACTATCGTAGTGCTTGTAAGAAATTGGACATTGCTATGCGTAAAACAAACAACTCCTCCCGTGAGGCTTGATTCGTCGTGCATTTTCGGTGCAGGCGTGAATCAATAAAAGGAAGAAGCGTAAACTATTATTTATAATCTTTACTACCATGTTTGATGCAATAAATGATTTATAATTTCTAAAAATTTGGTTAAAAGTGCCCAATGTGTAATGTAAGAGAAATAAGGAAAGAATAGACTGCACTGAAGGTTTTAATTAAAATAACACACAGCAATACACGGATAGATTGAGAAGGTTGGAAATAGTGGTATGGTCTATTCCTCCAGGTGAGTTTTTGTTTAATAGTTTAGAATGTTGCAATATATACAGGTATAGGAAACCTAAAATTGTGTGTGCGTGCAGGAATTGGTTAGTACCAGAACTGAGGAGGAATCGAAAGCCAAATATTTTTCAAGGAGGCCAGGCGCGACGACTGGCGCTCTTTTTAAATTTTGGGCACAATGTTCCACCAGGGAAAATGCTGAAGCAAGCTTTACAAACTTAAAAAACAAGGAAGAAGATGACATTTAAATACAAAACTTTGTGTTGATTCATCCGAAGATTTTTGTGTGTTGTCAACTCACGTTTTAATCACGGGGTGGGAAATGAGATTCAGTTACCTACTCGAGAAACCACTTACGAAGTGCACTCCGTTCATGACCAAGTCAGTTGGTACTTGAAAAAGAAAATAAAAGATCAACCACATTTAGGAACGAAAAAAAATTGAACTTAACCCAGAATACCCAGATAGAAGTAGACGCTAAAAAATAATAATGCCGTAGTCCGAAATAGTGGTCGGATGCTAGCCTATGTAACAGACGACGCAGGTTTATGTACGACATGTACCTACTCGTATTAACATTTAAATTATGTGTATTTTATACAATTTGTTAAGTTATCAAATGAAATTAAATGAAATCATTTGTTTTAACCTTTGTACACTTTTGGTCACTTAGTTAAGTCAAATTAAGTTTCATTTAGTGGCAAGTTCAGCAAAGCAAAATGTGCGGTCTTTGTGGAGAGGAGCTCGCCGAATAAACTCCACATCAATTAATCAATTAATTGGCCAAAATCTAAAGGTTTTCGTTCGAGGTAAGATTGTGCTTATTTTTCGACGTCAAATTTGCTCGGGCTGGGGCTGACTTTCGAGTGAGTGAAGTGAAGTGATGAGGAGCGAACTCTTAAATTTTGGGGAGATGATGCGATGTTGGTTTAGACGGAGCAGGCGGTTTCGCGCTATGTGTGCGCTGCTGTGGGGGAAGCCCGCCGCCGGGGAGGCTCCACAGGATACTGTCTTTTGTTCTTCCTTTTCTTTAATATATAAGTATATTTATCTTGCAGTATTGTTTGAGTGATTCATAAATTCAAAATATTTTGTTCGAAATAAGATTACACAAGTCACTTTGCAACGTCAAATTTTGATGAAGTTAGCAAATGTTGCTCAAGCCAAGGCTTGCTCTCGTCTCACACTAATGAAGAACAACTCTTTAAATTTAAGAGGCGATGCGATATTACTTTAAACAAAATTGGCAACAGATAAAATACATAACATTTAACAACAGTCATTTATATGATGGAATATCAATAAAATCATGACGAACTTGGCCTCAGAAAAGTTCTATTTCGAGGGAAATGCGAGTTCTGTTAGCGTTTGACAGGAGAAGTAGGAAGGAAGTTAAATAAGTATATATTTGGAAGCTGCAGAAGTTAATTCGGAGGAACGAAAATGTCTTTAATGTTGCGAAATGGAAACTAATATTTTTACCGAAACCAGGGGTATGTCACTGCCTAGTTTGTATGAGTAGGGAACTAAAGATGTTAGTACAGACAGAGGCGCGAATGGCGGGACGCGTGATAGAATGTCAGGCAGCTGCTTCGTGTTTTTGGCTGGTGCCATGCGATCTGAATTGGATTTTGTTGTAAACAGAGCAAGACTTGCTATTTATTTGAATTATGCCGCTATGTGAGATCAGAAGATGTAGGACAGGAAATTTGAAGTCGGGAGATAAGATGGATTTAAATAAGATTATTGCGGAAGCTAACGTTTTAGAAGCCGTAACTGTTTGTCTGTACAATTAGGGGATTTGACTGGAAGGAGACAAGAAAAAAGGAGTGTTACAGGTGTGGAAGTTGGGATCATCTGGATTCATTTAATAAATATACTAAAAAAGTGTTGTTTAAGTGGATATATTGAGCATAAAGTACCTACACTAAGAGGAAAAATGAAAAAAAATAAGGATGAAAAAAAAAAAACAATTGTAAAAAAAAAGACAGTAAAACAGTCAGTGATAAGGTAGATGATGAAGATAGTCAAAGTTAGCACATATTTGACGTTGACGGAGAAGACACCATTACTATTTCTATTGGAAGCACAAAAGTAGATAATAATGTTGATTGATACGGGATGCAAAAAGTGGATTGAAATGAAGAAAATCTGTATTAAAGTTACTTATCCGATATAATACGTTGATTGATACGAGATGCAATAAGTGGATTGAAATGAAGAAAAACAGTATTAAAGTTACTTATTTATTAGATGTCAAAACCGGACATAGACATAATTTGTCTGACAATACAAAATACAACACAAAAGAAAAAAAAGAAAAAAAGAAAAAAAAAAAATTAGCTTATTTATTAGATGTCAAAACCGGACATAGACATAATTTGTCTGACAATACAAAATACAACACAAAAGAAAAAAAAGAAAAAAAAAAAAAATTAGGAGGACAATTCTTAGGAGTGATCTTAGGATAAGATTGAATTTTAGTGTAGAGCTGGAAGTTCATTCGAGGTTCAAGGATGTTATAATGTCGAAGACAAAGTACCTCTTTATTTTTACCTTACATCACTTAGTTCAGTCAGTACCTTTTTATAATGTTGCGGATACCAATGATGTCATCTTCTTACAAAGTGATTTTCTTTCAATACCACAGAAAAATAAAGACTACATTGTGGAGAGAAAAGAAAAACTAGAACTGAGATATAATCAAAAGGTCGAATTTTTGTCAAATGGAAAAGAAATACAATGTAAGGAATGTATTTTCAATAACCTGACAATGTATAGCAATACTCAGCATTATGGTTTCTTCTTCTTTGCGAATCGATGACAAATCGAACTATATGTTTGCGGCCCATGGTTACTGGTAAAACACAATCTGAAGTTTTAAAAAGGGAAATAAAATGCCGATAGATAAGAAGAAGAAGGGAATGACAAAGTATAAGTTGACCCAACTCCACATACTGATAAATCCCGAGTAAGCGGAAATTTTAATGTAACAATCCAAAACGGCGAAAGCGGACAACATTTACGCAGAAATGTTGTGAAAAAAAGGTTGAGGGTGAGTGGCATGTTGTGGAAGGAAATAATACTGATAAGGAGGAAGGAAGATAGAGAGGAAGGAACAGTGAAAAGTTAAATCAGTATAATGAAAACGAAGGAAGTGAAGCATATTATATTTATTATTTTAAACAAAAGTGGAAGGTTAAGTCAGTACAATGAAAGCAAAGAAAGTGAAGCATATTACATTTATTATTTTCAATAAAAGTGGAAGTTTAAATCAGTATAAGGGAAGCGAAGGAAGTGAAACATATTTAATTTATTACTTTCAGTATAGTGGAAAGTTAAATCAGTATAATGGAAGCGAAGGAAGCGAAGCATATTTAATTTATTACTTTCAGTATAGTGGAAGCTTAAATCAGTATAATGGAAGCGAAGGAAGTGAAGCATATTGAATTTATTACTTTCTGTATAGTGGAAGGTTAAATCAGTATAATGGAAGCGAAGGAAGTGAAGCATATTGAATTTATTACTTTCAGTATAGTGGAAGGTTAAATCAGTATAATGGAAGCGAAGGAAGCGAAGCATATTGAATTTATTACTTTCAGTATAGTGGAAGGTTAAGTCAGTATAATGGAAGCGAAGGAAGTGAAGCATAATGGATTTATTACTTTCAGTATAGATAGTGGAAGGTTAAATCAGTATAATGGAAACGAAGGAAGCGAAGCAAATAAATAACGATGTATTATGTTTATTGGTACTGTGCGTGGGTACGTATGTACGTATAATTATTCAGTTATTCTAGTATAATGCCATTAATGTAATGAAGTTAAATCATGGAAGCAAGAGAAGCGAAAAATATTAAATTAGTTATTTGAAAATATTTATAAATCAAATAATGAAACGAAGTGAAATTAAATTGTGTAAATAAAAGACGATTGAAGATAAAAGTTATTTGTAGAAGTAATAGAAGTAAAGGAAGATGTAAGTTGTTGTTTGAGAATCAATTTATTATTATTATGTAATAAATAACGTAATGAGGTAAAATAAAATTGTGTAAATAACAGATGATTGAAGATAACAAATAGTAGCGATGAAATAAATAAATTACAAAATTATTAATAAGGGAGAGATGTAGTATATGTGCGAAAGAGAAGCCAATATCTGTCGTCTCCTGTACACGCACCACGCGGAGTGGGGCTAGAGAGAGGGCAGTCTTGAGCTAGCCGCTGAGCGGAAAGGTTGTGTCTCTGTGTGGTGTAAGTGTGTCTGGAGCCGATATCTATATATCTATAGTGTAACGTATAGTACAACAACGATTGGCATATTTTCATTTTAATAACGTTCAAAAGTTATAACAAACGATAGACATACAGTCACTTGCCATATTTTTTTAGGTAGGTATATAACAATCATCTGACATAAAATATGTTTAGTATAATTATCATAAGCTATAACATTCATCTCGTCTAACACTACTTGATATAAAACTTGATAGATAATTATAATAGTCAATAAATATAGTTACCTATAAAAATCGTCTACAATAATAGTCATAAGACCTAAATAATGGCAAAACAACCAATGCCTACCTACAAATTAATGTCAGGGCGGGTGCGAGCGGAGCGAGCACGGGAGTTCTACGCACCCCGACACGGATAGTATAGGTTCGAAGGGTATGGCGGAAGAGAGCTGGGCGAGCAGAGCGAGCCCAGTTCTCCCGCCATACCCTTCGTGTTAGGTTGACATGTATGCATGCATGCTTGCCTGCATGCTTGCTTGCATGCTGGCTTGCTTGTTTACTAGCGTAAATATGCTTGATTGCTTATTGATTTGAAAGGGGCTTCAGGGAAATGAAACACAAAATAATAAGGCGTAAGGCGTTATGTGTTTTAAACATTATGCATTTTGAAATTATTTCTTTAGTGCGTTATAACTTTTGAATTGTATGTCACATAAACATTATACGTATTGTTTGTAATATGTTCTAATTTTATACTAATCGATTATTATATGTTTCAACATTATTTTTTCTAAATTTATGTCTAACGTTTATTATAACTAGCGTTCGTTATTTAAAACAAAATTATGTACATAAAACGTTGGTATATTTTTTAAATAATATGCCAATTGTTGTTATTTGTTCTATTACTTACCCCTTATTATGACCTAAATTACTGACTATAGTCCAAAACCCTATCCTCGCTGGTTTGCCTGTATTGCTTGTGTAAGCTGGGGTGACATCTCTCCAGCTGACACACACTAAACGGCTCATATTCGCCAAGTGTTTGTGGCTCCTATTTTAAGACTGGGATATTTGAAGGCTGTAATTATGCCCTAAATACTGGCATGTGTAGAATCATCCTATCACCCATGAGGAAGCTGATGTTACGGACATCACAAGCGTAGGTAAATTTAAATAAATAAAAAATACCCGCAGAATTTCAAATATTACAGGTCCTAGCTAACATGCTAATCGTGAAAGAATTAAATATGCAACTAGACCACCTCGTCCAAGCGATATTGGAGTACGAGAACGAAGATCCCAGCGGGAGGCTCTACGGGCGTACAGGCCCCGAGTTGTTGCCTGAATGCTGTATTAATAAAACTTGCTGAACTTTTGGCCAAAAATCGATTGGAGTGGTTTATTGAGTCTCTTAAATTACTGAGTCCTTCTCAATATGAATTTAGGCGTGGACGAAGCACCATAGAGAGCATTAGTATTTTTAACTCGAAAAAATAAGAGATTTTTATATTAATATTCGTTGAGCTCTAACTATATATTATTAATAAACTATTAATAATTTAAATTAAAAATATTAATAAACGGCTCATATTCGCCAAGTGTTTGTGGCTCCTATTTTAAGACTGGGATATTCGAAGGCTGTAATTATGCCCTAAATACTGGCATGTGTAGAATCATCCTATCACCCATGAGGAAGCTGATGTTACGGACATCACAAGCGTAGGTAAATTTAAATAAATAAAAAATACCCGCAGAATTTCAAATATTACAGGTCCTAGCTAACATGCTAATCGTGAAAGAATTAAATATGCATCTTGTACCGACCCGCCCCTAGCCTAAAAAGACAATGAAATGTTTTGGAGGTCTTTCCTTAGCGTAGAAAGCACAATAATAAAATTTTCCTAAAAATCTCTAAAATCGAATAATTAATCTCAAATACACGGAACTAAGTTGTAAAGGGCTTATTATAATCAAATATGTTCAATACAGGTCGAATGTAACAAATAGAAAACCTTTTGGAAATTTACCTTTTTACTTTATACGTTCCTGTATTGAATTGAAATTTCCTAAGTAGGTACTTTATACGTTCTTGTAATGAAATCAGCCGATTCCTTAATAACTTCTAAACTAAAATAGATAGCACAATTCTGATTACTGATTTGGAATCAGGATAAGCGACACTATCTAAATTATGAGTTTGAGCAAGTTTTTATATTTTTGGCCGCGCACCTCCGTTTCGTATCGTCCGTATATATGGTGGTGAGAGCGTCGGTCAGTAGCACATAGCGAGGGCCGATGTCGAAAAGCATGAAAAATACTTAGTAAAAGATAAGTATGAAAACGCTCTGGGATTGGGCTAGAAATAGTTCAACTCTCAAAAACATGTGAAAATTTGCTATTTTCAGAGTGCTAGGCGTTGTTTGCGAAATTTGCGTCTTTCGTCGGGATTACGGTCTCAGTACGATTGTCGACGTCCTAAACGCTTAGAAGGTGGTAGATAAGTTTCTATGGCTGTTTGGAGCTTGACCCAGGTGTTGGCAGACATTAGTATATAATTATAGAAAGTGCACGATTGCTAGAGTTTGGGTGTTTGCAAGTCATTCCTATCTTACAACCATGATGTGTATAAGTCGGTCGAAAGATAGACTCGCATCAAAATATAATATTTCTAGGAAAAACTTCTTACACATCGTCGCCCGCGGTGGAAGCTTAGACTTCCCTAAAACTTTAGTAAATCACGCCGAAGCCGAATAGAGACTTCATCTTGTCTGACGCTTGAAGACGAGGTGTTTCTGGACTATCGTAGGTTTCCAATTAATCAAAGTATTTGGGTCTGCACGGAGAAAGTGAAGTTGGCTGATTCATTAGTTTGTGATGAAGCTTAGACGATGTACAACTTCCATGTTATTCCTATAAACTGGATTGGAGACGTACACCAGTCTTCCTCCAAGGCATATTGTCTGTGGAGAGGCTTTGAGAATGAATGGCTGTGGAGAGATGACGCGATGTTGGAATAGCTTAGCTAATCTAACATGCAGTAACATTAGGTTCTTCGGAATCTATTATACGATGTTCCCGTATACAGTTGCCGTTACAGTATGGTAGAGTGGCCGGCTTACTCAGCTATCGTCTCTCTATGGACTGACCTTCAAGAAGCTTGGAGGTTGTATTTCTATATGAACTCCTACTCGAACGCTTAGCGGCCCACCTTGGTGGAAAGCTTGGATTGGCTTCCATAATTGCTAGACGTGTGTGGTCTTTAAACATACCCAAATTATATCATATTCCCTATACAGGTAACAAGCGTTTGCCGTGGTGGGTTAGCTCGTTGACTGCGGTCATCTTATAACGTTCAGGCTTTGTACTCCATTGTAAGCCCTGATACGTATGGTTCCAAACCATTTTGCGAGCGCCTACCTCGGTAGCTTGTCGACTGCGGTCGCAACGAACAGGTATTGGTTCGCCATGTAAGCCCTGCAACAATCGGACTCACAATCCGCACCAATCGACCTCGGTCGCACCGGGAGATCAGATGGCATTGTCCTTTGGGATAGAGATCTTCGTAAGGGCGGGCTACGGCCTGCCCTTTTCTTTCACTTGAAAAAATATATATCTATGTATGTTTTAGTGGATTTGAGCCTCCGAGACCAGATATTCCCGGTGCGGTGAAAGGAATATTGTATGAATAGCAGTATCATTAGAGAGACTATACGACAGTATTCTAGAGGCGTTTGAGTTACAGTTGATGATGATGTTGCGACTGGTAAGTGTATTGGCACACACTCTTACTGGGAATTTTGTCCATTTAGAGACATATAGTAAGTGTATTGGCACACGCTTACCGAATTAAAGGATTAGAAGATGAGGGAGCGGTTTGTAGTCTAGCGACTGATGAATGGCTTTTCTTGTTGATAGTCCTGCCCAACCCATTTTATAAACTTTCATATATTATACACAACTGACGTTGGTAGTTCTTATTAGGATAACGATGTTCAGGTATCAGACAGAATTCAGCCCGCTGTTTACAATAGAGGCATTGAGGACGGAAACACTGTGATATCTAAAAGAAAATGGGATATTACTCACAAGGCGTAGAACGGATCCTACCCTAGACGATTACAAAGGCCAATTAGATAAATATAAATAGAGTAGAATTCCTGCGAAGGGATTTTATTTATTTTATATTTTTAATAAGACGAGGAAGGTGCAGTTACAATCTAGACCACCTCGTCCAAACGATATTGGAGTAGGTACGAGAACGAAGATCCCAGCGGGAGGCTCTACGGGCGTACAGGCCCCGAGTTGCCGAATGGTCCTCCGTAGAAGTCTAACCGGGGGCGGATATTTGAGTTCGCGCATATTGGCCGTCCTCAAAGAATCTTTTTTTTTCGTTTTGTAAACCGTTCTTTATAGGTTTATTGTATTCTGTGTATCAATTTACATAGATTGGTGCAAAAGGGGTATCAAAATACTAGATAGTTTTCCAGTAAAAGCGGTTTGTTTTTCATCATGAAACGGTAATGATATTGGTACGAATGGTAATTTTTATATATGAATGGTAATTATATTTACAGTATAAACTATAAGGAAAAATACTTGTAAGTGAAATCAAAGATTTATCAAACAGATATATATTTATATTTCTTCTTGTTTTTAACGCCCACGTCCATATAAAATGATGAATTTTGTGTAAAAACGAGTACCACTTATATATGACATAATTTAATTTTATATTAATTATTACAATAATAGAAATATACCTATATTATTAGAGGACACCTATTATATTGCTACTATGTACAGGAATGCAAATAATAATCTTATCTAATCTAAAGATTTCGAGGGTAGATTTATTATAAAATTAATCTCAGTTGAATTATTTGTAAATGGAGGGTAGGTAGTTATAATCTAAGCAGTTTAAAGTTGGTGTAGTAGGGTAAGCGATCAGTAGATCTGTAGCAGCCATAATGATTGGTTGGCTGTCTGATTGATTGTGATTCTGGATGAATATTCTAGTCCGGAGAGAGCGAAATAGTCACTGTCCGGAAGGATAAAATAAATAAATAAATAAAAAGACGTTTATTTGCAACTTTCACAATTTACATAATCTGCATACAATTTTAGGCATAAGTAAAATAAGTGACGTGCAAATAGGTCTGAAGCTCAGCATTATAGCTGCTGCCGAAATGAACAGCCGCTGATATTCTGCTCCAGCCGTTCTTCTAGATCAGCACTATTTGAGTGCACGTAACAACAACGCATCCATACAAAAAAAATAATAATAATAATTAAATAATCAAAAACGCTATCGATTAAAAGTTGAGCACATAGCCCTTATTTTGTGCAGATAGCCCTTATTTGAGAGGATAGTGTTATTATGACGTGACGATGGTGAATACACCAATAGGTTGTACTACAGTAGGTACCATCGAGTCCACGGGAGACTGTTATTGTTCAATGTATTTTTTTTTTAATTTTTGATGGAATTGCTGTTGTTCTTAGTCAAGCCCACATAGCACGAGAGATGAGGCTGAAGGTAAAGCGAGCCCGTTTAGAAAATGCCTGTATACACTGGCTTTAAAAAGAGTTTGTTTAAAAGCACTCGGCAATGCAGACGCTGCTAGCCAATCGTTCCACAACTTTGCTGTGCGTAATCTGAAAGATGAACCAAAGCGCTAAGTGACTTAGTTTCTTTCCATGCTAATTTCCCTTTATGGCATATTGATTACGTTTGGATGTTATACTTGAAGTTGAATAGATCTCGATCGACCATAATAGCATCTAAGCGGTGTTTTTAATTAAGATAAGCTCAGAATCCATAGTGAGCAGATTTTAATTCATTCTCAATCACAGTTGGTATTCACCAAGGCTCAGCACTGAGTCCTTTCCGTATGAGCCATCTCTGTGACTTGTGATGTATTCTGCTGATGTATAACATTGCACTAACGGATGAGGACAACAGAACAGTTTCTGTATAAACATAAGGTGAACCAATGGAAGGATGCGCTAGAGAACAGTGGTCTAAAACTAAATGTTGCGAAAATACCCGGCAAGAGTGGCAGCATAGACCCCGACTCCAAGTCAGATTCGAATTTGTAGCGGAAACGAACAAGCTTCCTTAGTGACACTAATATGTGAAACTAAAGGGCTTTCTGTAAGAGAATCACTCGAGCAGTCTTATTATATGGCAGCGAGACCTGACTTGTCATCGGAAGACATGTTGTTTGATTGTCATGATTTTGCGCTGGATACGTTTCGTAACGCAAATAAATGTTGTCCATAATTTGCACATCCATGGCACCCTCGAAGTCTGTGACATAGCGGATTGGCTGATGGCTGCAAGAAAATTGTCTCCGATGGTTTGGTTATATAAAACGCATTTCGTTAAACTATTTAGGGAATAGATGCCTCGAACAGGCAGGGAGATTACTGTTCAAGACCCTAAATCTCGTGGCAGACCTAAGAAATTCTGGCTGGACGTCATGAAAGTGGATGTGAAAGAAAACGATCCCATACCAGCGGATGCTGAATACCGGGTAAAGTGGAGGAGATTGAGTAGCCGACCCTGGCACTAGGCCGGGAAAAAGAAGAAGAAGCCCTGACAAAGGTGGACTTATCACAATAAGACCATACGTCATATTTATTTCTTTTCTTCGACGTCAGAAGTGGGATGACGTATGCTCAATAAAATGGGATAAATACCTGTAGTTTATAAAAAATCTTCAGGATTAGAAACTTTTTAATTAAGAAAAAACGTTTTTATGTGATTTTGATTATGTTATTCTCAACAAGTCATCAATGCTTATCATAACCATTCATGTAGGCTCATCACCGTTTGCTAATATATGAACGTTTAAAACGGTAATTGCCTTTATGGTAATTAGAATTTGAACATTTTATTTTTTTGTAGCTTTATTATAATAAACAGAAATTACTGTTACGTCTGTACTGAAAGTAAACACTAAGGAGATTATAATAATAGCAAAATAAAGTGAAATATGTTAATCCACTAACCACAAACAGAGAAATGGGATGAAGCCGTCCAAAAAACAAAATCCTCTCGGGCGATTATTTGAGAATGTGCAAATCACTGTTCCGGACGTAAATAACATATTGGAAATTACATTTTACAGAATATGTATCACTTTTCATATGCACCCATGTGTACTCTATATGGCGCAATAGTTATTACTTTGCTATGTATTTAAATTCTACAAGAATTTTATCATTAAAAGCCGAAAATCTAATTACCATCCGTGTCCCTTTTCCCAGATTTTGACCTATTTTATCAAATTTCTCGGTAAACACCTTGAAGAATGCAATTCAACTAATAGATTCCATAAATATAATGTTCGATGTTATTACATAACAGAAAGCAGGCAATGAAAGATCATATTTTCCTTAATTTAATGTACTCTAAAAAATGTCCAAGGGCTACCACCTAATTACCATTTGATAACATTGTCACCTTAACTAATTTGCTTATAACGGTCCTACACTTCTTCTTAATACTTCATCGGATGGGTCGTTGACCTTACTTGTTAGTCAGCTGGAACAAATGTGTGAATGAACGGTTTTGCTGTTCCAAAATTACAATCTTCACGCGCTGAGAGGATTTTGTTTTTTGGACGGCTTCATCCCATTTCTCTGTTTGTGGTTAGTGGATTAACATATTTCACTTTATTTTGCTATTAAGCGAATCACACACTACGCAGATACGGTAAGATATCTGTATCTGAGCGTATATCTTTCAATATCGCTCTCTATATAAATCATATAAACTAACACACACAGCGCAGATAATTTATATTTTATCGTAAAGTATCTGTGGGCACCGACATATATGCAAAGATGGTGAGATTATTATCTGCGTATACAAATATATCTGCAGATAACATCTGCCGATACAAATATGGCATAATATTTTATCTGCATGTAAATACAGGATGGATTCTCATTTTAGTTTTTTTTTTTTAATATCTTCTTTAATTAAATCGTGAATCGCCATTAAAGTTACTCTTGGGTTTCGGAAATAGGTTGTAAATTTGTTATCTGATAGTTCCTGGAAGATATTAAATTCGCTTCGGTCCTTTTTAAGCTTTATATGGCGTTCTATCCAAATTCTTCGCGTTTTAGTACGTGAAGCAAGACGTGCATCAAATTCAAAATCAGAATCATCTTCTGACGAGCTGTCTAATAAATCCAAAAGCAATAAACGCGTTTTTTCCGAAAAACCCGAACTCATTGTAACACACTGTATAAACAATCCTTACCAAAAAACAAGTGTACTCAGTCTGAAGGACTCCGAGCGAATGTATCATATCGTATATTATCGTACCTGTTTAGTGTGTGATGCTTTCAGATAATTAAGTTTTTATACGCAGATAAAATATTATCGTATCTGCGTAGTGTGTGATTCGCTTTATTGGTTGCGCGTGTTATAGTTTTTCGCGCTATTTTGTAAATTGTATTTGGTTTGTGGATGAAATGCATTCCCTTTCCTTTCTCCCTCCCGCACACGCCTGCTTTCTCTCTCTACGCTGCCTACCCTGCGCGCGAGACTGGAGAGAGTGGCGCCATCAGTCGCTCTATGGCGTTCGCTTCGACCATACGCCTTTCGTATCATATTGTATCGACTCCACGACGCGCTCAGAAACCGCGAGTGTCTCGTAACTAATTTGTGTTATAATAACTTTGTGAATATACCAGTGAAGAACAATAACTTTGTGCCAGTGCAACACGCCAATCCACCTCCAGGACAGTGCAACACGCTTGGAGCGATAGCGTCGCTAGCCAAGGTCACTTCGCATCCAGGTATGTGCTTCCTTCTGGCGAGCTGACTCCAAACCTTCGAATCCGAATCAGCTCGTCATTTCCCTCATATACTTAATACACAAACCAATTTTCGTGTCGTATTCTTTTCGATTCATTTGTAGCAACTTAGCCCTTAGCCGCCATCTTTTCCCTCGCGCTTTTCGTAAAAATTCTTCAAATACAGTCCACTGCCCCACCATTTTATGGTCCTAGCGAGCCGGATGATATGTACCAATTTATGGTCCTAGCGAGCCGGATGATATGTACCATTTTATGGTCCTAGCGATCCGGATATGTACCTATTTATAGCAATTATCAATCGGATTTCGAATTAGTATCGCAATTAGTAGCTATTATTCCATAGGGAATAACGCATCTCGCCCTAAATACCTAGGTTTTATTTGTAGTTTCGTTCGCGCCCTAGGTACTTAGGTATTTACCTCTCGGCTTAGGATTCCTATCTAGTGTATAGGCACGAAGTAGGAACCTAACGCATACTACATACAGTTTGATATTGTCGCTTCGCTCCGCGCGCTTTGTAACTACTTAGGTAACTAAACTACGTAGGTAGACATTGCGCCCCATTCAATTTTCGTTCGTTCATTTGTCGCAGTTACTAGGCATAAGAAATACCTTATTTCTTATTTCGTTTCGTTTTCACCCTAGTAACTAACTGTACAACTTATTTTTCGTATTTGTCTCGTTTTGCTGTCGTTTGATCGGCCTACATAGGTAGATTTAAGTACACAGGTACTCAATTAGCTCGTCGCTCGATCTTGTTTGTTTAATTTTCTCGCTACGTGTCGTCGCGCCGCAACTAGCTAGCTAGCAAATAATAAATAGTGGATTTACATTAGTAACAACCTAATAAATGCTAGTTCAGCTTTATTTAGTGACTGTCGCATCTTATGTATAGTACTAATAGTGGACAGAGACGCTCGTTAGATATTTATTACTGTGTTTTTTCGTTTCGTTGTCGAACTACATTACTTACATAGGTACGTAATTAGTTATCCCCGCACCACGGTAATAGGTAAGTACTGTGGAGTTCGCATTAATGCGTTTGCGAACTCTTTCCGAATGTAACTGGCGCTTATGTCGCTATTCTAGAAGAATGATATTATTTTGATTTAGGAATTGTCTCGCATTTTAAAAAAAGATAATTTGTCATAACAATTATAGGAAGGGTCGAGGATAGACCAGCTCCCGATTTTAAAGAAGTAAAATATAAAGATTTGAAGTGTTCCTGCTATTTTCATTGTCTAGAGACAAAATGCGCCGTTACCTTGAATATATTAATAAATAATGTAGTGTATAATCATTCATTTATTGTGATTAAGAAATTAGTTCCCGACTTCATTATTGGTTTGGATTTCCTGTCCATGCATAGGGCTTTGGTTGATTTTAGCTCGTGCTCACTCGTAATTGGAAATAATAAAATCCATTTTTCAACTAATGAGGAAAATACTTTTTCATTAGATTTAATTCAAGACGAGTCTGTTTGTTTATCAGAGGCAGAGTATATTTATTTTGTTACGTCTCCCGAGTGTTTCGTAAATGAAACAAATACTATTTTTAACTGATTAATTTTATTGAGCACGATGAATACGTTTTGACCCATCTGCAGCAGAAGGACAGATACGCAAAATCCCGGAATAGCAAAATCCCAGATTAGCAGGAGGACAGATAAGCATAAAGACAGAAGTACAGACACACAGAAAAATAAATGAATTTATTAGTTGACTTCATAACAAAAAAAAATAACATAGGTAAGTACGTTATTTAACAAAGTAATTAATTTAATTTACTATCATTTTCATATAACTTTTTTTGTTATTTTTAGTACCTAAAAAAAATTTAAATGGATCACAAATCAATTTCTTAATTGCCGAGATCTAATGATACTTTTTATTTAAGATGTAATGAAGTAGTAGTTAGTAGTTTCTCATAGTTTCCGAGATATGACCGTTTGAAGTTTGACACCTGTCATCCGAAATGAAGATCTCGTCGAGACCTATCATTTGTCCTTACACACCAGTAGTCTAGAATCAATAGTTTCCGAGATATTACCGTTTGAAGTTTGACACCTGTCATCCGAAATGAAGATCTCGTCGAAACCTATCATTTGTCCCTGCACACTAGTAGTCTTGCAAGAAGTTTGATAGCTGTCATCTGAAATGAAATCATTTGTCCTTACACACTAGTAGTCTAACTTTTTTTTCTCTTTTTGTTCTCTGTATGTACGTACCTATGTTATTTTTTTTTGTTATGAAGTCAACTAATAAATTCATTTATTTTTCTGTGTGTCTGTACTTCTGTCTTTATGCTTATCTGTCCTCCTGCTAATCTGGGATTTTGCTATTCCGGGATTTTGCGTATCTGTCCTTCTGCTGCAGAGGGGTTTTGACAAATGCGTAGAAAGAGAAAGAGAAGGGTATATATCTTTTTCTCATACATAAATATTCCCCCCGAGAGTTGAATGTATACAATTTAAAAAATAGTACAACTGAAAACTTAAATATAGTTAGTTACATAAAGTTATTGGAAAGAAAATGTCCTGGTAAAAGGAGACAAATATAGCCACTGAAAGTGTAAGTATATAAACTATGAACCAATAACTATGAGAATCTATTAAACATCGTAAATTGGTAATACAGCAATTTTATTTAACGCACGGGTGTGCACAAACCCAGTTTTAGTTTTAAGTTCAACAGATCTAGCATAACCATCCTTACCTAAAAATACTTTAGTTATCCTAGCTAAAGGCCACTGTAAAGGCGATACATTTTCACCTAGCAAAAGGACCAAGGATCCTTCTTTAACGTTAGGTTTAGGACATTGCCATTTCGGGCGACTTAACATCTGAGATAAATAACTTTTGTGCCAAATGTGCCAAAAATCTTGTTGTATTTTTGTGCATTTTTTCCAGAAGCGCAAATTATTTACATTGTTACTAGGTATTTCCGGTTCTGGAATAGCAGTTAAAGCCTGACCAATTAAAAAATGACCAGGTGTTAGGAAAGTGAAATCAGTAATATCGCTAGTGAATGGGGAAATGGGTCTTGAATTTAAAATGGCTTCAACTTGTACTATAATAGTGTTAAATTGTTCATAAGTTAATAATAAATTGCCAATGATTCTCTTAAAATGGAATTTAGCCGACTTAACCGCCGCTTCCCATAAACCACCCCAGGTAGGCGAATAACTCGGGATAAATTTAAATTCAACACCCCTTTCGTTACAATAGTCTGTGACATCACTATGGTGATTCTGAGATTTATTTAAATCAAACAACTGTTTCAACTGGTTGTTGGCACCTTTAAACGTAGAGGCATTGTCGCAATAAACTAATCTAGGCAATCCTCTCCTAGAGTGGAATCTTTTGAAACCTGCCAAAAAAGCTTCTGTTGTTAGATCTGAAACTAACTCCATGTGTACACATTTTGTAACAAAGCACACGAAAATGCAAACATAACCTTTTGAAACAATTGTTCTTCGCAAAGTGGATTGTTTTATATTAAATGGACCACAATAGTCAATTCCTACCTTATTAAAAGGCCTATCCTTAACAACTCTATCTTGTGGTAGAGCTGCCATCAGCTGCTCTGCTGCACGGACTCGAAATTTAAAACAATTTACACATTTATGGATTATACTTTTAACAAGAACTGTTGCACTAATAATATAATACTTTTGCGTGAGGCTAGACAAAGTTAATTTTAAACCAGCATGCAATAAAGAGTAATGTTCATTACGGATCACTAAATTAGTAAAATTACAATTTTTTGGCAAAAGTATAGGATGCTTCTGACTGTATGGGATATTAGCATTATCTAGCCTTCCGCCTACGCGCAAGGTTCCACTCGCATCTAAAAATGGATACAATTTTTTCAAATTAGACTTAATATTTTTCTTATTCTCTATACAGCTGATATCATCCTTAAAATGTAACATTTGTACATGTTTAATTATAACATTTTGAGCTTCCCTATATTCACTGAAAATCAACTGTTTCGATAGACAACGGTCCTTCTTAGTTATTCTACAATTTTTAATAAAACGCAGAACATAGCAGACTACACGCTGTAATTTTGTTAGTGATGAGAACTTAGAAATAGGCAGAACTTCTTCAACTACATTGCAATTGACACTACAGCTTTTTTCATTACAATTCTCATCATTAACAAAACTCACATTGTTTTTAGTAGCTTGAAAAACTGTATAGTTAAAGTTTACATTCATTAACTCTTGTGGGCCCAGCCACCAAAGTGTTTCTCGACCTAATTCAATAGGCGACAAACCACGAGACAAGCAATCGGCAGGGTTGCCGGATCCAGCCACGTGACACCACTTGCAGTCCTTTGATAGCTCATTTATTGACAAAACTCTATTTTTAATGTAAGTGTCCTTGGGTGGATTCTGCAACCAACAGAGTGCTATCTGGGAATCGCAACATAAAAATTTGTTAGTAAAGCAGTATTTATTATACAATATTTTATTTATTTTAGCATATAATTTTGCAAGTAACAGGCAAGCATTTAACTCCAATTTAGGAATAGTGGGTTTATTTTTTAAAGGAGTGATTCTAGACTTACTGCAAAGCAAAGTTACATGAACTTGTTTGTTTTTTACAGCGCGAATGTAAATACATGCTCCATACGCCACGCTCGACGCATCACAATAACCAACTAAATCTATAGAATCAGCATTGTCTATATGTAGGTTGCGGTTAATAGAAATAGGCTGCATAGAAACCAAGTCACGAAAAAAACAATTCCAAGGCCTTAAAACATTTTCAGGTATGGGTGTGTCCCAATCTAAATTGCATTGCCAAACTCTTTGCAAAAATTCCTTGGCACGCGTTACTACAGGACCAGCCAACCCCAATGGGTCAAAAAAAGTGCCTATGAAGCTCAACACTGTGCGCTTAGTCCAAATATTAGCCAGCTTACCACATGGATGAGATATGATGAAATTATCCGACCTTACATCCAGCAAGAGACCCAAAGCTCTGACAGAAAGCTCAGCACCGCTCAAATCCAAGTCACGAAATTGTTGTTTGTCAACAGGAATCCCATCTAAAATATCTAAATGGTTTGCACACCACTTATGAAATTCGAAGTTGCCAATTCGCCCTAAGCTGACCAGCTCTGCACAAATGTGTTTTACCTCTTGTATGGAGGCCCCCCCAAAGAGGCAGTCATCGACATAAGTGTTGTTAAGCAACACTGAAGAAGCATATGGATATTGCTCCTGGTAGCGGTGGGCCAACTCCACTAAGCAGCGCGTGGCGAGGAAGCTGGAGCTAGTCACGCCGTAGGTGACGGTTTGCAGCTGTAAACAAGTTAAGGCATCATTTAAATGTTGTTTCCATAATATGAGCTGAAGATGGGTTTGACTAGGATTGATCAATATCTGCCTATACATTTTTTTAATATCTGCCATTGCAATAAAACTGTATGTGCGAAACATGATTAAAATGTCGAATAAGTCTTTCTGAACAATGGGACCTGAATATAAAATATCATTTAAACTTAACCCTGCACTAGTTTTTGCACTAGCATTGAAGACCACCCTCAATGGAGTTGACAAACTGTCTGGTTTGTATACAGGGTGATGTGGCATAAAATAGCAAGAATTAAGTGGTTTATTGATATTAAACACATCAATCTTTTTTGCATGGCCTAAGGTGAGAAACTCATTAATGAACTTGGAATAACCCTCCTTAAGTTTTTCATCTTTTAAAAATTTCTTGCACAAAGCGTTCAATTGTTGCAATGCTGAATTAAATGAATCCCCCAAATCTATATCTTCGATGGGTATTTTAAGTGGCAGATTGACCTGAAACCTATTGTCAACTAAAGTTACTGAATTTTTAAATTCTGTTTCGCACACATCATATTTTAATGTGCCCTCAGTTGAAATTTCAGGTGGGTGCTGCTCATCCCAAAATTTTTGTATGAGGGTATCAACCTTTGAATAATCCAAAGAAGCATGCAATACCACATTGTTTGGAACACCTTGTACTGAACAACAAGCGTTATTTTGTGTTAGGTTGCCAGACACAACATAACCATATTTGGTCGCTAGCAAGTATAAGTTATCCCTAACCAAAGTAATTTTGTCTGGCAGCAAAATTTTGAAAAATATATCGGCTGACAGAAGGAAAGATATTTTGCCAGGGATATAGAACTCGTCATCAGCTAGTTTAATATTATCTGGTATATTGATATTACTAATATCAAAACTCGTCTGTGGAAGATATGTGGTAATATTATCAATCACAGAGAAAAGTGCATTGCAACTGTAATTATCATTAATTGAATGCATGGATAAATTGACAGCCTTAGCAACGTTTTGAGTTTTTTGGCCAAGAGCTGTAATATTGACATTGTAATTAAATGTAGGAACTTTTAAAATATTTATTAAATCGGTGCTTATAAAAGACACTTGACTGCCGCTATCGACTAGTCCTCTTGCTGTGACATACTTCCCATCTTTATCTACAAAATTTACTTTTATTGTAGGCAACAGTATAGATCTGTTTTGTAAGTGGTTTGCAAAGTTACAGGCATTCTCCAAATTTTCCATGTGCAATAGAGTGTTGTGCTCCTTACTTTTGCACACCGCACACGAAACGGCACTTTTTTGTATGAAAGTTTAAGCATATGCTACAAAGTTTCTCTTTTTTTACAAAGTCTATGCGGTCCTGAGCAGAAACTGCTTTAAATTGTTTGCATGCAAATAACTTATGATCTGTAGCTTTGCAAAACTTACAAGTCACAACAATATTTTCTTGAGAACTAGTAAAATTTGACACTTTAGAACACTTACCAGCAGATATTTGAGACTCCTCCATGCTCATTGCTCTCTTCTCTACAAATGTCAGGAAAATTTCTAGTGTAGGCAGCTCTGATTGATCGCGTTCACTGTAGAAGGCTCTGCAAGTTAAAGAATCCAATTTTCGCAACAATATGGGAATAAGCATCATATCCCAATGCTGAACTTCCTGCCCTAAGCCCTTAAGTGCACCTACATGCTGCCTGACGATAGACACTAAATTTCGTAAATCATTTGAAGTCCCCCTTGAGATTGGCTGGTACTCTAACAAGGCGTTTACATGATGAGTTACTAGTAATAACTTATTATCATAACGCTTTTTTAGTAAATCTAATGCATCACTATAAGACTGATTAGTCAAAGGTAATCCCTCAATCAAAGACAAGGCCTCACCTTGTAAGTATTTACGCAAATAGCACAATTTTCGGACAGGCGCAATAGATTTGTCCGCGCCCACGATTGCTTCAAAGATGTCCATAAATGACGTGTATTTGGTGACGTCCCTTCCGTCGAACGGCATGATATCCAAGTGAGGCAGCTTGCCGCCCTCCGCAGCATTATGAGTGTTTCGTGGCTGGCCATCATCTTTCTCCAAAGCTCGGACGATGCCCCGCAGTTTAGCGAGAGCGACTATAAATCGATCCTCCACCTCGTCTTGGTCAAAATATGTATCAGGTTCTCCATCTTGAAGTAAGCTGAGCTTCAGCGTGTAATTTCTATATTTTTCCATGCCTATCTCCAAATCGTCGATGCGTAGCCTCACAGTCTCAATGTCTTTGATCCCTTCCTGCGAGATGTATTTTTCAGCACGAGTTACTCTTGCCTTCAGCTGGCCAACTTTGAGGTTTAACGAGCGTATTTGATGCTTATCCTCTTCGTCCGAACTCATTTTGTATAAAGCTTCGATAAATAATCAGATTTTCCCAAAATATCCTTGATTCAACAATGAAAAATCGGATTTCAGTCGCACCAAAACAAAAATTGAATGATCGAATCGTTCCAACGTTTGACAGCTGTTTGCCCGCCGCGTTTGCGCAGTCAGTCAGTCAGCCCATAGACAGCCGACATTCGTTTCTGCCTGACCGCTTGCACTTGTCAATGACGACAATGTTCGCCGATCGCCGACTCGCCGACACGCACGCTGCGCACGCACGCCGATAGAATGCGTACGCGTACTTCTTCAGTCCGTGCGCGCATGCAATGGTACGCTACGCGGACTCGGACACGCCTGTCGCTCGCAAAATGGCGTCGAACAACGCTAGCTGGTACAACACTTTGTGAGAAGATTTCACTCGAACCCGATGTAGTCCAGTTGCAATAACACTTGTGCTGAAGAATCACCACACGAACAATGTTTTCGGCACCAATTTGTTTCGTAAATGAAACAAATACTATTTTTAACTGATTAATTTTATTGAGCACGATGAATACGTTTTGACAAATGCGTAGAAAGAGAAAGAGAAGGGTATATATCTTTTTCTCATACACCGAGTCCTTAGACGAAAATTTGAGCTCAATGAATGCTCCACAGGTATCCACGAAGGATTCTATGTATAATATAGCGGAAACATTAACTTGTCCTCAAAAAAAGTTTTTATGTAGGTACTTTACTTTCGGAATTTGAAGATAGATTTGCCTTTAACTCGAAAAATCTAGGCTCGTGCTCTCTTATGGAAGTTGAAATAAATACTACCGATGAGATACCGATACACAAACCTCCATATAGGGTTTCCCATCAACAACATTCTGTGATTCGCGAACAAGTCTCGGAAATGTTGGAAAACGGTATTATTAGAGAATCGCGAAGTGCGTATGCCTCTCCGGTTGTCTTGGTTAAGAAACCTGATCAGACGTGGCGTTTTTGTGTTGATTATCGCGCTTTGAACAAAAAGGTAATAACGGACTCATATCCATTACCTAGAATTGATGATATAGTGCTCTATTTATCTGAAGCTAATTATTTTGCCGACTTAGATTTAAATTCAGGTTACTGGCAACTTCCTATCAAGGAGTGTGACAAACACAAGACAGCGTTCGTCACGCCATCTGGGCTTTATGAGTTCAACGTGATGCCTTTTGGTCTAAAGACTAGCGGTGCAATATTTCAACGTGTGATGGATAGTGTATTAGGAGGAATGAAATATAAGAATGCAATTGTCTATATCGATAATATATTGGTATATGGCAGGACGTTCGATGAATTTTGTTCTGCTTTAAAGGAAATTTTGTATAGAATAGAACAGTGTAATTTAACGTTAAAACCCACAAAGTGTAAATTTGGTTTTGACAAAGTTTCTGTATTGGGTTATGAGATTACTGGCCAGGGAATCAAACCTGACGCCTCCCAGTTTGATAAAATAATGAAAATCAAACCTCCTGTCACAACCAAAGAGTTAAAGTCAGTGTTAGGTTTATTTTCTTATTACAGAAAATTCATTGATAATTATGCTCATCTAGCATTACCCTTATCTAGGTTACTTAAAAAAGGAGTTAAATTCGTTTGGAATGACGAGCAACAGAGTGCCTTTGCTGAAATATTAACTTTAATACAAAGGCCTCCCCTTTTACGTCATTTTACAAACAATGAAAAGGTAATAACCCGTCTTTTTGTTGATGCGAGTGACTATGCACTTGGTGCTTGTTTAATGCAAGGTGATGACTGTATGTTTCCGGTCGCTTTCGCTTCCCGCAAACTCTCTAGTTGTGAAACCAGATACACCATCACGGAGAAAGAATGTTTGGCGTTAGTTTGGTCACTCAATTATTTCAAACATTTACTCTGGGGTTTGAAGTTTGAGGTGGTTACTGACCACAAAGCTTTGGTATGGCTACGTGAAAGGAAAGATATGAATGGTCGACTTGCACGATGGTCACTAGCTATACAGCAGTACGATTTCGATATTGTTTACTGTGCAGGCAAAGATAATATAATTGCAGATTTTCTTAGTAGAAATCCCTTAATTGATGAGGATATGCCCTCTTCATGCGTCTCTGAGAATATTGTAGATGACGGTTTACAATTATACAAAATAGAAGCCTCGCGTTTTGAGTTAGATCAAAATAATGATGAATTTTGTGTTAGATTGATTAATAGGGTTGTGAATAGTCCGCGGGGATTATTTAAAGGATTTTGTATGAGGGATAATAAACTTTATCACAGATTGAAACAGGGTACTAATTTCATTGATCGTTTGGTTATTCCTGAATCTTCTTTTTCCAATGTGCTGAAGGAAATTCATGATGATCCTTGGAATGGTGCACATTTTGGACTTTCCAAGACTTTGAAAAAGTTTAGAGAAAGGTATTATATTGCTCAGGCTGAGAGGAAAATTTCAAAATATATTAAAAGTTGTATGTTTTGTCAAGAGAGAAAAAGAGTACATTTATTAGCCCCGTTGCAACCAATTTGTATTAATCGTTTATTTGAGAAAATAGCCGTGGATGTGTTGGGACCACTTCCTAGGTCAAATAATGGTAATAAATATATTATAGTTTCATTGGAATTTTTATCGAAATATGCGATTACAAAAGCTGTTCCTAACGCCACTGCTGAAGCTATTAGTGATTTTCTAATTAATGAGATATTCTGTAAATTCGGTTCAGTAGGGGAAGTTATTACTGATCGTGGCTCCATTTTTACTTCAAACGTTGTTAGGGATACGGTTAATTTTTTTGATTCTACTTTGAGTGTGGCTGCCACTAGACATCCACAGACAGTTGGTTTGGTTGAACGTTTTAATCAGACTATTTACCAAGGATTAGCGATGTATGTTAATGATAGGTAGAATGATTGGTGTTCGTTTTTGCCCATGATCACTTATGCATATAATATTTCTGACCAAGCTTCATCGAATATATCTCCTTATAAACTTGTTTACGCTAGAGACCCAATTTTACGGTCAGATCTTAGTGTGAATGCTTTTTTGAATAGTGCAGATACAGACATTAATGCGCGTAAAATTAGGAATGACGGATTAATTTCATGCGCGTTGAGAAATATTCGCAAGTCACAGGCAACCCAGAAATCGAACTATGATAAAAAAGTTAGATTTGTTACTTTTGAACCAGGAAGTTTAGTTTTGGTTCATAACCCTAAAAGAGTTACGAGTCTCGGTTTGAAGTTGTCGAGGCCCTATAAAGGTCCTTATCGTGTCCTTCGTAGATTACCTAATAATAATTATCTTTTACGTAAACTAAATGGTGGTTCAAGACATGATATTTTGATTCACCATAATACTTTGAAACCTTTTAAGCTAAGATTGTAATATATATTAGGTTTAATTTTTCCTAACTTTTAATTAATGACATTTTGCATTTATGACATTTTGCATTTTTGTCATTTCACGTTTTTGTCTTATTGTGTGTTAAACATTTTAATTATTCCCTTATTATTACACAATTGTTATAATGTCATGAGTTAACGGTTTGACATTTAATTTTTTTTACAAACTGCTATTGATAGAAGTTTTGTTCTATTTGGGTGAGTTATGGTCATATGTTTGGTTTTATATGTTCACATTTATCTCTAAGTTTGTATGGGTAGTTTTTTGGCATGTACTCACTTATGGACATATGTATCCGGTGAGGTAACATTTGTTGTGTTACACTGTTTTGTGATGATTAGTTTTTCATGATTGATACGAGTTAGTGTGAGCATAAAGACTTAGACATTTACTGACTATTTATCTTACCTTGATTGAAACTTTTTATGCAGATTTGTTTGTTTTCAGATATAAATAAATTAAATTAAATTAAATAAATAATTTTAATACCATCCATGATGACAGCGTCGAAGAATTTAAAATTTTTATACGATTAATAAATCAATGGGGTTGTTTTATTAATTTTATTTGGGGGGGGATAGAGCTTAGTGTAGGGTTGTTGACACCTTGTTGTTTTCTTTCAATGATGTCTTAACAACAAATAGCTTAGGGTTTTTCTTTTAAAAAACGATTAGTATGTTGCTGATGTTCCGGGATGCTGTACTTTGATGCGGAGTACGCGTCAATTCGTCATAATTTACATTACTTGTATAATGAAGATACTAGATCGCGCTTCCCTGATTGATGTCAACTTAACTTAGGTTGAAATATTTAAGCATTATTTAGGATGCGTGCGCCCTTTGTCTAATTGTTCGTTTGTCGTTGTTAGGCGTTGTTGCTTGCGTGTCCTGGTTTGGATTATTGATTATTATTATTATTTTTAAAGCATATTAAATTAATTCTTGGACGCTGGTTTCAACTTCTGATTTGACAGGTTGACTGTTACTCATTTTGTGACGCTGTTAGGATTAGAGTCTATTGGCTTATAGCCATGATGTTTGGTAGTCCAACCTGATCAATGATGCGACTGTCTTTTGGGACAGGTTTTGGCATTCGTTTCTTGTGCAATGGTCTGGTTTGTTTGCTTGCATTGCACCAAGAAGCTGTTAGCAACAGACTTTGTTGACAGGTTGTTATGTTAAGTGTTTATTTTGCCCTGTCCACTTTTAGGTCATGAGTTTAGGGTTGTCAACTGTGTTAAGCGAGACAATTCTTGTGACCGCGGGGGATGTGGAGTTCGCATTAATGCGTTTGCGAACTCTTTTCGAATGTAACTGGCGCTTATGTCGCTATTCTAGAAGAATGATATTATTTTGATTTAGGAATTGTCTCGCATTTTAAAAAAAGATAATTTGTCATAACAATTATAGGAAGGGTCGAGGATAGACCAGCTCCCGATTTTAAAGAAGTAAAATATAAAGATTTGAAGTGTTCCTGCTATTTTCATTGTTGAGGAACAATCTTCAGTGTACTTACGTAGCTTGGTTTCTGTTCTCCATCGCTTCGCTCGTAGGTAGATAATAAATACATAAGGTCACGTCTAGTCACGGAAGGGTAGGCAAGTTACTACGGTAATCTTACCTATTTATTTACTATTCTTTATCGTTTCGTATATTAGTATATTTGTCGTAATAATGGCTCCTACCAAAGGAAGGGAAATTCAAGTCAAACGTGTCTCGGCTAAAATGGATATGTTGTACTCTCGCATGCAAGAATTGTATGAACAATCTCTGTCGCTTAACCAATTAGATATTGTCGCGCGCGATTCCTTTCTTAGTGACATAGAATCGTTAGATAGTTTGCGTCAAGATTATGAAGAATGTCTTGATCAATTCAATACGCTTCAATTAGAAATGGATTCGGATTTTAAGGTCGATTGTGGTATAGCCGCATTAAGCGCGCCGCGAAATTGCTGACGTCACATAATAATAGCAACTCGAACTCGAACTCGCATAGAAGTGATCGCCCTAAATTGCCGCCAATTCAGATTCCACAGTTTGACGGGGATATTAAAAATTGGCCTTTATTTTTCTCTAGTTTCGAAAATATAATACACAACAATAAGTGTTTAACCGATCACGAAAAATTGTACTACCTACTCGACAAATTGAGTGGTAAAGCCAAGGCCGTCTGCGCAGGCATTACGCCTTGTGCCGAAAATTATTATTTGATTTTAAATACTTTGAAGTCAAAGTATCAAGACGTAAGATTAGTAGCAACCGCCTACTTGGATCAAATATTTAATTTGAAAAATATTTCGTCCGGTAATGAACAAAATTTAGAAATGTTTCTCGATGTTCTCGCTTCATCTGTTCGCGCATTGAAAAACCTTAAGCTCGACAACTTAAGTGATTTTTTGTTCTTGTATCTCGCACTTAAAAAACTCGATCCCGAAACTGTCCGTTTATTCGAAATGGACAACCGCAACGATTCCGATATACCTAGTTTCGATGATTTGGAATCATTCGTTCGCGGACACATTAAAATCTTACAACGTACGTCGCAAGAAGCTCCTAGGAAGTCGACTAGGTAGTACTACACCGACCGAGCGCCGAATGGAAGTGGCATCGAGACCACATAAGTCCACACATTCGTATGTTAATATCGCATCAGCTTCTTCTTGCCCGTTGTGTAAGATTCAACACGACAACATTACTCAACATCTGTACAGGTGTTCGGGTTTTCAAAAGCTCACTCCTAGCGAGCGTCATAAATTTGTTCGATCCAACAATTTATGTATAAATTGTTTTAGTGAAAAACATCGCGTTTCGAATTGTACTTCGAATTCTAGCTGTCGTAAATGATCAAACCAACATCATACCATGTTGCATTTTGAGAACAATAGTGCCGCGTCTAGTGTTTGCACATCTGTGGTAAATAGCAGACCGGCAGCAGCGCCCCCGCTGCAACGGGCTCTGCCGACCTCCGCCGCGCCGCCGCAGCCGCCGCCGGCGCAATTGCAGCCCTCGCAATCGTACATTGCTTCGGATCGCTCTCGCGCGCCCTCTGGCCGCGATTCGGAGCGCGCAAGCGATGTTACATTGTGCTCGCTTAGTTCTTCACGCGCGCCTACTAGTACAGTCTTACTTGCTACCGCTCGCATCGTGGTTTTCGATTCTCGCGGCAATAAACATATTGTCCGCGCCTTATTAGATAGTGCGTCGCAAAGTAATTTTATTACTCGCGAATGCTGTGAACGTCTCGGTCGCCCAAGCAACCGTTCGGGTTGTTCTGTAGTTAGGGGGATCGGAGGTTCTACAAAAGCCGTTCAAGGCTCTCTAAAAATTGAATTTTGCTCTCGTTTCGATTCTAATATTTGCTTCGATATGGATTGTTTCGTTGTAGATAAAGTCACCGAACGTTTACCTACAGTTTCGGTCGATACTGCCGCGTTGTCGAATTTCGATAATTTGCCATTGGCCGACGATACCTACGCCGATCCAGGGGATATTGAGATGCTAGTTGGAGCGTCAATTTTCCCGCACCTTTTGCTATCGCGTAAGGTTCAAGGTCACCCATCGCTCGCCGCCTCCGCCGGCCCGCTCGCATTGGAGACAGTTCTTGGTTTCGTTATAGTTGGTTCTGCTCCCACGCGCGGAGATGACTACGCTCCTGTCTCTTACTGCTGCTCAGTCGATCCTTCGGAGTCAGCAGTCCGTAAATTTATGGAAATTGAGGAGGTCAACGTCCCTCCAATTCTTAGCCCAGACGATAAAGTCTGTGAAGAAATTTATTGTCGTACGACTACTCGTGACGTCGATAGTCGTTATGTCGTCGCCCCCCCTTTTAAGGGTGATATTCGCTCGCTTGGTGATTCGCGCCAAAGGGCCGAATCTCGCTTTCTTTGTCTCGAACGCAAAACGCAAGCTTCTCCGAATATGAAGAACGCTTACGATAATATTGTATCGGAAAACCTGGATAAAGGTTATATTTCGCCCGCGCCCCTCGAGTCTGACCCCCTGGCCACAGCTTCGCGCGACGGCGGCGGCGGCGGCGGCGGCTAGCTGTGAACGACTTCTATCAAATCGTATACAAATTGCCTAGTTTGATTCCATCGCTCGCCGCCGGTCGCGGACGCCGCCGCCGCCGCCGCCGCCGTCGCGCGAAGCTGTGGCCAGGCCCTGAGGAGTCTTCGTCTCCTTCGTACATCATTCCTCATCACGGAGTGGTTCGTGAGGATACATTTGTCGCTAATAGAGTGACTAAAATTCAGGCTGAATTGTCGCCTCAGAATTTATACCACGTCGCTGGTACTGACAATCCCGTTGATTGTCTTTCTCGTGGTCGTAGCGTCCGCTCTACGAAGTGGAAGCGTTGGAGAGCGGATTATTTGCACACATTGCAATCGCGTCAGAAGTGGAACACCCCTACGAACCCTATTACTGTCGGTACGGTGGTGATTCTTCTCACCGAGAACGCGTCTCCTCTTCATTGGCCCCTTGGCATCGTGGAGGAAGTTTTTCCTGGGGCGAATGGAGTAACTAGAATAGTGCGGGTAAAAACTGCGACTGGTTCCTACATGCGTCCAGTTGTACGTCTCTGCCCACTACCTAATCAATAGTTAGTCTCGTGTTCCTCATTAGGTAGTCTTAGGTTTAGGTTTAGTTAGCTTAGTTTTTCTTTTGAAGGTAACCCTTCAAGCCGGGGGGGAAATGGTTGCGCGTGTTATAGTTTTTCGCGCTATTTTGTAAATTGTATTTGGTTTGTGGATGAAATGCATTCCCTTTCCTTTCTCCCTCCCGCACACGCCTGCTTTCTCTCTCTACGCTGCCTACCCTGCGCGCGAGACTGGAGAGAGTGGCGCCATCAGTCGCTCTATGGCGTTCGCTTCGACCATACGCCTTTCGTATCATATTGTATCGACTCCACGACGCGCTCAGAAACCGCGAGTGTCTCGTAACTAATTTGTGTTATAATAACTTTGTATATACCAGTGAAGAACAATAACTTTGTGCCAGTGCAACACGCCAATCCACCTCCAGGACAGTGCAACACGCTTGGAGCGATAGCGTCGCTAGCCAAGGTCACTTCGCATCCAGGTATGTGCTTCCTTCTGGCGAGCTGACTCCAAACCTTCGAATCCGAATCAGCTCGTCATTTCCCTCATATACTTAATACACAAACCAATTTTCGTGTCGTATTCTTTTCGATTCATTTGTAGCAACTTAGCCCTTAGCCGCCATCTTTTCCCTCGCGCTTTTCGTAAATTCTCAAATACAGTCCACTGCCCCACCAATTATTATAATCTCCTTAGTGTTTACTTTCAGTACAGACGTAACAGCAATTTCTGTTTATTATAATAAAGCTACAAAAAAATAAAATGTTCAAATTCTAATTACCATAAAGGCAATTACCGTTTTAAACGTTCGTATATTAGCGAACGGTGATGAGCCTACATGAATGGTTATGATAAGCATTGATGACTTGTTGAGAATAACATAATCAAAATCACATAAAAACGTTTTTTCTTAATTAAAAAGTTTCTAATCCTGAAGATTTTTTATAAACTACAGGTATTTATCCCATTTTATTGAGCATACGTCATCCCACTTCTGACGTCGAAGAAAAGAAATAAATATGACGTAGGTATGGTCTTTTTGTGATAAGTCCACCTTTGTCAGGGCTTCTTCTTCTTTTTCCCGGCCTAGTGCCAGGGTCGGCTACTCAATCTCCTCCACTTTACCCGGTATTCAGCATAAGCTGGTATGGGATTGTTTTCTTTCACATCCACTTTCATGACGTCCAGCCAGAATTTCTTAGGTCTGCCACGAGATTTAGGGTCTTGAACAGTAATCTCACTGCCTGTTCGAGGCATCTATTCCCTAAATAGTTTGACGAAATGCGTTTTATATAACCAAAACATCGGAGACAATTTTCTAGCAGCCATCAGCCAATCCGCTATGTCACAGACTTCGAGGGTGCCACGGATGTGCACATTATGGACAACATTTATTTGCGTTACGAAACGTATCCAGCGCAAAATCATGACAATCAAACAACATGTCTTCCGATGACAAGTCAGGTCTCGCTGCCATATAATAAGACTGCTCGAGTGATTCTCTTACAGAAGGCCCTTTAGTTTCACATATTAGTGTCACTAAGGAAGCTTGTTCGTTTCCGCTACAAATTCGAATCTGACTTGGAGTCGGGATCTATGCTGCCACTCTTGCCGGGTATTTTCGCAACATTTAGTTTTAGACCACTGTTCTCTAGCGCATCCTTCCATTGGTTCACCTTATGTTTATACAGAAACTGTTCTGTTTGTCCTGATCCGTTAGTGCAATGTTATCCATCAACAGAATACATCACAAGTCACAGAGATGGCTCATACGGAAAGAACTCAGTGCTGAGCCTTGGTGAATACCAACTGTGATTGAGAATGAATTAAAATCTGCTCACTATGGATTCTGAGCTTATCTTAATTAAAAACACAGCTAAGATGCTATTATGGTCGATCGAGATCTATTCAACTTCAAGTATAACATCCAAACGTAATCAATATGCCATAAAGGGAAATTAGCATGGAAAGAAACTAAGTCACTTAGCGCTTTGGTTCATCTTTCAGATTACGCACAGCAAAGTTGTGGAACGATTGGCTAGCAGCGTCTGCATTGCCGAGTGCTTTTAAACAAACTCTTTTTAAAGCCAGTGTAAACAGGCATTTTCTTAACGGGCTCGCTTTACCTTCAGCCTCATCTCTCGTGCTATGTGGGCTTGTCTAAGAACAACAGCAATTCCATCAAAAATAAAAAATAAATACATTGAACAATTACAGTCTCCCGTGGACTCGATGGTACCTACTGTAGTACAACCTATTGGTGTATTCACCATTGTTAAAGCCCCAAAAATCCCACTAACTAAAATGAAATACTAACCGATTTCAGTGGGTATAACGTATATTAGTCACTTGTTACTAGTCACAGTTCAACTGAAGGCGCGGAGGAAAAATACATAAAATAATTTATACTAAACAAAACAAACAATATAACCAAGTTTCGGAAACGAACAGCGTCATCTGTCGAAAACAAAATGTAATCTTAAAATATAATTATATAGTCTAAACACCATCGTCACGTCATAATAACACTATCCTTCCGGACAGTGACTATTTCGCTCTCTCCGGACTAGAATATTCATCCAGAATCACAATCAATCAGACAGCCAACCGATCACTATGGCTGCTACAGATCTACTGATCGCTTACCCTACTACACCAACTTTAAACTGCTTAGATTATAACCACCTACCCTCTATTTACAAATAATTCAACTGAGATGAATTTTATAATAAATCTACCCTCGAAATATTTGATTAGATAAGATTATTTATTTGCATTCCTGTACATAGTAGCAATATAATAGGTGTCCTCTAACAATATAGGTATAATTCTATTATTGTAATAATTAATATAAAATTAAATTATGTCATATATAAGTGGTACTCGTTTTTACACAAAATTTATCATTTTATATGGACGTGGGCGTTAAAAACAAGAAGAAATATATATATGTCGGCGCAAGCACCAACTTAGTACCTATTAGTAAACTCGCGGCATTTTACCGCTCACACATACGAATGATTTGACGAGATGGTTTCGGCGTAGCGATTACGTTTGTTTATGTTAACTAGAGCATTAGTTGATCCGGTCGCACGACGGCTTATGATTGTAAGAATAAGCTCTATGTATTGTTTGTATGAACAACGGAGTAACTTTATGAGTTACTGTACGAAGCTGTGGGTCCCTTCGCAGAACTGTGAATTTAATAGGTTTGTTTTTATCAACATGAGGTTGGTACGAGAGAGAGAATCGGGGCAGCGTCCCCCCCGAGACAGATTTCTGCCAAGCTCGAAACTGAGAGCACGCGTCGCGATCGGTCCTACAGAATCGTAGACCGTTGTACTTGTACCGCGTTAGTGCACCCGCACTGAATAGTGTTCTTGTTATACCAAACTGAACTTTTGCTAGCATAGTGAACGTTTAATTTTGAGTGTATAGTTTACATGACTTAATTATATTAGTTATAGTGTTATTTTGAACTTGTTTGAATAGTGATTTAATTATAAACTATTACTATAAATCTCGTTGTTTTCCTAAACGCCCACTCTTAAAGACTTTAAACATGGAAAATCATTCTGATGTTAGGGGTTTACAGTGTCCGCCCCCTGCTGCTCCTACATCAGAAGTGGGATACATACAACGAGTAGAACAAAACTTGGACAGTGTACAAGTAAGTGATAATGACAATTATAGACAAAGTGATATCGAAGATGAGGATGGGAATTCTGGTAACCAAATGAATGATCAAAATGTAATGGCGTGTTTCAAAATGTTATTGGATCAACAAAACAGCCAGATGAAAAAGCTGATAGAAACTTTACATTCCCCTTCGAATACATCAACAACAAAGGGGCCGTTTCCAAAATTTAATCCAGAGACAAGAGAAATAGAGGCTAGATCCTGGTGTGATACTGTGAACCTTATAATGGGAGATGAACCATTGACTGGAAGTGCTTTGATAATGGCCCTTAGTAAGGCAATGAAAGGTTCCGCTACCACCTGGTTTTCACAAATAAGTTATTCTGGCATGGACTGGCCCCAGTTTCAAGGCAGTTTCTTGGCCAGATATGATTGTAGCGAAACAGCCACGGCAACACTTCTTCATATAAACAGTTCCCGTCCCAAAGAAGGAGAATCAATAGCTGCGTTTGCAAACAGATTGTTCACAACTTTGATTTCGAAATGGCGAAACATGTCTAATGAACAAATCGTCGTTGCTACTGTGTTAGCTCAATGTATTCAAACGGATTCAAGAATGCAACGTCTTGCTTATACAAGAGACATTAAAAGTAGAATAGAAATGGAGAAAGAGATAATGGCCATAACTTACAGAAAGCGCCATGTTCCTGAAACAGCAAATCACACTAAAGCTGCAAAGAAACCATTGATTGAGTGCTATCACTGTGGCAAAAGAGGTCACACATCAAATGAATGTTTTCGTAAGAAACAGGTGCCAAGAAAAAACAATAAGCCTGATAAAGAAGACTATAAGAAAAAGGAAGGACGAAAGGTGACGTGCTACAAATGTGGTCAAGAAGGTCACATTTCCCCACAATGTACCAAATCTTCAATAGGCAGAGGATCAGCTGCTAAGGCTGCTGTCGAGTCCCGCAGGGTTGACATGTGCAGCATCAAGCCACCGGAGTCGCAACTGCTACATAACGGTCAGTCGTTTAATTTTTGTTTTGATTCTGGTGCTGAGTGCTCACTGATAAAGGAAACTATTGCTAACAAATTTGCTGGTAAAAGAATTAACTCTCTGGTCACTCTTATGGGAGTAGGAAAAGCTGATGTCCTAAGCACGTTACAAGTACTCGCAGAGGTCAATATTGATGGTAGTATTGTAGAATTGTGTTTTCATGTAGTACCTGATGACAACCTACATTACGACATAATGGTAGGAAGAGATCTGATTATACAGGGCTTTACTGTTCAATTGTCAAAGAATAAAATTTCATTTCAGAGAACCATACAAATTAATGTGTGCGAGATAGGTAAAAAGGTTACCGATTTTTGTAATATTGATACCGATTTAGTTTTAGAGGACAAGACCAAACTTCTTAAAGTCTTAGATCAGCATAATGACTCATTTATTGAAGGAACACCTTCGGGACGTATTACAACGGGACAAATGGAAATTAAACTTATTGATCCAAATCGTACTGTACAAAGGCGCCCATATCGACTGAGTCCACAGGAACGTGAAGTTTGCCGTGATAAAATACGCGAACTTTTGGATGCAAATATAATAAGACCAAGTTGCTCTCCTTTTGCTAGTCCTATACTTCTGGTGAAAAAGAAAGATGGCTCAGATCGGCTTTGTGTAGATTACAGAGAACTTAATAGCAACACAGTGCCGGATCGGTTCCCATTGCCTTTAATATCTGACCAAATACAACGCCTACAGGGTGCAAAATATTTTACTACTTTGGATGCAGCGTCAGGTTTCCATCAAATCCCATTACATGAAAACTCTATTGAAAAGACAGCCTTCGTTACTCCAGATGGGCAATACGAGTACATGAGTATGCCTTTTGGTTTGCGAAATGCACCCTCCGTTTTTCAAAGAGCTATGTATAAAGCTTTAGGAGATTTGGTTAACAGTTACGTAATATGCTATATGGATGATATTATGATAATATCGGATACTGTCGAGTTAGGATTGGCAAGGTTGGATACAGTACTGACAACGTTAAAAAAAGCGAACATCACCCTTAATATAAAAAAATGCTCTTTCATGAAAACACAGGTCGAATATTTAGGGTTTGAAGTATCAAGTGGGGAAATAAGGCCAAATTCGAAAAAAATTACAGCTCTTACTCTTTTGCCTCCACCTCAAACCGTTACGCAGGTCCGACAATTTATAGGTTTAGCTTCATATTTTCGACAATTCATTCCGGGATTTTCTAAATTGTCTGCACCACTATTTAGGCTTACCTCTGGTAAAGGCAAAATCACTTGGAACGATCGATATGAAGAAATCCGTCAGAAAATAATCTCATATTTGACCAATGAACCGGTTTTGGTAATATTCGATCCTAGTTTTCCAATCGAACTACATACCGATGCTAGCTCAGATGGTTACGGTGCTATGCTCATTCAAAAAAAAAATGGGAAATCACACGTTGTAGGTTACTTCAGCAAGAAAACCACGAGCACAGAAGCTCGTTATCATTCATACGAGCTTGAAACTCTAGCGGTTGTTAAATCCATACATCATTTCCGCCACTTTTTGCAAGGCAGAAAGTTTACTGTTGTAACTGACTGTAACTCATTGCAAGCCTCGAGAAACAAAAGAGACCTTACACCACGGGTTCATAGATGGTGGGCGTTTTTGCAGTCTTTTGATTTTGATATTGTTTATAGACCCGGCAAAAATATGAGTCATGTTGATTTTTTATCACGTAATCCAGAACCGGAAAAAGTGCCCATACAAAAAGTCGAACAACGAAGAGTTAACTTAGTAGAAATTTCTAAGGATTGGTTACAAACAGAGCAACAAAAGGACTCTGAAATAACTGAAATTGTGACAAAGCTTACTAACCATGACATAGATACAAATTCAGCCAATAGTTACGAAATAGTTTCAGGGGTCTTGTACCGTAAAGTCCAACGCAAGAACAAGACAAAAACACTACCTATAGTACCTAGAGCATTTCGATGGGCAGTAATCAATCATGTTCATAACTCAATTATGCATCTAGGCTGGGAGAAGACATTAGAAAAAGCGTTTGAATTGTACTGGTTCCCAAAAATGCGAACATACGTGCGAAAGTTTGTTGAAAATTGTATAACATGCAAATTATCAAAGTCTAAGTCAGGAAAAGTTCAAGCTGAATTACACCCAATTCCAAAAGCCACCATTCCGTGGCACACTTTACACATAGATGCTACAGGTAAATTAAGTGGAAATGACAATCGTAAAGAATATGTGTATGTTCTAATAGATGCTTTCACAAAGTATGTTCTTCTTCGTCACACGACACGTATTGATGCTTCTAGTGCTATATCAGCTTTGAAGTCAGCTGTTAGTTTGTTTGGAGCTCCTGTTCGTGTTATTGCGGATCAAGGTCGATGTTTTGCTAATAGAGCATTCCGTGACTTTTGCGAATCGCATAATGTACAACTCCATCTTATTGCAACGGGTACTTGTCGTGCAAATGGTCAAGTTGAACGTGTAATGAGTACTTTAAAAAATATGTTAACTGCTGCAGAAGTTGATAGTAAAAAGACTTGGCAAAATGTAGTGGATGATGTGCAATTGGCTATTAATTGCACGATGAATCGCGTTACAAAGGCTAGTCCGCTAGAACTCTTGATAGGCAAAGTAGCTCGTCCTTTATCTTTGTTTACATTGAGTGACCAGGAAGAGAATACTGTAGATATTGAAGAAATTAGAGCAACTGCAGCAGAATCAATACTTGAAAATGCTAATAAAGATAAACTGAAATTTGATAGTACTAAAGCAAAAATTTCTAAATTCTCGATTGGAGACTTTGTACTTATTGAAAATCATGAACGTAATCAAACTAAATTAGATCCCAAATTTCGGGGACCTTTAAAAATCATTGAAGTTCTTGATGATGACCGATATCTTTTGAAGGCAATAAACAGTAATAGAACTTATAAATATGCCCATGACAGATTACGAGCTATGCCAGATAGCTATGTTCCACCCGAGTTTGAATTCGATTCAGATGAAGAACAGTCAGAATCAGCCAGTGTCGGCGGTAACGTAAATACGAGTAATGGTGAGGCTGTGATATAAATTCAGTGACACCTAACATATCTACTGTCTTTACCGTTGGGCGTTTAGCCATGTCCTAACCCAGTTTAGCTGGTATGGATGCCAAGGCAAATCCCTAACGATGAGGCAATAGCTTGGTTGGATTACTTAGGAGATGTAGCCATACTACCTATGACTACATTGTCTCAAGTGATGTGATTTGTGATGGCCGAATGTGCGGTCTTGGGGACTAGTCCAGTGTGGCCCGGTGTGGTCTGTGATGGCCCAGTGTGGTCTGTGATGGCCCAGTGTGGTCTTGAATGGCCCAGTGTGGTCTGTGATGGCCCAGTGTGGTCTGTGATGGCCCAGTGTGGTCTGTGATGGCCCGGAGTGGTCTGTGATGGCCCAGTGTGGTCTGTGATGGCCCGGAGTGGTCTGTGAATGGCCCAGTGTGGTCTTGAATGGCCCGGAGTGGTCTGTGATGGCCCGGAGTGGTCTGTGATGGCCCAGTGTGGTCTGTGAATGGCCCGGTGTGGTCTGAATATGGCACAGTATGATCTGTGTTGGGGACTAGTCCTGTGAAATGGCCCAAGAGGGGTCTGTGTTCGGGACTGTGTGTCCTGTAACATGTGTTATAATCACTGAACAGAATTAATGTCACAGCAGAAACAATTTATTGTTTAACTCATAAGAATTTACAAAGTATTGGAACATAACCATCTGACTTTTTATCTGTTGTAGTCAGGTTAGCCGATCGGTTAGACTTCAGAAGTTTATTTCGTTACAGATAACGAATGAAATGGTGTTGTGCTTCGGAGTTCGGACTGCACACGAGGACGTGTGACAGTCAGGAAGGCCGTGTCGGCGCAAGCACCAACTTAGTACCTATTAGTAAACTCGCGGCATTTTACCGCTCACACATACGAATGATTTGACGAGATGGTTTCGGCGTAGCGATTACGTTTGTTTATGTTAACTAGAGCATTAGTTGATCCGGTCGCACGACGGCTTATGATTGTAAGAATAAGCTCTATGTATTGTTTGTATGAACAACGGAGTAACTTTATGAGTTACTGTACGAAGCTGTGGGTCCCTTCGCAGAACTGTGAATTTAATAGGTTTGTTTTTATCAACATGAGGTTGGTACGAGAGAGAGAATCGGGGCAGCGTCCCCCCCGAGACAGATTTCTGCCAAGCTCGAAACTGAGAGCACGCGTCGCGATCGGTCCTACAGAATCGTAGACCGTTGTACTTGTACCGCGTTAGTGCACCCGCACTGAATAGTGTTCTTGTTATACCAAACTGAACTTTTGCTAGCATAGTGAACGTTTAATTTTGAGTGTATAGTTTACATGACTTAATTATATTAGTTATAGTGTTATTTTGAACTTGTTTGAATAGTGATTTAATTATAAACTATTACTATAAATCTCGTTGTTTTCCTAAACGCCCACTCTTAAAGACTTTAAACATGGAAAATCATTCTGATGTTAGGGGTTTACAGTGTCCGCCCCCTGCTGCTCCTACATATATATATCTGTTTGATAAATCTTTGATTTCACTTACAAGTATTTTTCCTTATAGTTTATACTGTAAATATAATTACCATTCATATATAAAAATTACCAATCGTACCAATATCATTACCGTTTCATGATGAAAAACAAACCGCTTTTACTGGAAAACTATCTAGTATTTTGATACCCCTTTTGCACCAATCTATATAAATTGATACACAGAATACAATAAACCTATAAAGAACGGTTTACAAAACGAAAAAAAAAAAAGATTCTTTGAGGACGGCCAATATGCGCGAACTCAAATATCCGCCCTCTCAGCGCGTGAAGATTGTAATTTTGGAACAGCAAAACCGTTCATTCACACATTTGTTCCAGCTGACTAACAAGTAAGGTCAACGACCCATCCGATGAAGTATTAAGAAGAAGTGTAGGACCGTTATAAGCAAATTAGTTAAGTTGACAATCTTATCAAATGGTAATTAGGAGGTAGCCCTAGGACATTTTTTTAGAGTACATTAAATTAAGGAAAATATGATCTTTCATTGCCTGCTTTCTGTTATGTAATAACATCGAACATTACATTTATGGAATCTATTAGTTGAATTGCATTCTTCAAGGTGTTTACCGAGAAATTTGATAAAATAGGTCAAAATCGGGGAAAAGAGACACGACTGGTAATTAGATTTTCGGCTTTTAATGATGAAATTCTTATAGAATTTAAATACATAGCAAAGTAATAACTATTGCGCCATATAGAGTACACATGGGTGCATATGAAAATTGATACATATTGTACTCCCACCCATGTGTACTCTATATGGCGCAATAGTTATTACTTTGCTATGTATTTAAATTCTATAAGAATTTCATCATTAAAAGCCGAAAATCTAATTACCAGTCGTGTCCCTTTTCCCCGATTTTGACCTATTTTAACAAATTTCTCGGTAAACACCTTGAAGAATGCAATTCAACTAATAGATTCCATAAATGTAATGTTCGATGTTATTACATAACAGAAAGCAGGCAATGTAAGATCATATTTTCCTTAATTTAATGTACTCTAAAAAATGTCTTAGGGCTACCCCCTAATTACCATTTGATAAGATTGTCACCTTAACTAATTTGCTTATAACGGTCCTACACTTCTTCTTAATACTTCATCGGATGGGTCGTTGACCTTACTTGTTAGTCAGCTGGAACAAATGTGTGAATGAACGGTTTTGCTGTTCCAAAATTACAATCTTCACGCGCTGAGAGGATTTTGTTTTTTGGACGGCTTCATCCCATTTCTCTGTTTGTGGTTAGTGGATTAACATATTTCACTTTATTTTGCTATTATTATAATCTCCTTAGTGTTTACTTTCAGTACAGACGTAACAGTAATTTCTGTTTATTATAATAAAGCTACAAAAAAATAAAATGTTCAAATTCTAATTACCATAAAGGCAATTACCGTTTTAAACGTTCATATATTAGCAAACGGTGATGAGCCTACATGAATGGTTATGAGAAGCATTGATGACTTGTTGAGAATGACATAATTAAAATCACATAAAAACGTTTTTTCTTAATTAAAAAGTTTCTAATCCTGAAGATTTTTTATAAACTACAGGTATTTATCCCATTTTATTGAGCATACGTCATCCCACTTCTGACGTCGAAGAAAAGAAATAAATATGACGTATGGTCTTATTGTGATAAGTCCACCTTTGTCAGGGCTTCTTCTTCTTTTTCCCGGCCTAGTGTCAGGGTCCTACTCAATCTTTTCCACTTTACCCGGTATTCAGCATCCTCTGGTATAGGATTGTTTTCTTTCATATTCGTTTTCATGACGTCCAGCCAGAATTTCTTAGGTCTGCCACGAGATTTAGGGTCTTGAACAGTAATCTCACTGCCTGTTTGAGGCATCTATCTGTTCCCTAAATAGTTTGACGAAATGCGTTTTATATAACCAAACCATCGGAGACAACTTTCTTGCAGCCATCAGCCAATCCGCTATATCACAGACTTCGAGGGTGCCACGAATGTGCACATTATGGACAACATTTATTTGCGATACGAAACGTTTCCAGCGCAAAATCTTTATCTACGTGACATGAAGATGCTGAACCGATGCCAAGTCAGGTCTCGCTGCCATATAATAAGACTGCTCGAGTGATTCTCTTACACAAGGCCCTTTAGTTTAACCGGTATATTAGTGTCACTAAGGAAACTTGTTCGTTACCGCTACAAATTCGACTCTGACCTTTAAGGGGTCGGGGTCTATGCTACCACTCTTGCCGGGTATTTTCGCAACATTTAGTTTTAGACTACCGTTCTCTAGCGCATCCTTCCATTGGTTCACCTTATGTTTATACAGAAACTGTTCTGTTTGTCCTCATCCGTTAGTGCAATGTTATCCATCAACAGAATACATCACAAGTCACGGAGATGGCTCATACGGAAAGGACTTGTGACGTTTAAGCGTCGCAGGTAGGTAGGTAGGGGTCAGTGAATTCGTTAAATTTTAAAGTTATTACCTTAAAACAATTATTTTCGGTTCTCCGGGCTTATTCTTGCTAATTGATGGTAGTATAAAAGAAATGACTGGCCTTAACAGGGGTGCAGCGGCGATCCAGTCACGAAGGTAGTCAGTCACTCAGGGGTATGTGGGTAGGGAGAAGGATAACTGAGCGACCTTTGTTCTATTTTTAAAAACTAGGTTGAACATTAGGCTCGGTTAAATTACCTAAGCCCGTTGCACAATACACCAGAAGCGTTAAGGTCAGTCGAAGAAATTTTTACTATTAAGGGGCTCCCCTATGCTAAGTGGCGCCGCCATCCGTTAGAAAATAATAACTCGCGAAGTATACATTTTTTATAAAATCCGGACGGTCATTTTAAAGATTTGATGTTTTAGGATATATAGAAGCCATCAACTCTGTTAGTTTGAGTTCGATGAAGTTACAGATAGAAAATTTGCCAAAAGTGGCCGTTTTTAGCAAATTTTCTATCTGTAACTACAGCGGACTATAATAAATACAGTTTATGGCCGCTATATATACTATAGCACCAAATCTTTAAAATGACCGTCCGGATTTTATAAAAAATGTATACTTCGCGAGTTATTATTTTTTAACGGATGGCGGCGCCACTTAGCATAGGGGAGCCCCTTAACACTACTGGCGGTACAACGAACTTAGATCGCATTCACATTTTTAAATGAGCTAAATATCTAGATAAATGCAATGACAACTCACCCCAGCGGGTTCAACACTGAATTTAAATTAAAACTTTAAATAGAAATATTAAAATCAGCCAACGCTAAAATAATTACGGCGATTGTCCGTGACAATAAAAATGACGCGTGCGAAGTGAGCGCTTCCCGAATATCAATGTCAGCTTGCGGTCACTCTCAGCAAAGGACGCGTACAGCCGAACCGGTTCCTCAAACGGAGTTCCGCGCACGCAATAATTAGCTAGCTAAGAATCTTTTACCACAGCGTTAATTTAATAAAGGGTTCGGTATTAAAATTGTAAGTAATTATATTTTGAGTTTATATGAATAGTTGCATACTGATAATTTTATTTTATAGTATAAGTTTAACTTTTTGATTATGTAAATAGAATTGTAAGTTTCATGATTTAAAATTAGGATTACAAGTAATGTCAAGTACAACGTTACAGACTCAGTGCTGAGCCTTGGTGAATACCAACTGTGACAGGAGTAGGAAAATTTAGAATAGCGTCAACTTTACTCGGATCCACCTGTAAACCTTTAGAATTTACTACGTAGCCAAGATATTTCAGTTCACTACGAAATAATGACGACTTTTCTAGATTTATAGTAAGATTAGCCATTTTCAATTTTTGCTTTACTTTTAGAAGCATGCTTATATCGATGGTGGAAATGTCAAAGGGCTTAAAGGACAAATCGTCATTTTACAGGAGAGCAGAAAAACGATTTTTATAGAAAAAAGTGCATAACTTTTTTGTTTTTAAAGCGATCAATTTGGTTTAAAGACCAAATTTTATATTTTTTTGAGCTGAACTGTATCCACGCTTTTAATTTAACCCAACTAGCTTAGTTTAAAAGATAGATGTCCTTTAAGTTTCGTACTTTTATGATCTTGTCCTTTAAAGCCAAAACAGACTAAGAAATTAAGAAGTGCTTTGGACTTAAAGGACTGCACTTAACATATTAAAAGGTCTTAAAGGACAATTGCGGTCTAACCATACAAAAAATCTGTCCTTTACACTGTATAAGCAGAATGCTTTGACTCGCCACCTGCATGCTTATTGACCTCTTCGTTGTTTCCAGTTCTATGAAAACCGAACCTTTTAGAACAGAATCTTTTTTTAGCGAATTGTTTACAACAATTATTTCTATGTCACATTCTTCCTGATTCGTGATTTGACTATTATTAAGAACAGATCTTTCATAATGCAGTTTTCTGCTTTATCTCTTGGATTGTCCGTATGTACGTAGCTACATATTTGAGTCACTATAATTTAACCTGAGAGCCCTTTTCGTGTTGCCGTCTTTATAAAATAAATGGAAAGCAAGCATTGATTACGGCACCACATGTCGTTGGTCTTTTGTTGGTCAGTTAATCAAGTTTCGGTATTCAACACCAGTCAACATTTCTTCCCATAGATCTTAACGTTAGCAAACGTACTGATTTCGTGACAATTTAGTACAGCTAATGCTATTCCACGAAGTGATAATGTTAGAATGGGGTACGTTTTTACCATTCAAGTGCTTTTATCTGAAATTTCAGCACATTTTAAGAGATGATTGGTTCTTTTGTCCTAATTTAGTTGACCACAGTTGACTGTCATTAAAACATAATATATTTTATTCATTTTTTGTTAGTTTTTATTTCATGTATTTTTTGTAGTATTTTTTTTTAGATAAGCAAGGAATTTAAATTAATTTATTTAAAAACGCTGATATTATCGCATTCTTTTGGTTTTATGACCTGAAACCATTATATTATTACGATTGTTTGTTTGAAACCATATATTGTTAGAGAATAAAATATCTCGAAAATGTTTGTGATTTATAGTTACAAAAAGTGATTAAATACAGGTACGCCATTCTATCCTGTCTTAACTTTTTTTTGTAAAGTCGAATTTTAACGAAATAATCCAGTCTCAAGTGTAAAATGGGATAGTTCTGTACGTCACATATCACGCCTCCTGCACAAAAAGCAGGGAAAAGCTCAATTAAGGGTTGGACTTTCTGGTCTAGACACTATAATTATAAGTCACATGTCATTAACTTCCTATGCTACGTGTCCTTTAAGCCTATACGTGTGAATACAAGATATGTGAGTTTGGGTCGTAAATATCCATAAATTACTAAGTTTAATTTCTTAATGTCCTTTAAGCATAAAGAATTATATGAAACTGACCTATAATACCAAAAATCGAAAAAAGTGCATTTTTAAAAATTCTCTCCTAGCTCCATTATTTGACATAAAAAAATATCAAATATACAGATCGAAAGAGCTTGACGAGATGAATAGAACTGCATCAAAAAGTGATTTTCGTCAAAATGTCCTATAAGCCCTTTGACATTTCCACCATCGATATGAGACTCAAAATCAGAAGTAGCTATCACGATATCGTCGACGAAAACGAATACCGAGCATTGGTCAGACCGAAAGGCATAGTGACAAACCTATAAGTACCACGAGATGGAATGTAGAAAGCAGTTTTGTCACGATCCTCTTCAGCAATTGCTATCTGCCAGAAAGCCTTCGATAAGTCTATGCTAGTTAAATACTTGGCATTTTTCAAATTGTCCAATATAGCAGAAATGTACGGCAACTTATATGCATCCTTTTTAGTTAAAGAATTGAGTTTACGGCTATCGAGACAAAAACGTTGAGAGCCATCTTTCTTACGAATTAGTAACACTGGAGAAGACCACGGACTTTCGCACTTCTCGACCACACCTAATTGCAACATATCGTCTAATTCAGAACATAATATGCGAATTTTCTCAGGAGACATACGATAGTATCTTTGCCTAACAGGAGCAGCATCGCCAGTATCTATGCGATGGGTAACTAGCGAAGTGCGGCCTAGACCAGATTTTTGTGTAGAAATATCTTCAAACTGACGGATAATATTGTCAGCAGTAGTGCGTTGATGACTAGATAGCTCATCATAAGAATGTATCATTTTAGTATTTTTAGATATGGCTGAAATATCAAAATTAACATCTTTAGAAAAAAAAAATTGATTTTGTAAATTTAGGAAACAGATTGAATTTTGACCAAAAATCAATACCTAAAAGCAACGTAGATTGAACAGTAGGTAAAACGTAGAATTTTAAAAGATGTAGCTGATTCTCAAAAGAAACTGGTAGTTCGATAAAACCTGAAGCCGATAGAATTTGGCCTCCAGCAGCAGTAAAATTAATAGATTTGTCACAGTTATGCAGAATAAAACCAGCATCGATAAAATTTTGATGAAAATTATTACCAATAATAGATACGGCAGATCCAGAATCCAATAATCCGTATAGTTTATCACCGTTAACATTAATAGTAGCGTAAGGCCGTAGGTCATTAGAAGGTTTATTATTGATGATTGAAGCAACCGAATAACTTGAAAAATAAATTTTAATAGTATTTAGCCAATCATTCCAATCTTCTTTATTAAATTTGTCACTCTTGTTGCCGCAACCATCAGAAGTTAGTTTTTTGAAGAATTTGAATGACAAACTGGACAATCCGGATATTTGACATCCTTCATGCCGAATTTGAAACATATCGGAAAGCGATCTTGCGTGCACTCGTGAAGCGAGTGTTTGTCAGATCAGCAACGAGGACAAAACGAGGCTCCATTATTAGTTTTAACAGAAGCTACAACATGCTTAGTCTCTGGTTGAGCATTGCCTGGAATAGTTTTGGTATATTTACCAAAATTTTGATTTTTGTAATTATTTGATTCATAGCGTCTGTTATTATTATTATTGAAGCTAGAATTATTAGTGTAATGGTTGTAATTAGGTCTGTAGTCTTTATTTAAATTTTGCTTGCTAGTATAATTCGTTTTGTAGCGCTTGTTGTTATTGAAGTTAGAACTATATTTATTAAAATTAGAGCCATACTCTTTTTTAAATGTTTTATTTTTACTAAAGTCAGTATCAGTAAAAGCTAAATCAGGAGCAAGAGTACTTTCTGAGACCTTTGGAGGCTCATGGAATTGAGAAGTCAAACTTTGAAACTTTTCATAATTGCGACAGACTGATTTCAAAGCTGAGATAGATTCAGTACTAGAAGGATTATTAGCTAAAACATTAGCGTAACAGGGCCGAATATTAAGTAGTAATATTTTAAGTTGGTCTTTTTCTGGAATAGGATCGATCAGCCTTGAAAAAAGTTGAGTCATGATAGATAAGTAAATAACAATATTTTCAGACTCACCTTGAGTGCGACTATTTATTTCTTTAAGCAAGCGATAATCATGGTCGAATAATGTAAAATCATCAATAAGCCGTTTTTCAATTTCATTCCAAGTTTTAAGCGAATCTTTACAACTGCGGAACCAATGCAAAGCCTTGCCCACGAAAAATTGAGAAGCATTATTTAAAAGTTTTTCATGAGATATGTTCCTAGCAGAACAATATTCATTTAGCTGTTGCAAAAATACACGAACACAACTATTGCCATCAAATTTTGGAGTTTTAGTATCTAAAAAATGATCACAAGAAACCACAATAGAAGTTGCAGAATTCTGAGGTTGAGGAGAACCTTGGGGTTCAGGTATATGATTTTTTAAAATCCTAAGTTTGTTATAAAGCGCTAAAAAATTGGCACTAACAGTTTTAAAAGGCACAGAAATTTCAGGATCGGCAGAGTTAATGCGTTTAAGCCTGTAGTAAAGGTGTGAAGCTAAAGCACGTGCACGTTCAAAAGGACTTAATTCAAATTTTTCTTCTAAAGATTTTACACGCGACGAAAGCTCGTCAACAGATGCTGAAGCAGCAGCTAAATCTTCAGCAGATTCTAAGCCAGATTCTAAAATATCAATGCTAGGCAGTGATGGTACAATTTTAGCAATTTGCTTTTTAAGCTCAATGACGGTAGCAGCAGGTTCGACACCTCTAATTAGCACTTCATACGTAAGCTCATTTTTATTTAGTAAAAAATATTTAATAGTGTTAAAGGGTTGAGTTGTCATTGTAACAAAAGAAAATTAAATCAGTAAAATAAAGCAGGCTGGTATGCAAAATCAACTTTGTAACCAAGATTATAATTTATGTTATGAAGGTAGAACACAAAATAAAATAATCACAGAAATATAACTTAAAAAACAGGTAGAACAGGGAGAAAATAAATTAAAGTACCAATACCTGGAAGAAAAGCGCAGCTCACCATGCAGATCTTTACAATAGAATATAATACGTACGAATAGGTGATAGACAGAAAAAGAAATAAATATATTTAGGTGAAGGTAGAAATAAAAATTTAAATCAAAAACCAAATGAAGTAATTACTGATAGATTCAAAACTACCAACTGATACGTTTACAGCAGATCACCCTAAAAGAAAAAAAAAATTACGTACCAGCTCAGTAGAATCACCTTATCGCTTACACGGTTGAAGTAGTAGTACGCCGTAGTGCTAAAAAGTAAAAGGAATGAGTACCTCAGCAATAAGTAAAACTAGGAGAACGGAAATACCACGAAAAGGGCGCCACTGTGACGTTTAGGCGTCGCAGGTAGGTAGGTAGGGGTCAGTGAATTCGTTAAATTTTAAAGTTATTACCTTAAAACAATTATTTTCCGTTCTCCGGGCTTATTCTTGCTAATTGATGGTAGTATAAAAGAAATGACTGGCCTTAACAGGGGTGCAGCGGCGATCCAGTCACGAAGGTAGTCAGTCACTCAGGGGTATGTGGGTAGGGAGAAGGATAACTGAGCGACCTTTGTTCTAGTTTTAAAAACTAGGTTGAACCTGGAATTTGCAGAAATTCCATGCATTAGGCTCGGTTAAATTACCTAAGCCCGTTGCACAATACACCAGAAGCGTTAAGGTCAGTCGAAGAAATTTTTACTATTAACACTACTGGTGGTACAACGAACTTAGATCGCATTCACATTTTTAAATGAGCTAAATATCTAGATAAATGCAATGACAACTCACCCCAGCGGGTTCAACACTGAATTTAAATTAAAACTTTAAATAGAAATATTAAAATCAGCCAACGCTAAAATAATTACGGCGATTGTCCGTGATAATAAAAATGACGCGTGCGAAGTGAGCGCTTCCCGAATATCAATGTCAGCTTGCGGTCACTCTCAGCAAAGGACGCGTACAGCCGAACCGGTTCCTCAAACGGAGTTCCGCGCACGCAATAATTAGCTAGCTAAGAACCTTTTACCACAGCGTTAATTTAATAAAGGGTTCGGTATTAAAATTGTAAGTAATTATATTTTGAGTTTATATGAATAGTTGCATACTGATAATTTTATTTTATAGTATAAGTTTAAATTTTTGATTATGTAAATAGAATTGTAAGTTTCATGATTTAAAATTAGGATTACAAGTAATGTCAAGTACAACGTTACAGACTCAGTGCTGAGCCTTGGTGAATACCAACTGTGATTGAGAATGGATTAAAATCTGCTCACTGTGGATTCCGAATCTCACCAGGCTTATCTTAAACACCACTTAGATGCTATCATGGTCGATCGAGATCTATTCAAGTATAACATCCAAACGGAATCAATATGCCATAAGGGGAAATTAGCATGGAAAGAAACTAAGTCACTTAGCGCTTTGGTTCATCTTTCAGATTGCGCACAGCAAAGTTGTGGAACGATTGGCTAGCAGCGTCTGCATTGCCGAGTGCTTTTAAACAAACTCTTTTTAAAGCCAGTATAAACAGGCATTTTCTACACGGGCTCGCTTTACCTTCAGCCTCATCTCTCGTGCTATGTGGGCTTGACTAAGAAAAAAAGCAATTCCATCAAAAAAAAAAAAACATTGAACAATTACAGTCTAACGTGGACTCGAAGATACCTACTGTGGTAACCTATTGGTATATTCACCATCGTCACGTCATAATGACACTATCCTGCCGGACAGTGACTATTTCGCTCTCACCGGACTCGAATATTCATCCAGAATCACAATCAATCAGACAGCCAACCGATCACTATGGCTGCTACAGATCTACTGATCGCTTACCCTACTACGCCAACTATACACTGCTTAGATTATAACTATCTACCCTCTATTTACAAATAATTTAACTGAGATTTATTTTACAATAAATCTACCCTCGAAATCTTTAGATTAGATTAGATTATTTATTTGCATTCATGTACATAGAAGCAATATAACAGGTGTCCTCTAACAGTATAGGTATAATTCTATTATTGTAATAATTAATATAAAATTAAATTATGTTATATATAAGTGGTACTCGTATTTTACACTAAAATTTTTTTTAAAGCATGTTAATAATTTTATATGGACGTGGGCATTAAAAACAAGAAGAAATATGAATATATTTCAGTTTAATAAATCTTTGATTTCACTGACAAGTATTTTTTCTAATAGTTTATACTGGAGATATAATTACCATTCATATATAAAAATTACCATTCGTACCAATCTCATTACCGTTTCAAGATGAAAAACAAAGCGCTTTTACTGGAAAACCATCAAGTATTTTGACACCCCTTTTGCACAAATCTATGTAAATTGATACGCAGAATAGTACAATAAACCTATAAAGAACGGTTTACAAAAAGAAAAAAAAAGCTTCTTTGAGGACGGCCAATATGCGCGAACTCAAATATCCGCCCCTAAACTAAATAATATTTAGTTAGAGCTCAACGAATATTAATATGTCGTCATAAGCGGCGGCAGACTATCAGAGCGGTTGATTCAAATTAAAATATTTAATGAATTGGACTACAATGATTTCTTCGGGTAAGGTCGCGTGCGCGGGCGCTGCATATGGGCTACGGGAAAAGACTGCCTCCCGAACAGCATGGCGTCATTGCTCTGCGCCCAAGTACTTAACTATTATTTCAGTGACTCTCAAAGTATAGCAGCGGTTCTCAAGCAACCACCCCAAGACTTCATTCATGAGCTAGCCTCACGATCCAATTCAGTCTAGACATTCTACATTCCGACACGGCCATCCTGCAAGACACACGTCCTCGTGTGTAAATTATAAACTGTGCTTTGCAAAGTATTATCCGCTCGGCCAATTCTGACCTATTCCTATTACGAAAATATAATCTTCGAATACTAATTTTACAATCATAAAATGTGACATCAATCAAATTTGATTAACATTCCTAGAGTATATTTAATTGCCCAATTTTAGTTTATAATAATTCACTAAGTCTCAAGAAATCTTTGACCAAATATTATAATTCTGTTTACAATACTTTCTCGAACATAATCGAATTTCTCCACATTAAACTCAGCTGTTACCAGTGGCCTTGATGAGATGACACACACACTGGCTTTCCCATCCCAGGATCGCCTGGCTTTCCCATCCCAGGATCGCCTTGGCCTACTCTGGGCCTTCATTTGTCAATCTCCACTGCTGTACGGATCCCACGTACAGCTATGCGCATTCCACCTCGGGAACCGCCAGCACCTCCTGGTAACCCGCCACCAAGGTAACTGCACTACCGCGTACCCACTGGCTCCACAAAGTGGTCAGATTTCTCTTAGGCTACGGCTACATAATTACCATTGGCGCTTAACTAAAACTCAATGCCAGCTATTCGACTATTTGGGATTTTCATTATCCCTCAACACTCGCACCACAATTTTCCTCGTCAAAGTTTTCTTGAGTTCCTTAGATATTTTCAGTTTAGGCATATTTCTAGATGTGCGTCATGGATCGAATCTATAGCCATGCTATCTTTACTTTTCTTTTCATCATTACAAAACATCTTTAATCAATTATAATCAGATTTCAAAGTGATACAATAAAGCACTTCAAAAAGCAAAGTAAGATACACAAAATTCACTTCGACCACGGATGCACAAATAGTCAGCTTTATTTGCTACATAGCAATTTTATCAAGGCAACTTTTGCCTAGACAATAATTCTTACAAATCTCCATTACTTGGCATTAACACTTCAACAAAGTTATTCAAAATCACCAATTTTGATAGAACTTGCGTCTTATAAATGCGCCTTTACTAAGGTAAGTTCTACAAGGCCATAATTTACTGCGGCTACTTTGCAATTCACGGTTTACCCTTATTTAACCCTAAATAAGTAGTTGATTAGGATAGTGTCGTTAAATCGATATTATGATGTCGTTAGATCGGCAAATTAATTGTAGGTTTATTTAATTTTAAAATCACATATAGAGAATTTATTCAGCCTTGCCTTATTTTTATCAAATCTCTGTTTACTGTAAACTACCGCTTTTGCTATGTTACGTCTGCTTCATCTCTAACACTTTGTAAGTCTACTTCATAATCACTTTCACAAGCCATTAAAGTCTGTGAGAAGAAATCTATGGGAGACATGAGTTTACTTGCATTATACATAATGTCAAAATCAAACGATTGTAAAAAGGCCCACCAACGATGTACACGCGGAGTCAAATCTATTTTTTTACTCGAGCATTTTAACGAGTTGCAATCTGTTACCACTGTAAACTTTCGGCCGGTTAAGTACTGACGGAAATGTCTTATCGCGTTAACGACAGCTAAAGTCTCGAGTTCATAAGAATGGTATATGACTCAGCCGGTGAAGTACGTTTACTATAATAAGAAACCACACATCGTTTGTTTTCAACCAATTAAAATAGTATCGCACCATAGCTTTCAGTACTTGCGTCCGTGTGAAGCTCAACAGGATATTGTGGGTCGAATATCATAAGTACTGGTACTTTTGTTAGAAGGGCAATAATTCTTTGTCGTATTAGTTCACGTTTCTCAGACCACTTAAAAGTACGTTTTGTGATGTCAACTTCTACAAAGGACCCATTATTTCAGCGAACCCATTAATAAATTGACGAAAATAAGTGGCGAGACCTATAAGTTGTCGTAATTGGTCGACTGTTTCCGGAGGTGGTAACAAAATTAGCGTTTCAATATTTCGTTTACTTGGTCGAATTTCCCCTGCCTGAACTTCGTAACCTAGAAATTCTAATTTAGTCTTTAAGAATGAACACTTCTTTAAATTCAATGAAAAATCTGCTTTTGTTAATGTTTTTAGTATCTTTCGCAGTCGTTCTAACCCTTGCTCTACACTTTCTGAAATAATTAAAATGTCGTCCGCGTAAACAATCACGTAAGAATGTACTAGGTCTCCTAGGGCTTTTTTTATAGCCCGTTAAAATACTGACATAGCATTTCGTAAACCGAAGGGCATAGTCAAGTACTCATACTATCCATCAGTGTTATAAAAGCAGTACGTTCTATTGACTCATCATCTCTTATGGAATTAAATGAAAACCGCTAGCGCAATCTAACTTTGTAAAGTTGGGTGCCGTTTAATCGGGAAATTAAGTCAGACATTATTGGTAAAGGATACCGATCAGGCACGCAATGTTCCAACCAAAATGAGTAAAGTCCCACAACGCGACGTATTTCCGTTCGACAAGTGCCTCATCGGGACCAGAATTTTAAACAGAATTAAAAATTTGACCAGCATAATCTTCTCTCTGTATAGATCAAAGCAGTGCTTTGTCACTCTTTCCAACATGATCAGAGTAAAACAAAGACTCAAGCTTTTTGCAAGAATTCAGTAAAGTAGGGTGCACCCTTGATAATAATATCGTCACTGGAAATCCAATTTTGCTGAAGCGCCAAAATGCAGTTTCGAGAAAAAGCCGTTTAAAGTTTTTTTTTTACGAAAATAATTCATAACTTTTTACCTAATCACTCAAAACTGATGAAACAAATAGGTAAAAAATGCTTTTCCTTTCTAGTATTTTTATCTAGCTAGTTTAGGAGATAAATGGCGGTTCAGTAAAACGTACCTCAATTTGTAGCAAGTCAGATTTTCTTAAACGCCATCACATTAAACTATCTGTGTCATCAAATACTACTTATTACCTATCTCAAAAATAAAAAAAAGTGCGATAAAATTACTTTTATCTGATTTTGCTACGATGTTGGGAATTAAAATTACTTCTGAATATTTTTTCTTACTGCACAAAACTAGCAAAATTCCTTATAATGACGCCATATTACCAGATAAACACAATATATTTACTTTTGCCATAGTAAAATAAGAAGGCTCAATTATACCCAAGGAATCATTTTGATTTGGAAATGATTCGCACGGCTATATGATCGAATCGAAAATAAATAAATTATTTGTTAGTAAGCCACGGTCACTACACCAACATCTCGAATAATTTCTAAATTTAATTATTTATTCGCAAATTACTCGGAGAGCTAACAGATCTGGACCAGCAAAGTTCTCGGACCGCCCCTTTGAGGTTCCCTTTGAGGTAGAGCAACGGATTTTGTGAGAATAGTACCTAACTTCATACCAGAGAGCCACAGGGTTGATGATTTTGGGGGATTTCTTTCTCATAAAGTTGTAGATTTATTTCTCATTTAAATGTAAAACAAACTAACCCTTTCGTACCTTTCCAATACAATTGTGTGGGTCACAAAATCGAGTATAGCTCTTTTGTTTTACGTTAGTAATGGACGGGAACAGTGTCGTACGATTGTGCGGGAAGCGAATTTTGACCTCCCGCGCAAATTTTGTCCGACACGCAGTCGGCAAGCAGGTGTCGACCGGTACAGTTTGTGACTGATTGCGCTCCCCGACTTGGCGAAAGTAAGTACCTATAATTGTTTTATTTCGTAAGCCTAATAGTTTACGAGTTATTCATTAGAAAAATAGTTAAACACAGGATGTTTCTGTGATAATAGTTACTATTGGCAAGCAAACGCTTTGGTGTAACGGCTTGTCAAACTTTTCCGACACATTTGGATCGATGTGGGCCCTACATTAACGCATGCATATATTAAATATCTTATGATTTTTAATTTTTTTCAGCTTCTGCACCAAATTTTCGATATTAAACGACGCAGCTATCGTAGAGAGACTGGGAACGAGGCCGATGACAACGATGAGGCTGATTTGGACAACTTTAGTGAAGAACTCCCTGAACATTTCAGTTCCTCTTCTTCTGATGAAGGCGAGGATGCTGATAGAGATAATGTACCTCTTAGTATGCTAGCAGGGTGGCAGAAGAAGCCCTTCAATGGCAAACCTCTTCCAGGAGAGGCTGTACGTGATCCAGGGGATATTAAAACTCCACACGAAATGTCGAGCTTGTGCCAATCGTTGATTATTACAAACGTAAAACTGATAAAAGTTGTGTTTTTATTTCTAATAAATATTTTTGTAACTTTTATGCTTATTTTATTCATGGTCTCTATTTAAAAAAAACTAGTTTATTTTATACATCTGTGACCTTCACAATTGTACGTAGGAAATTAAGGGCCCAGTATGGTACAATTGGTGGTGACTGAATTTTCCAAGATGGCGGCGGAAAATCTGGAAAATTATAGCAGATTCGTCTTCTGCGGCCCCAAATTACCTAGGATTCAACTTCAAAACTACAAATATCTTTGTAGTTTAAGCGCCGGTCCGAAAGGGCTAATAAAACCTCACTAGATGAAGTTTATAATCCAACCATTGCTCATCCAAATACCAATTTGAACAGTTAGAACTTGAAATGAAAACTAGCCTTAAATGGCTAGCAAAATGCGAAGGAGTGAACAATTACTAAGGCAGGTTAATGGACACTGTCCTTACTGTTGGGCCTGAGTTCTTCAAGACTTGTCAAACATAAATAAATAAAAGGTCTTCAATTTTATTAAAGCAAGACGAGGGATAGTTTTTCAGTTTGAAGAAAATGCTTTATGCTACCAGCAATACAAAATATTATGATCTTAGAGCCTCTGACTCGCGACTACCACCAATTTTCCACTTTGATATACGTTTATCAAGCGTTTTATAACGCTAATCTTTATAGGTTCAAAATTGTTACTAATAAGAGGTTAGAGAAATGCGGACGTTAAAGTTGTGGCGACTACGACAGCGACAGTTGGACGAACTAAGCTTTTCATCAATGTAACCTAGTCAGTGGCCCAAGAGTGCCAGACTAACCTGATACTACCTATAGGTACTGATGTTATCCCAGCCTTTCTACAATACGCCGGGTAACGAATAAAAGCTGTGCTTCTGAAGAAGATGATACACTGATATTGAAAACTCTTCTGAAGCTGATTGATTTCGACTAACAACATAGATGAATTACATCTAATTGGTGATTCTCTTTTTTTAAAAAGGAGACAAAACTCTGTCAAAGAAAAGTAGACTCTTTCCTTCCCCTTCTATGTCAAATATAAAAGATATTCTTAAGAACTATTACAAATTTTCTCGCAAATAGGTCCAATGAATTTCAGTCTACCGGTCAAACACAGTACCATGAACTTCACTCCCAATAATTTAAGTTACATTAAACAGACCAGCTACCTTGTTGGGCATTGATGAGCTAAAAGAAAATGTTCCAATCGAAACTTGGACCCTGCTGGAGTCTGTTCAGAGATGCTGAAGTTATAACCGGTATAAAGAGATGCTGAAGTGATTGTATAAGACAGCTACTGGAGATATCCAGGTTTAATACTCTCGGATAACGAAGTATTTTGGTCAAAACTGCTTCATGCTGCATTAGAGGATGTATTTAAGCTTCTGGGCTACCTAAAGTCTAAAATTTCATCATCATTTGGCTGAGACTAAAAATGACAAGTGAAGTTTGCGGATTCTGTCAATCAGACGAAAGATGATAAGCAGTGCAGGAGTTGGTGCATCGTGAAATCAAAAAGAAAAAGCTCAAAAAAAGGACACTCAGTATGTGCAGAAACTTATACCCATACTGAGACTGCCTACTGTGCCTGCTTTGTCGTTTATAAATACTTATAATGTTTTATTTTTTAATATCTCAGTATGTATATATATTAACTTCTGCAAAGCAGGAACAAATTGCACGGCCTCACAGTAATATTTTCATAGAACAGATGGTTATTCCTCTAGCACCTCTGTCACTGTCAATTACACAGGAATTTACTGATATCCTTCTGGCCGGTCACATTATTACCATTGAAATAACTTATCAACCAAAGCAAATATACTAATAGCCTTATACTTGGTAAAAAAAATAGTGGCTAAATTACGTATGAGCCAATGCCGCTTTCAATCCGAGGTGTAAAAATTTCTTATTCGCCATTTATCATTCCTAGTAACATAAATCAAAATTACTTAATCATCAACTATACATCAACAAAGCAAGGCAATACAACTTATACGACACACGTCAAAAATACGCCGGATTTTATGTCGCTTCAGTAACGGCGAAAAAAAATAACCGCCTTTTTTTGGGTTACTGAAACGCCACAAAAGTGCTCGGATCATAATGCTAGTTAGACAGATCGACGCGGAAAAATTCGCTGATCCCGAATATGTATATACTTAAGTCAATATGGCCAAGTTGGCGGTTCAGTAATATTGCCTTTCCAGTGACGATATGGACATAATAAAAGATTTACTTTTATGACAAATGTTTATAATCTGGGGGCACGGGAGTGCCCCCGCCAAGTCGAGCGCGAAGCAACACTGCCGTACCATCTTTACTGGAACCATTTCGCCACATTTTCAGGCCCCTATTTGAGAACCTCTGGATAAGACCAGAACGCTGAATTTTTCGTCATCCACTAAGCTATGATCACATACTAAAAATCCAAAATTTCAAGTCTGTAGATCATTTAGTTTCGAAATTAAGCGAAAGCAAAGTTTCGCATTTTCGACACTCACTCATGATCATCAAAATAGAACTAATACTTCTCATAAACTCAGCGACCTGAAATTTGGTACAGAGTTAGGATTTAATGGCTACATAAAGGGAAAACTATAAAAACTAGGATAATCGAAGATCTGGAGTACATGGTGACCTTGACTATAAAACACAAGAGCCCAACCAAACTATTAGAGATCGAGACATACCGCCTTTACAAAAAATATTCAACTTGGTGGGCCGCTTCATTTAATGTCAAATATCAAAGGCCTGAAGTATCTGATGAAGAACCCTCGGCTGGTCTTAGCTGTATTAGAGATATGGTACCTAACGCCCCCTTCTGCTATTGGTACTTAAAAAAATCAACTGTCATTGCAAAAATCCAGCATAGTGGAACACATCTTCTAATTTAATCCAGCCTATAGCGTCCCACTGCTGGGTGAATGCCTCCCCTTCTGCTTTTAATACGCATATAAATAAAATTAAAGGAAAACTCTGGATAATACTAGACTGGCTTTTATACTTATACTTACAAGTTTACAAGAAGAAATAGTCAAACGATCGAACGATTAACTTTATTCTACTCAAACATTACACAAATTAAATAAACAAATTACACTAAAATATTAATTCTAAAAAATATTATGGAGGAGTGGAGGTGATACCCGCACACGTCGTCGTTAGATGGCGCTGACTGTATTTTAAAACGCGCTTAAGAAAAGAGATTTGTAATAATAAAAAGAAACTTCTAAAAAGAAAAAAATACTATGTGATACAAGAAAATCTAATAAAATAAATCATTATACCCACGTTTCTACAAAAAGAAGTGAAATCTCACCAAAAACATTCTGTAAAAAACTAGCCAACTCTCGATGGAGCTGCTTGTTTATCTCTAAAAAGTAATGAAATCTAGACAAAGTCGTACCAAGTCTAAGGTTCATTACTGCGATTTCTTTATTATTATAGTTAATGTTGTGTCACTTGGCCGTTGAAGGGTACACAAACCCAGGAAGGGTAAACCAGGTGCTCCATGATACCATGGCACCAATCTGTCGCCAGAACCGCTACCCATTGACGATGGAAAATTGCCACTTGGAAAACGTTGATTCAATAACCAGTCAATTGTAGACTTGATAAAGCTGCGTATTTCAATAATACTTATAGGTACCTACGCATATAGGCGAGCCTCATACAAACAGTATAAAAAATATTTCCAGTACAGACGGACTTCTAAAGATATATATAAAGATTGTTCAACGGCCAAGTGACACAACATTAACTATAATAATAAAGAAATCGCAGTAATGAACCTTAGACTTGGTACGACTTTGTCTAGATTTCATTACTTTTTAGAGATAAACAAGCAGCTCCATCGAGAGTTGGCTAGTTTTTTACAGAATGTTTTTGGTGAGATTATATTTTACTAACTATTCGCTTTGTAAATTACAATTATGAATAAAACAAATTATGTAATTAACTAAACAGCATTACTACAAAATCGTATTTGATTGCACTCGCTTTGCATCTCTTGTCTCAAATTCAAGCGAATCAAAAGTGTGTGGTGTGGTGAGTGAGTAAACAAGAATACAGTCATTCTTGTTTACTCACTCACATCACACACTTTTGATTTGCATAGACGTAGACGATGAACATAGACATAGACATAGACATAATTTATTTGACAAAACACAATATTTAGCATTAGCATACATTTTCTAAATGCATAATGAATGAGCCTTGATTTGATACTGATTAAATCATAACAGGGGGGTTCCACTCGTGAGAATAGGTATGACGGGTGAAATATCGCCCCGGCCGATGAAAGGCAGGGCTAGCTACATCAGTACGCGAACAGTCGCCGGGCGCGCGTGACGCGTCGTTATTACGCGCCGCTCCGCTCGCTCAAATTACGAAAATGACTTCACAACAATACGACAAATGCTGATGTGTTTATGGATGCAAAAATAAAAGGAAAAGGACTGGATCGGATGTCTTTTTTAGATCTCTTTTCTTGTCCTCATAATTTTCTCTGACAAACCTACAGTAACATTATGACGTATTTTCATAAACTAAAGTACTTACCTACCTACTGACGAGTAAATATAGTTTGCAAACATTATAATACGAGTAATACTATTACTTAGTAAATAGTAGTAGCATTGGTTTATTTGAACCATCATTTGTTTGAGTAAAAGGTAGGTACCTTATAGGTTAATAAATCAGATGTTTTATTTTCTCAAAGACGACAGCCCTAAAGGTGTTAGTAGAGTGGCAAAAGAGATAGCGCAACGCGAGAGAAAGAGATGCAGCAACTTCGTTTTTTCGCCTAGCGCCGTGCGATCTGAATTGCACTTTATTATAACGGAGATAGGGTTGCAATTTATTTGAATTATGTCGCCTAGTGGAGCTTCTGTAGGGACTACTATTTGGTATTCTGTGATCATAATAACTAAAATACAGGGTTAGTACCCGGCGTTGGGCGGAAAAAATCGTCGAAATACCCCATATCGAAATGCCGTTTGTCACAAAGGGAAAGGTAGGTACTTAAGGAGCAAACAACCGTTTGACCGGCGGCAGTTCGCAATAATATTCGCATGAGGGGCAGATAATATTATTATGATGACGACATATTCTTTTTATATGGGATTTAAAACAATAAATTAAATACAAATCTTTTCCAATTCGCCTAATGATGTGCTATATTTTTAGAACCCTCAAGAAGCCCTTTTAACAAAAACAAATCCCATATAAAAAAATTACGTCATATCTGCGACCCCCCACTGCCGGTCAAAATGATTGTTTTGCCGGTCAAACGGCTATCCTCTGTATATCGATTTGCGTTTTTTTTTATCCAATCAATCACATTCCTGAGAAGCTTGTTGCTTGCTCGCTTGTGTTTGTGTGTGTGTATGGGCTCTGCTGCCCGAGAAGTTCAATGCGCACCTGTAATTAAAACATACTGCAATCAATGACTTTGATGATGAGCAATACAACTCAAAACATAATTTGTAAAGTGCACGTCAATAAAGAGTTATTAATTTCAGATAAAATTAGAATGTTATTGAATCAAATAGAATGTAAACTATATATTACTAAATCATATTTTCCACTAATTTGTCAAATTATACAAGCAAATGCATCTCATTCAAAGTGTAGGTAACAAGTTTAGATATTATACATTTTGTCAGAGATTGTCGGCGAGCGCGCAATAGGGCAATATAAAACATATTATGTATGTACATGTATCTATAGTCTCCTTGAATATATGTTTTATATGACGTAATCGAAACGTCATCCAGGGAAGTAGCCGCTCGCCGAAAAACAAAAAGGAATAACAAATTTCCTACCTTGACCGCCGGACTTCCCTTTCGCTTCGCTGATAGAACTCTAGCTCCGACCGCGCTGCAACCGTCGGTCTCCGCTGATGTCGTGATAACCAGACGAGACGCAGGACACAAGACCAAGGAATCACTGCACAACCTGTGGGATTATGATAAGCTGATTTCCATGCATACTCACAAGTGATAGCTAGAGAATAAATAGACGTACATATAGATATCATAGAGGTTGCAAAGTCATGGTCAGCCACACACTCAACAGTGTGTCAATAGTCAACAGTATTGTCAAGTAGTCGTCGCGACAGTATTAGTAGTTGTCATACATGGCTTACCAACTGACTTATCGTTCCCCCATCCCAGACCAGTGCCACTAGGGAGACAAGGTCAACTGTAAGGCCAGATAAATGATGATAGCAATTTCGATACAAGTTCCTGATAAATGATGATAGTAATTTTGAGTAGGAATGCCCTTCAGAAAGTCCAGATAAATGGTGTCTTCTCACTAGTAATTTCGTAGAACATCACATTCCTCTATTGCGCCCCGCTAACGTCCGAAGACGTTAGACCGTCAGGCGTAGCCGGCGCCAGCACCTATGTCCCAGACCTCAGTCGGGAGACTTGCACACTTGGACTCCCCCCACAAGTGGCCTCCAGGTGGCGCGACCACCGATACAACACAACAACAGAGCTCTCAACATCACATTTCACAGTATAATACATCTTTCACACACGATACCAATTGGGAGGCCACATATCATAAGTTAAACAGTTCAGATACCAAGTCAGTCCAAGTAATCAGTCTGTGGGGAAGTCATACATAGTCAGGTCAAACACGTGGCACAGTTATACATGACAAATATATATAGGTACATGGATATCTCTAAGAGCTCGAAACACATCAAACTACTTAGCTTTATATTCCCAGAGTTCCACCGCTGCTCCAGAGTCTGCCGCCACGCGACATAGATTCCTCTTACACTTCTTCCTTCGCCGGCCACTGACACAAGACTGAACGACAGCTAACCACATTTGACCTGACACGACCTTTTTGGCGGGAAACAAACAACCCCTACCACTCAAAGACATCAACCAATCAGGAGCGAATCACAATTCCAATATGGCTTCTGCTGTAGCCAATCATCATCGACCCAACCAGTATGGCCGCTCTGTTAGTAAACAAAAACTACCCAACCTTAAAATAATCCTTGTGTTGCCAATATTAAAAACATTATTATAGTTGGCCAACGGATTGGCCCAACATGGCCAAATTCTGCCAATTTCGCGTTCGTCGCGACACACCCGGCCGACAAGAAGTGAGCCACGAGGCTGTTGCTTAATTCACGTATCTCGGCCACCGCTTTAACTGTCGCTGTACAATTTGACAATATGTCACTTACACTAAGTGTCATCATTATCAGCACACTTTGGCAAATATTCTTAACTTCAATTTTTTTTTCTATAACACTTCTTACAATCTCATGCATGTCACACTCAATTACTTTCCCATGGAAAGTCTCCAATCTCCATTTCGGCCTCCTGCCAATTAATTGCATTTCCATCTTTCAATTAAAAATCACATACAGAGAGGCGACATCTTTCATCCTTAAATTCTGTACCAAAGAACTCAAATAAATTCAAATCACGATACCAAATTCTCCGGTTCTGTCTTCACCTGATAGGGCTTCGCAACTATCTGATGAAGTCTCATATCTGTGGCATCTTCTAAAATCATCAGTTGTTTGATTTGCGACTGTGCAAATAAACGTGTTTTCCTTTCTTTCTCTCCATTTGAACATTATCTCATTCAATCCCTGTTGGCATAGTGGTCCTTGTTGGCATTCCCCTAGTGGCTGGCTCAATATATCTCGTAGAGCAAGTTCTCTAATGTCTTGAGATAATCAACTCAATGTTTTCAATAGTACTATTCAACATTCTCACATTGATATGTAAGCTTTACCATTCAGACTTCATTAACGTAAGATTTGCTAGAAGGTTATCTCAGTAGACTACGTCCGACCAAATCCGATATCACTTGGCTCATCATTGGATTGGAATCCATATCTTTCTTTTTCCGTAAACTTATAACTCGATTCTTATAACAGTCAAAAAGTTATAACCGTTCGCAAAATTTCCGTCTACGTAATAATAACTAACTCAACAATGCAATTCGCTTTATCTTCTCTACGTTATTTTACTCATGTGTTACCCAGACTCCATCATGAGACTTTCTTCCGACTTTGTTAGGAAGAACCTCCCGCGACAGGAAAAGTTGTTGTTCCAGGTACCAAAGACCAACAACTCTCGTCTGACATCGATAAATTACAAACATTTAACGCCGTTTAAATTAGGTTGTATTCTTACTCCTGTTACGTACCTAATCTTTAACATAAAGCATCGTAATCTGTGTCTGTATAATATCCGTTTTCATTACCTTTATGACTTTATACCGACCTATGTCGCGAGTAAGCTATTGTCATGATGAATTTTACAATAATACAGCTTATTTCAGTTTAGTTTACTTTAAAGAATTTATCGAACCAGCAGCGCTTTTCAGAACAACAATAACAGTCTCAATCTTTCTAACTACGCGTAACGCTACACAGCTAACCATTTAACCTACGCAGCTTAATATTTTGCGAACTAAACCTCGCATCTTATCGAATAGACTCGCGTCAGACCAGCCCTTTTCACCGTAACTTCACTACCGAGTTACATCCCCTTACTCAGATACAACGATAACCGTAATTGCTATAGGTCTATTATCGGATCATTATATCGCAACTAAACATTTACATGAACACTCTTCATTCCTCGCTATTCTCGGCGTTTCAATATTGCTTTCAATTGAACTACTGTAACATCTTTAACTCCAACATACCACAACGACTAATAACTGTTGTTCACAATCTACCCATCTTCAATATACAAGCATACTGCACTGAGACACATCCTCCTGTGTCTGACCAGGAACAACTGAAAGGCAATACGCCTCCACTTGTTTAACCAGGAGCAACTGAAAAGCAATACGACTCCATTTGTCTAACCAGTAACAACTGAAAGGCAACACGACTCCACGTGCCCAACCTGTAACTGAAAGGCAATACGACTCCACGTGCCCAACCTGTAACTGAAAGGCAATACGACTCCACTCTTCGACTTCAGAAAAGCTCGAACACTGAAACAATTGACACAACTTCGACCACAAGACAGCATTAAAAGAAATCCAGTACCGAAAATATCCTTTTACATGACGAATGTTTGAGCTTATCCTTCTAACCGTCTCAAATTAAGCACGTATTACAGGTATTTTCATGTCCTAACTCCGTGTGTATTTTAACTCCGCCTTCAATTCCGTTTCCATCGCATCGCATAGTTCTCGTTAAGATTAAATCGCCTTCTTTACAATTCTGTTCCGTACCTTTCGACAAACGCATAGCTCCTTGTGCATCACGCTCAACTTTCTAAATTCGATATGTCAACTTCAACTTCAGTTTCTGTCCAAAATTTACAACTTCATTTCTTGTCTCTCAATGACTCAAATCTAAATTCGTGTATTCATAATTACGCCATCCTTATCAATCACACAATACAATACAATACAAATATTATTCCCTTTTATGATACTATCAATTATTAATTAATTTTATGTTCAAAGTTGTTTAACTTCAATAATACTCGGTCTTTTAGTTTCTTCTGCAATAATAAACAACCAAATCAAAACTGTCAGAAAACCTTTCTTTATACGGTATATTATATCAATCGCCAAACGGATAGTTCTATACTACTGTCACTATCAGCATTACGCTGAGGCAGCGCTCTTTCACTGCTTTGATATAAACTATTGTTGTGATACCCACTTTGATTTTTCGTAAATGCTATCGTCATTGTAGTGAATAAAGACATATCTATCTATCTACTACGAGATTGTAAGTAGGAATATTTTACCATCTATTACTACCGCATAAACCTTTCATACGACTGAAAAACAATTATTTTCACAATTATATCCACAATTCTTAGGAAAAAATGTTTGAACCCGACATTTCTATTGTTCATTAAACAAATCGTATCGTATAGTAAAAGTTATTAATTTCCCGTTGAACTTACCTTTCTTCAATATCTATGTTCGATTCACTTGAAACTCTGTTCATGATAATCAGTGATACTGCACAATAATTTATCTTGTTAGATGGACAACATTACCGTCTATATTTTAGCGATTAACCATTTACCAATTCATTGTGTTTTAAACAAATAAAATCTTCGCGTAATAGTACTTATCTGTGATAAGTCAAGTTACAAAAATTATTAGCAAATACCGACTACATTGTACCCAACCAAACAACAATTGACTAAAATTGTACTCGTCAAATATTCGATGAAGAACACCGTTCAAAATTAAATACTATACTTTCAATGATCGGGAATATAGTCGCATCGCACAATAACATCGAATCATCGCGATTTCAAACTTCATGAAATAACTACATCACTACTTCTAAACGTCTACGATTTCAAACATCTTTAACGAACTTCACAAAGGCAGCGTTAACTTTATTTAATCATTAAATTATTTAACCCTTGGAAAAACTTAGTTTAACTCGACAACTCGGATCACTAAACTAAAATGAAATTCAAGTTTTTTACTATAAGCTGTGTCTATACTTATATTACCAATAAAGATATCTGAACTACTACGTCAATAATAATGTTTGATCAAAATAAAATATGCAAACTTTATTCCATCTATCGTATCCAAGTTAATTTCTAAAACCCCTTGAAAAATTATTCGTCTCATTAACTACCAACCATGTAAACATTATTGTGTGCATCTGGATTGAGGGCCCATTTTTTAAAAGTTTACAAAACGATTTGATATTTATAGGGGATTTAATAAAGAATAGTAAAAAGTATAAGTCAGTATCTCGGTTAGCTAAAGTAACTATAATAATGTTCCATTTTAAATTGCCTTCATAGATTGAAGGTAGGTATTAACTTTACAAAATTGTATTCACTTTCTCGCGGTTCTAACAAAATTAAACATATTTATCTCATCCGTGGGCTTCTTAACAACAATAACTCAGAATAAAAATTAAGAATATATTAAGTTCTTTAAGGAATGGAATACTACTAATTTATCTCGCTTATCTGTCACTATTTGATACCACAAACTAAAACGATCACGACTGTATCCCTTAAAGAGTTCGAATAATAAAAGTACTCCCATTTAACGTATTAACATATTTAAGCAGAACTAACATAAAAATTTGCACAGCCATTAGGTACATAAAACACAACTTGAATTCACAACTTTACATGACCTACAACTGGCGCATCTCTACGTAAATAAAGGACTACCTACCTTTATGTAATTCGAACATTTCAATTACTCTATCCGCGTTCTGAATGAAAAACTATTCGTGAACCCATCTAAATATTCGATTCAAGTGCTCCGCCTGCACTTAGATAACCCGGCTATGACTAACCATAGCATATAGTAGGTTTCTTTTAACAAATACACAATACGTTAACCTACTAGGTCTTTTGAGACTCTTCCTTTCTAACAAATCATATTCATTTCCGTGAAGCTATCCAAATTGGAATATTATCGTATTGCTTGTTATAAAGACCGTGTCTACCGTTAACTTTCAAAATTACAATTCCCTAAAAATCCATTGTTTTCATCTAAAGCGCTCTCACTCTATTCAGTTCAGTAGTCAATTCATTGTCAATTCAGCCTTAGGACTTCGTAACGTTCACACAACATACTTTTAACTAACAACAATACGTTACTATTAGTATCTAGTTTTATACAAATTTCTTCGCGAATTTATAACAATAATATTCCAATTAATTTCACTAATGTTAAACTTTAATAGCCGCAACCTTCTCGAAAGCACTCTAACTTCCTTATCGATATTACTCGCTTTATTACTCTGAACTGAACGTCATTAATGAACAGTAAATTATTAAAAGAGGCAAAGTTTAGTTTACAATATTCAAATTCTCAATTAATCCCTCAATTCATTTTGAATCGTAGATAACAACAAATCAATTCGTATTTATATCATTATAATATAACATTACATATTTATGTGTACCTATGTAAGTTCAAGTAGGCAGTTGTCGTTTGTCGAGGCCGTAATATCTAGTGGGGGGAGGAGAGGAACTTGTAATTCTGATTCCGATAAATTATTCAAGATCACACAAAGATCACGCTATTATTCCTATCTAAATACTAACATTGAGTTTATACTAAACTGGAAAGCTATTAATTAATTACGCTATAGAAAGAAAGCAAATAGAAACTATCTATTTATTTACTACTTATCGTGTTTCAGTTTCCGGTTTGATAATCTTTTTTACAAGTAGAACCTGAAATTGATCAACCTTTTCTTTCACTACTTCATTATCTAAATACTTATTACTTTCGAACACAGTCAAAATTATATAGGCAAATATATCTACAAATAAAGTAACTATTACTTTTCTGTTCCAGATTCAACTATAATTCAATTCCGTATTAGTATGGACCGAATTAATACTAAATTAATGCTTCAGTGGAACTAAACACGTAGCTAAACCACGCTAAACTTAGAAAAATATCTGTCACTTCTGTAAACGTCACGTTAACTAAACGAACTACAAATATTTATAAATAATGTTATGTTCACAAATTTATACACTCGATCCTTTAACCAAGAATAGGGTCTTAAGTTGTGACTAGTGGATACGCTACATTACGATATTTTGGATCGACATACCTACTAACGATATTCAATATTGTAAACACTAACTACTGAACGTAATAATACTGTTACGGACGTGGGGTTCGGGATTTGTAAGAAAAGCCGAATAACTTGATTTGAGAATTTATTCGACGATAAACAAGTCGCAGGTCCAATCACAACTGTAGCCAAATCGCAGAGTCGCTCGTAGTCCGTTGGTCACGCTGAGTTCGCAGGTGTCTTCAACTGATCACTCCAATCACGTTGTAGCCAAATCACGGGGTCGCTCGTAGTCCGTAGGTATCGCTTTAGTCGCAGGTTTCTTCCACTGATCGCTTGTAGATCGCTTGTTGAGATCGCTTTGATAGCTCAGAAATGAACTGGCGTTGGCCGTCGTCTCGGGCGTTTATATACCCCCACGAAACAATGGGTTGTTTACGCGATGCTTGATTTCTGGAGTAATCCCATTGTAATCACGTAATCGGGAAATTACTAGAACATTTCCTTTGTTCTCAGACAATACTTGTCACAGAACAATGGGCGCGCGAGGTCACCAAATTCGAGTAAACAAGTGGCTTGCTTAGGTGATTTTGTGCCTTGCGGCGTTGACAGAAAGTCCATCTTCGTTTGCACCGTGATTCCTCTGTTGACGCAATTGGAATTTCCCATCCTTTATAGTTGTACTTATATCGAATTTGAGTAGCGATCTCTCGAACTTTCTGGCAAGTTCGTGACACTGCCCTCCTCTTAGAGATGCTCGTCCCGAGCTTCTTCATTACTGCCATGGTAACGCGCCAAGCGGTCGACGTGGACCACTTTCAGTGCTCCTCTCGGATGCCGTTGTATCCGATACGTTACGTCATTGATTCGCGTAACTACCTTGAATGGTCCTTCCCATCTCGTCTGTAGTTTGGGTGACTTTCCTTTTCGGCGTGTTGGGTTATGGAGCCAGACTAGTGTTCCTTCCTCAAATCCACTGGTATTAGCTCGTCGGTCATATCTAGTCTTCATGTTTTCGCTCGATTGTAGACCGTTTTCTCGTACCATCGCATAAATCTCCCTCATTTTGTCTCGCAATTCAGAGACATAATCCTGTAAGGTGATGGGGTCCTCTGGTGTTCCTCCTGTTAGAAGATCAACCGGTAATCTTAGCTCACGTCCGAAGTTCACATATGCCGGGGTGGCCTTCGTGCTCTCATGTTCCGAGGTTCTATAGGCGAGGAGGAAAAGTGGGATGTATTTGTCCCAATCTCTCTGGTGGTTGTCTACCAATTTCGCCAAATGCCTCTCCAGTGTTTGGTTAAACCTCTCCACCATGCCGTCGGACTGTGGATGATACGGGGTAGTCCTCGTCTTGTGCATGCCCAATATTTTGCATACTTCTTGGAACACGTTCGACTCGAAGTTCCGGCCCTGGTCCGAATGGATTTCTAGTGGTACACCATATCGGCATATGACTTCTTCCACTAATTTTGAGGCCACGGTCGTAGCTTCTTGGTTGGGTATAGTAAATACTTCTGGCCATTTGGTGAAGTAATCCATAACCACCATAAAGTATTTGTTTCCCGACTCCGTCACGGGAAATGCTCCGCCAACGTCTACTGCTATTCGCTCCCATGGTGCACCGACGTTGTAAAGTTGAAGGTGTCCTCGGCTCCTGGTTGGTGGACCTTTCACTGCAGCACAAGTGGTACATTTTCGGCACCAATCCTGCACATCCGCTCGACAGTTTAGCCAGTAAAATCTTTCCCGTAACTTCGTCAAAGTTCTTTTGACACCCAGGTGACCGCCTGATACGCCATCGTGTACTTCACGAAGAACATCCTTGATCCGTTCTCTTGGCACGACCAGCTGCAGATGAAACTCTCTACCGTTAGATTTTTCCCATTTACGGTAAAGTATCCCGTTCTGCAGGACAAAACTGTCCCACTGTGCCCAATAGGCTTTGGTGATGGTACTCGTAGGTGCAACTTCATACCACTTTGGCTTTTCCTCGACACGTTGCTTCCATGCGACTATAAGTCGTATATCTTCGTCGTCTTCCTGAGCTTCTCTCATTGACTCATCTTCCCAGGATCTCGGAGGGCTTGTCCTAGTAAGTTGCACAATTTCTTCCTTAGACTCCTGCTTGACGCAGTGCTTGCATTCCTCTGGACATGGTCTCCTTGAGAGCGAATCAGCATTTCCATGCGTCTTCCCGCTGCGATGTTCAGTGATGAAGTCATATTCTTGAAGCTGTTCGATCCATCTAGCAACTTGACCTTCGGGATTTTTAAACTGAAGCAGCCATTTCAAAGCGGCGTGGTCGGTGCGAAGCATGAACTTCCTGCCGATGATGTATTTGCTGAAGTGATGAAGAGTCTTAACCACAGCTAAGAGCTCTCTTCTCGTCACACAGTAATTCCTTTCAGGCTTCGATAGCGACTTGCTGAAGTAGGCAATCACAACTTCCTTGTCCCCTTGCTTTTGAGATAGTACTCCACCGATCGCTGTGTTGCTTGCATCCGTATCGACGATAAACTGTCCATTTGCTTGTGGGTATCCCAAGATTGGTGTCTCACATAGGCATTTCCTCAATCTTTGGAAGGAATCCTCGCAGGCCTCGTCCCAGCAGAATGCTCGCTTGTCTTCAGTCAGGCGGTGTAAGGGTTTGGCTATCTCGGTGAATCCTTTAACGAAGCGCCTGTAGTATGAGCATAGACCCAAGAATGCACGTACTTCTGTTTTGTCTTTAGGAGTTGGCCAATTCTGTACGGCTTCTATTTTAGCTGGATCAGTTTGTATCCCTTCACTGGTGATCACGTGGCCGAGGTAGTTCACTTTGTTTCTAAATAAAGTGCATTTCTTCGGATTTAACTTCAAGTTGGCTCCTCGAATCTTCCTCAAGACTTTCTCCAGGTTAAGCAGATGATCCTCGAAGTCTCGACCCATAATGATGACGTCGTCCAAATATACGAGGCAGGCTTCTCCCACTAATCCTGCCAGTACACACTCCATGAGTCGCTCGAAAGTGGCTGGCGCGTTGCACAATCCGAATGGCATTACGTTAAACTGCCATAAACCTTTCCCTGTAGAGAATGCCGTCTTCTCTTTATCCTTCGGATGTATCTCCACTTGCCAGTACCCAGACTTCAAATCCAAGGTCGAGAACCATGTCTTGCCACTCAGGGTATCCAGGGTGTCGTCAATGCGCGGTAGTGGATAACTATCCTTCTTAGTCACATCGTTGAGTCGCCGATAGTCCACGCAGAACCTTGTACTGCCACCTTTCTTCTTAACCAGGACGACAGGGGAGCACCATGGACTCGCAGATGGTTCGATAATCTTATTTTTCTTCATGTCTTCCAACATGTCTTGAACTTCTTGCTCCTTTGCTATCGGTATTCGCCTTGCTCGCTGTCGAATAGGTCCTTCGTTTCCGGTGTCTATCTTGTGTTGCACTAAAGATGTTCTCCCCAAATCTCCTTCTTGAGACGAAAACACGTCTGCAAACCGCTGAAGCAGATGTTTGGCTTTCATGCTTTGAGAATAGCTCAGGTTTTGTTTACTTCCTTCGAGAAGTTCTGCGATTATAGAACTTTCCTTGGTTTTCGTCGTACTCCGAGATGATTGGCACTTCCTTACCCAGACAGCTTCTTCGCATTTACCTATGACGTCGCCCTTCTTTAATTGTATCTCGTGATCTTCTAAATTAACAACTCTGACTACCGCAGTGGTGTTTCCTTTGACAAGTGTCCTGGCCGCCAGAATCTTCTGTGTCGATTTTCCTCGGGTATCCTCTATCAGCACGCATCTATTCTTCTTAGCACGTGGTAGCTTCACTGGTACTTCTGCTTGCGTGCGTCCTGGTATGCAGATCTTCTTCAAGCACGTCACTTTTCCCACGGGTCCTCCCAGGATAAAGATCTCCTCATTGCCACATTTCAAAATTCCATTAGTGACGTCGATTCTGCACTCGTATCTTTTCATGAAGTCCAGGCCCAGTATGCAGTCATCCATTATATCGGCCACGATAACGTTGTGAGTGTAGGATGTTTCACCCACTTGAATTGTGACCGAAATTTCTCCTAGGACGGGTATCTGCTGGCCGGAAGCGGAAAGAAGTCGACAGTTGATGTTGTTTCTGCGCCTGATTGCGGCTTCTCCTAATTTTGGTTTGATTATTGTCCTAGAAGCTCCTGTATCCAATGTCATCTTGCAGTTCATTCCGTTCACTGAGCCGTGTACCATCAAGCTGTTTCCGTTGCACGCCTGGGAGACGATCGTTGTCGGGGCTCCTTCCGCTCCAGCCAGTACCCGCCCCTTAGTCCTGGCTGTTACTCGTTTCCCTGACTCCCAGCAGAAGATGGAGTCTCCTGCTTCTTGGTTACTTCGTCCAGGCGTTCTCTCAGCTTGCTTATTTCCTCGGCTAGTTTCGTTGTTTGAGTCTCCTTCTTCGGGCAGGTGAATTGCAGATGGCCCCTTTCTCCACACTTATAACACATGGGCCCGGTTGTTTTTTTCTTGGGCGGGAACGACGTCTTTAGCTCCTGTACTTCCTCTATTACTTCCCGCACTTTGTGTGTTGGGCGTACGTCACGGCGCAGGGCTTCAATTTCCAACGCGTGCGCTAGGGCTTCTTTCATTGTTACCTCCTTGACATTTGTAATTAAGTTTGTATGTAACATTCTATCATGATTTTTAGTTCCATAATATTAAAGAAACTGTTATTTATGCATAATATAACTTTGACATGACATAAACACAATACTAATCAAATTCTTGATCATAAACATTCGTATGCCTCAATCAGGCGAAATATGTGAAACGCGCTATACAATAATGTTACCATCTTCTTATGTACCATGTTTCAAACGAATAAAGTTTTCATTTCATTTCATTTCATTTCATTTCATTTCATTTCATTTCATTTCATTTCATTTCATTTCATTTCATTTCATTTCATTTCATTTCATTTCATTTCATTTCATTTCATTTCATTTCATTTCATTTCATTTCAGGGAGACATGATGGCGAAGTCCCACTGCAGCCCTAATCTCCATGTCACGAATTCCATCGACGAATGCCTGAAGGGTGTTGGAGTCCACCATCTTCGCATCAGCAGACGGGTAGGCCTTGCGCACGAGCTTTTCTATTTCCAAAGCCCACTGCTGAAGTCCTTCTCCTGGGCGTTGAATCCGGTCACGTAGTTGGGCGCGGAAGACGTGTTCCAAATGACGCTCTCCATAGCGAGCTTCGAGTGCCTCCATAAGTCCTTTAAATGTGCTACCCGAGCCTGGTAGCGCCTCCAGAACAGAAAGGGCTGAACCTCGAAGAGCAACGGTGAGAGCTGTCAGGCTCTGCTCCTCTGTCCACCCATTTGCAGCAGCAACGGTCTGGAATTGCTGCCGATAGGCGGTCCAGGATGTGGTGCCGTCGTACGACGGTACTTTTATCCTTGGTGCGTGGCTGGTGCAGGCGTGTTCACTCGACGCGGCGGATCCTGCTGTTTGCAGATTCAGCACCTTCTTCTTAAGCCCGGCTAAGTCCGTTTTGACGTCGCCTACGTCGGTTTCCAAACTTCCAACTCTTTCTTCTACTTGGTCGACGCTCTCTTGTAATTTTTTTACAGTGCCCGAAACTGACGAGATGGCAAGCAGCATTTCCTCCTGTTTGTGGCCCAGATCCCTTCGCATTTCCTCCTGTTTGTGGCTCAGATCCCTTCGCATTTCCTCCTGTTTGTGGCTCAAGTCCTCGCGCATTTCATCTTGTTTTCGGCACATTTCCCTTTGCTCCTGGTACATTTGGTCCATCATTTTCATAAGACGGCTGAGGTCAAACGTAGATGCTCGGGATTCCTGGACGCAGCTGGTAACCGGAGGTGTGGCTCGATAGGCGGTACCGGTAGGCGGGGCTAGTTGTCCTGATGGTTGGGCTTCTGGTCCGGTGGGCAAGGCTTCTGGTCCAGCAGGCGGGGTTCCTGGTCCGGTGGGCATGTCTTCACGGGCTGTAGTCGTGGCTTCCGCAGCTAGCTGCGCCCTTGTTCTGACGCCGTCAGTATTCTCCCTCGGAGTCACTGGCATTTCCAAATCCCACACTTCTGACACCAAATGTTACGGACGTGGGGTTCGGGATTTGTAAGAAAAGCCGAATAACTTGATTTGAGAATTTATTCGACGATAAACAAGTCGCAGGTCCAATCACAACTGTAGCCAAATCGCAGAGTCGCTCGTAGTCCGTTGGTCACGCTGAGTTCGCAGGTGTCTTCAACTGATCACTCTAATCACGTTGTAGCCAAATCACGGGGTCGCTCGTAGTCCGTAGGTATCGCTTTAGTCGCAGGTTTCTTCCACTGATCGCTTGTAGATCGCTTGTTGAGATCGCTTTGATAGCTCAGAAATGAACTGGCGTTGGCCGTCGTCTCGGGCGTTTATATACCCCACGAAACAATGGGTTGTTTACGCGATGCTTGATTTCTGGAGTAATCCCATTGTAATCACGTAATCGGGAAATTACTAGAACATTTCCTTTGTTCTCAGACAATACTTGTCACAGAACAATGGGCGCGCGAGGTCACCAAATTCGAGTAAACAAGTGGCTTGCTTAGGTGATTTTGTGCCTTGCGGCGTTGACAGAAAGTCCATCTTCGTTTGCACCGTGATTCCTCTGTTGACGCAATTGGAATTTCCCATCCTTTATAGTTGTACTTATATCGAATTTGAGTAGCGATCTCTCGAACTTTCTGGCAAGTTCGTGACACTACTATCTATATTCAATATAGTGAGCCAGACTTGACTTTAAGGCCGCACCTCGAAAAAATAAAAGCGCATTGGAGGCGTGGTCTAGACGTGCGACGCGGGGCGCACCCCCCGCGGGGCTCGGGGAGCCGCCGGGTCCGTCAGTTTAAAATACCGCGCGCTTAACTTAGCCACGCTTTGTTGGAACAGAGCAGAGCTAGAATTTATACTATAATTGTAGTATTTGTCTTAGTAAATACTGTATACTGTGTATCCTAATAAAGAGATAGTACGATAAACTGCTATAATTTGTTTATTCCTTTCCATTTACCCTTATACGAATCAAAATTATTTTTTCTATGTACAAACATTTGACCTCTACAGTTTTATTATAATATAGATTTTATTTGATTGTATATCTTTTTATTTTGAGTTTATTTCTATTGAGTTTATTTTTGTTGTTGTTGTTGTGACTTTGACTTTCGACTTTCGACTTTCGACATTGACTTTTACTTTGACATTGACTTTTACTTTTGCGTGTCTTTACGTATTGTATTGTATATTATTTCGTTGTAGTTTATTTTATTTCACGCAATTACATTATTCAAACGTATCGATTAGATGGAGCGTCGTCAGTGGCATAGTGGTTCGTAGGTAAGTGCGGGTTCGAGACTCATTACCTACAGTCAAGAGCCGTCTAGCCATTGAAACTGAACACGCACATCGTAATACTCTGCCTTATAAACAAAGTGATTTTCATAGAACATTTCGGGTAATGTTTTGGGTGATGTGTAATGGTACGGGGTGATATCACCTTTTCGAAAGTAATGAGTAATGTGATATGGCATTATAACGTACTGTTTTGCGCATGTCTCAGGAAAGTTCAAGGTCTATATAGAGAAAGTTAACCCTTCAGTGGTGCAATATTATGCAGATGACCATGTTAATTTAAAAAAAGCATGTACTTAGTTTTTTTTCTTATTTCAAGCATAAGTCTCCGTTTTCTTGCCAAATCTGCCTTTTTTTTATTTTTTGGACGGCGTTTGTTTCCCATCTTAGTAATAAATTATTTTCGATTTCGCCGGTGCAATTTGCGATCGCCTAGCGCAGGTCCGTCGTCGGCAAAGGTAAGCGGACGACTGATCGCAGTGCGGGAAAGTGATGACGCTAAGCAGTGCCGTACGTGTATAACAGAGAAAGGTATGCTGTTGCGCGCTAGAACTAAACAGCGTAAGTGCCAAATTCTTTGGTGTCCATTTATACAAAAAGTAATGCACATAATAAAAATGTTTCGAGATGAGACATTAATAAAGTTGAAACCCATACTTATGACCACGTTTCAGCATCCAATTCATTGCCGTTTACCTATACAAAGCGAAAAAAGATAATAGAAGGTGCAACTTTGGCTTAATGTTCTATCGATAAAATTTTCAGTAAACGTGTTTTCAGTGAGTAGAGTCAGGCCTCCGTCACTCCATGTACTTGCGCGCTATAATTACCTACCGCTCGGCCGAGCGGTCTCAGGCCGTCTGCGGCCCCAATTCAGTGCGGCTGCGGCAAGCGAAGCGCGCGCACGTTGTTCAATATTTTGGAACGCCATTCGTTCGTACGCGTACCTACGATGCCGTCTGGTGCCTTATCATTCTTAAATTAGCACAAAACTTGTTTACACATATTTCTGCCGCAAAATTCGTTATCACATAATTAAATTAGCATATTTTAAGTTCAAAATAATTCTAGCGGGCCGGGCGGTCACATTCACATTCATCAATAAATAATCCATTTACGAGTATATCCGCGCGATCTTACAAGTTAATAAGTATTTTAATATTTTATTACTAAAATACTCGGAAGTGTCCACACTACGAAAAAATAATTTGATTTTTGAGGTACAACAGAGCATTCCTAAATTAGCACACACACACACAACCTTTTAATTAAACTTATGTTGAAGAAGTTTTGCCATTTAAATAAGTGGACGAGTCATTATATTTTCATTATAAAAATCTTCAGTATTCATTTTCCACACCAAAAAACTAATATTTTTGTTTTGAACGCTGCCGCGCCGCTGTCTAAACCGCTTTTTAGTAAATAGTAGTAGCATTGGTTTATAGTATTTGGTGTATTTGTCGGCCTCGTAGCCTAGTTGGTAGTACGCCTGCCTACGAAGCACAAGGTCGCGGGTTCGAATCCCGCCCAGGGCAGACATTCGTGTGATGAGCACTTGTGTTTGCCTTGTGTCTGGATGTTGTATATTTATATATGTATGTATATCAGCTGTCTGACACCCATAGTACAGGCTCTGCCTAGTTTGGGGTCAGATGGCCGTGTGTGAGATGTCCCACATATTTATTATTATTATTATTTATTTGAATCATCATTTGTTCGAGTAACAGGTAGGTACCTTATAGGTTAATAAATCAGATGTTTTATTTTCTCAAAGACGACAGCCCTAAAGGTTTTAGTAGAGTGGCGCAATACGCGAGAGAAAGAGATGCAGCAAGTACTTGTATTCGCTTAGCGCCGTGCGATCTGAATTGCACTTTATTATAACGTTGCTAGGGTTGCAATTTATTTGAATTATGTCGCCTAGTGCAGCTTCTGTAGGGACTACTATTTGGTAGGTAGAGTCTTGAGATAATATGATCAAATAATGTATATCTAAAAATTAACTAACTTACTCTTATAGATTACGAGTACTGACGAGTCAAAGAACACTAAAATTTTCCAGGTGCCGCCTTAAAAAGGCTTAGTAAAATTGCAAAACCCGAGAAATAAGAATCAAGAAAAATTACTTCTTTAATCCTTTCGTAAATCTGAATTTATCTCAATCTTGTTAAATGAATCAAATCTATAAGTACCTACCTACTATTATTTAATACATATTAGCAAAAATTCGAAACGACAGTGTGACTGGCCATCTTCTCGTTACACTAGTAGTCGCGAACTCTTCTAATCATTACACTAACCAAAGCAATTTAAGCGAGTATCTATTCACATCCATTTAACGAACAGACGACTCGAACTTTATACACTAAGTAACTGACCAGAAATTAAAACACCTCAGCTACAATAATACGTCTATAGAGACAAAACTTCGTTATATCTTCAAATTTTAATAATGCATCTTAAAGTTCACTGGTTAACGTGATTGAATTTATTCAATATCATATTAGCGAGTACCCATACTACCGGTACTACTTAGTCTAAAACTCCTATTTGTGAAAAACTTCTAATCGCAGCTAAACAATTTAACTATCTGGATAAATCGAGCAACCGTTCTCAAAAAATACGCATCAGCTATTTTTACTATCGTAGGCATATCGTAGGCACTTCATCAACGCATTATTTATTAGGTACATCAACAGTCCAGAATTAAATGGCAAAAATAACAACGATCTACTTATCACACCGCTGAACATAACGAAAAACATAGTATCAGAAGTATCCGAAAACTAAACCTAATACTGTTTCATAGAAATCTATCACATCGTAAAATACAATTATTCAATAAGTAATGCGTTTATAGTTGCCTATCACATCACACGTATGGTTCGCGGCGGATAAAGTTAATAAAGAATTTTAAACGAGCAAATGAAATAAAAACACCACGATAATTCAGATTAAGAAGTTCAATATATAACGTCATAAACAGACCTAGACATCTCTTATTAATACTGTATTACATTTATTAGAATGAAGTTACAATTTCTACCATTCCTAGGATTTACTGTTCTTACACTACCTTGAAAAAGTGTATAGGAAATTCAGCAAAATCAATAAGTTAAACAATGTAAACATGATTCACGCGGCAACTTGGTAAGGTTAAATCTACTATGTACCCCCTTCTCTTCTATACTCAAAACTGACACTAACTCAAATCTATAAAATCTTTACACGGTACTAAAAAAATATTAATTATCTAATCTCGTAATAATTTAACTTTAAGTAGGTAGGTGCAAAAATGTTTCGTAAAAAATATTTGTTATTAACTATTACCACTCTCCGCTTACAAATCTCTGATGATTTCACTACCTACTCATATTAAGAAAATATAACAAACAACAGGTCCTACAATTTTTCATCATAATAAGCCCTGCAATAATGGATAGGAAAAATAATAACGTCACGATATAATAATAATAATATTGTGTGTTAACTAGTATCATTACTTCCGTTGCAAAAACATACTATTTAGTGCTATTTAGAAAATTCAAGTACCTACGTCCTAAACGCAGCACTACTACTTCATATCAATGACCGAGTAAATAAATTACAACTTCAAACACTAATAGAATTTACCTATTTCTAAAGAAGTGAGTTTAAACACTTACTTGCTACTAAAATCGCTTGGTACGTGTCACACCACTTGACAAGAATAAGTCACCATTAAAAAAGAAATAACTGTCACTAACTTCGTCAAATTAAATTTATTGCCAAATTAATTATTTAAATTGTAGGTTTTAACAATTATAACATTACACTCCATGAAATTCCTACTATTTGCTAGATTTTTTAATTTAAAAATAAATTTTGACGCCTTACCGACTTTATCGGATAATAAAAAAAAAAAACCACATCACTACAAGAATATAAATTTTTGTATTTTACTAATGGAACTTTACTCTCTGACAAACTCAAGTCAAGGCGGTATAACCCGTAAATCTTTGCCTACACCTTTCGCGAGTATAAATTTTATTGTGGGTAGACATATCTGACGTACATTCCACAAAGTCCGACTTTTACTCCTCGATACTCTAAGGTTGACTGGAATAACCAGACCTACCTTTCACAACTTTTCCGTACGATAAGTTTTATGTCTCCTTTCTTCGCAATGAAGTATCTACATATCAACCGTGTGATATTGCGCAACGATATCTACTTAAATTTTGGAACGTTGCTCTGCTAAGAAACCACCTCTTAATCTTTCCAAAACAATTGACGTAGGTATGCTAGGTACGTATTATCTCGATTTATAATAATTTTATCGCGGAAAATTTAACAACGCGTCCTACAAATATGAATTACTAAAATAATAGGTTTAGAGGAATGGAAAATCAAGAATTATGATTATTAGACTATTATCAGTATACAAGACATTGTATGTAATATTCGTTCGTCTCCTCCCTATCCCATAGAAAAGGTCCCTTTAGACAGCTACCGGCAAATAGTATTGCCGTTTGTTTAAACTAGAATTTTCTCAAAACACGCGGAATAAATATCTATTTAAACTCCCTCATATTCCTAGCCAAGATCTCAATGTATGTACCGATTGCGTGACTTGATGAAAAGTACACTTGCAACAAGAACAGATACACAAGGAGCCGTGCCTATCAACGTATTCGATTAATCTCACGTAGTAGGTATTACCCTGTACCATGACGCCAAACAATGTAACATTAAAATTTCGCGTTACTACTTCTAATAACGACTGGTAAAATACAAGCGTCTAAGACCATTATCCATTTGTCATCGGTTTATAACGGGCCCTGTTATAAACCAATGTCATCCATGACAAGAATCAACCAAACCACCTCTTGGCATTGGCTGGTCCCTGGTACAGGCAATCAGATAAATGGGCAAAACAATATCCGAAAATTACATACGTTTAAAAGTAACTTATCGCTGCTTTGTACCAATAACTAACGTGTTCGTAACACTACCCGCAATTAGAAAGTTTATACGACGTACGGTAAAATCTCATTCACACTATCTTTCTGGGGAAAGGCAAATTTCTGAGCACGATACAGCCTATGCTGTTCTTCGATGTGGAAAATTATTAAAATAATTTTATCATATCTGTAGCCTCATCATTTAGCCAAAATGCCACTAGGTCAACGGTATGCCAACAAATTAAATCCTCATGTATAGCCACTTCTCTAAAAAGGTTTGTACATCATCAAATCTTGCTGAATCTCAAATCCCAGCATCTCCACCATGTCGGCGAGCGCGCAATAGGGCAATATAAAACATATTATGTATGTACATGTATCTATAGTCTCCTTGAATATATGTTTTATATGACGTAATCGAAACGTCATCAAGGGAAGTAGCCGCTCGCCGAAAAACAAAAAGGAATAACAAATTTCCTACCTTGACCGCCGGACTTCCCTTTCGCTTCGCTGATAGAACTCTAGCTCCGACCGCGCTGCAACCGTCGGTCTCCGCTGATGTCGTGATAACCAGACGAGACGCAGGACACAAGACCAAGGAATCACTGCACAACCTGTGGGATTATGATAAGCTGATTTCCATGCATACTCACAAGTGATAGCTAGAGAATAAATAGACGTACATATAGATATCATAGAGGTTGCAAAGTCATGGTCAGCCACACACTCAACAGTGTGTCAATAGTCAACAGTATTGTCAAGTAGTCGTCGCGACAGTATTAGTAGTTGTCATACATGGCTTACCAACTGACTTATCGTTCCCCCATCCCAGACCAGTGCCACTAGGGAGACAAGGTCAACTGTAAGGCCAGATAAATGATGATAGCAATTTCGATACAAGTTCCTGATAAATGATGATAGTAATTTTGAGTAGGAATGCCCTTCAGAAAGTCCAGATAAATGGTGTCTTCTCACTAGTAATTTCGTAGAACATCACATTCCTCTATTGCGCCCCGCTAACGTCCGAAGACGTTAGACCGTCAGGCGTAGCCGGCGCCAGCACCTATGTCCCAGACCTCAGTCGGGAGACTTGCACACTTGGACTCCCCCCACAAGTGGCCTCCAGGTGGCGCGACCACCGATACAACACAACAACAGAGCTCTCAACATCACATTTCACAGTATAATACATCTTTCACACACGATACCAATTGGGAGGCCACATATCATAAGTTAAACAGTTCAGATAGCAAGTCAGTCCAAGTAATCAGTCTGTGGGGAAGTCATACATAGTCAGGTCAAACACGTGGCACAGTTATACATGACAAATATATATACATGGATATCTCTAAGAGCTCGAAACAGATCAAACTACTTAGCTTTATATTCCCAGAGTTCCACCGCTGCTCCAGATACCTCGCTGATAGATTCCTCTTACACTTCTTCCTTCGCCGGCCACTGACACAAGACTGAACGACAGCTAACCACATTTGACCTGACACGACCTTTTTGGCGGGAAACAAACAACCCCTACCACTCAAAGACATCAACCAATCAGGAGCGAATCACAATTCCAATATGGCTTCTGCTGTAGCCAATCATCATCGACCCAACCAGTATGGCCGCTCTGTTAGTAAACAAAAACTACCCAACCTTAAAATAATCCTTGTGTTGCCAATATTAAAAACATTATTATAGTTGGCCAACGGATTGGCCCAACATGGCCAAATTCTGCCAATTTCGCGTTCGTCGCGACAGAGATAGAGATCAAAGCAAGCTCAGAATTTGATAATACACATTTTATTAATACAGTTCACATTATTTATTATCCTCAGAACTGACTCAGGACATTGACGAGCGAAAAACTGTTATGTCATGTTTATGCATATTATGCCAAATTCCAGTATAGTACGGCTTGCTAGCTAAAAAATACAAGGATATCGGTCCCATCTGGCAGAAAGTACGAAACTTGGCATGGATGTAGCTGTCATATATGTGCTTCAATATCGATATGGAAACACTTCGATAAATTATTGTTTCCCCCCTTTCCCCCCCCCCTTTTATCTCCCTCATTCTGGTTTTTTGAATTTTATACTAAAACAGTACGTCTGAGGAGTTTACTTGTATACAGCCATCAACGTTTTATGAAATTTTAAAAACAGGCACACTTTTTTCTTCCTTACTTCATTTATAGGAAAACGACAAAAGTGGTGATAAAATGGACTAAAGAAGTCAACTACCTTATACATTAAGCTAAAAAATGACATTTACTTCATAGTCGTAAAGGCATTACTTCTAGAGTTACAGCTCACCGCGTCTGACTCAAGTACTCTTTTTTTTTACCTTTTTAGAATACATCTTTCTGTTAACTTTGTTTAGCGTATATTAGATTCAGATTTTCCAATTAGAAATAAAACAGTCCATGTACTAATCCAGGCCACAGTCTATTTACATGTAAAACTAGCTTTCTGCCCGCGGCTACGCTTGCGTTGTGTTTCGACATTTCCGTATTAATTTTTAACTATCCCACTTTTTTCCGTGATTTTAAAGTATCCAACATGTTGACCGAGTATATAAGGTACCACCATGCAAAATTTCATTTCAATCGGTCTAACAGTTTCGGAGATAAGCCCGTAGAATGTACTGCGCCGTATGAGTTACTAAAGTTTTTTAACTATCCCACGGGAACTTTTTAATTTTCTGGTATTAAAAGTATCTAAGATGTTGACCGGGATATAAGGTACCACTATACAAAATTTCATTGAAATCGGTCGAATAGTTTCGGAGATTAGCCCGTAAAAACAGACAAACAGAGAAACAAAAATATTAAAAAAAAATCTGGGTATGTACTATATCGCTTCTTACATCCCCTTGAATAGGTTTATAGCATTTTTTTTCTATGTACAGATTTTATAGATTTTTTTTTGTTTTTCTTTGCATGGGCTAATCTCCGAAACTATTCGACCGATTTGAATGAAATTTTGTATAGTGGTACCTTATATCCCCGGTCAACATCTTAGATACTTTTAATCCCAGAAAATTAAAATGTTCCCGTGGGATAGTTAAAAAACTTTAGTAACTCATACGGCGCAGTACATTCTACGGGCTTATCTCCGAAACTGTTAGACCGATTGAAATGAAATTTTGCATGGTGGTACCTTATATACTCGGTCAACATGTTGGATACTTTAAAATCAGGGAAAAAAGTGGGATAGTTAAAAATTAATACGGAAATGTCGAAACACAACGCAAGCGTAGCCGCGGGCAGAAAGCTAGTTTTACATGTAAATAGACTGTGGCCTGGATTAGTAGGGGAGCGAGGGGCTTGTTGTAACAGTTTTCATGAAAACTAATATATCTTGAGATCCATTGATTATATTGCTACTAAATAAAGATGGATAAATGCTGTAACTCTTCCTCTACCTAATCATGTAAAAATAATACCATAACCATTGTTCATTATTTTACAATCAATTATTTTCTAGAAAGAGTCCGGTGTTACAACTTACCTCGTGCTTGGGGCAAATTGTAACGTCTACCGGGGCAAGTAGTAACGACAAAAAAAAACAACAATAATACCTCTAATCATTTATTCTTTGTTTATTTTTAACAAAATTGGCATCCTTCTAAAGTAGGTATTATGAAATTATTTTAAAATATCAACTTAAATACACTTCTAAGTAATCAACACCTAACAATTTAGTAATTAACAGTTTTATTTAGATAAACACTACTTTTAATCATCATGGCACTTATAAATTGCATTAAATAATTTAATAATGTATATCTAAGATATGCTTCGTAATTTCCTTATTTTCCTTTTGTAAAGCTTTTTTTTTTGCCCCGTTATAACACGTTACAACAAGCCCCGGAATTTTGTTACAACTAACCCCATGGTATGATTTTGAACATTTATCAAGATAACTATTTAAACAATTTAGCAATCTTAAAAACTGTTACACATTATCTGATATAGATAAATTTGAATGTAAATAAGATATAGAAAGTTTGAAATTAGTCGATAATAATAACGCAAACCAAAATTTTACGACAGTGCAATTTTATATTACCTGGCAAAAATGAAGCTCATGCACACTTTAGCTCATTGCGCTGGCCGGCGGGACACTCGCTATGGCAACATGATGCGGCGCGGTTTATAGGTCAAATCGAATCAAAGAAATACACTAATAAAGTTTAAGATCCTAGTGAAAAGAGCCTGTTACTACTTACCCCTGTTACAACAAGCCCCTCGCTCCCCTACATGGACTGTTTTATTTCTAATTGGAAAATCTGAATCTAATCTACGCTAAACAAAGTTAACAGAAAGATGTATTCTAAAAAGGTAAAAAAAAGAGTACTTGAGTCAGACGCGGTGAGCTGTAACTCTAGAAGTAATGCCTTCACGACTATGAAATAAATGTCATTTTTTAGCTTAATGTATAAGGTAGTTGACTTCTTTAGTCCATTTTATCACCACTCTTGTCGTTTTCCTATAAATGAACTAAGGAAGAAAAAAGTGTGCCTGTTTTTAAAATTTCATAATACGTTGATGGCTGTATATAGAAATATAATTATTAATCTTAGCACTATAAAATGTAGTATCATTTTGTAGGTAATTTATCGACAACTATTTGGTTTTTGAAAAGTAAACTCATCAGTCCTACCTACCGTTTTTGTAGAAAATGAAAAAAACCAAAATGAGGGAGGTAAAATGAGGGAAAAAGGGGGGGGTAATCATTTCTCAGCGTGTTTCCATATCGACATTGAAGCACATATATAAAAGCTACATGTATGCTAAGTTTCATGCTTTCTGCCAGATGGGACCGTAATTCAGGTTAACAAGCCGTACTAGTAGGAAGAGGGAAATTTAATTTGCAAGATGGTGAGTGATGATGATGGATGACAGAATACACAGACACTGGGTTAGGTAAAACCTCAAAACTAAACAAATATGAAAAAAAAAACTTTGAACTTGGAACTACTCTTTGAATGCATTATTACTTTTCCATGATTTTGTTTCAAAAATAACATTTATTTATTATGGCTGTGACTGATCCACATCAAGGTTACTTACTTATTTTAGTGTCTTGTTTCATTCTGCCAGCTCCAGTTTAGCTCTCAGTACTTTTTTGATAAAGGTATTAGGCGTTTGGCCTGAAAATTAAATATAACCATTCAATATTAATAACAATAACTTTAGCCTTCTTTTCATACATAAAAACACTTTATTTGCCCTATAACAATTTTATTTAAAAGTAAAGTGCAATTAGACATCATTTGAAAATAGACATCATTTAATTTAGAAATCTTGTTTTATATTTTACTAGCGACCCGCCCCGGCTCCGCACGGGAAAATGGTTATTGTGGGTTATTCTTGAGTATATTATGCATGTATTATAGATATAAACCTTCCTCTTGAATCCCTCTATCTATTAAAAAAAACCGCATCAAAATCCGTCGCGTAGTTTTAAAGATTTAAGCGTACAAAGGGACATAGGGACATAGGGACATAGGGACGGAGAAAGCGACTTTATTTTATACTATGTAGTGATAGTGATATGCACAAATTAGGTGCGTAGTAGTAGGTTAGTTGGTTAGTTCAACGGGCTAAACTTCCGCAACTCGACGTCAATAGGTAGTAGGTAATAGAAAACTACTCAGTAGGTACCCGTAGAACCCGTACGCAGGGCCGGACCCTGCCCACCCTGCCTGACTGACCCTGCACGACTCAGACAAGGGGTGTATGGCGAGTAAGTAAACGGGTCGGGTTTTAACTAAGTCCCCTTTGAGTTTTTAGCTAAATTCGCATTGCTAGCTGAAAAATAATGATGCAGCGGTATACTATGAGGTCTTACCTTACAATATCAATAAGATTTTCTAATGAAGCACGCGAAGATTTTTTAAAAATAAATATTAAAAAATTCTGTAATTTACATACATTTTGGGGTTATAAACGCTAGTTGATGTTACGTATCTTTTAATTTTCATTAAAAAATAAGAGAAAGGCAACAGGCATACAGCCAAAAAAAAAAAGAATTATGTATTCTGCCAATTAAAAATATAGTCCAATCTGTGTATAATGAATGGCAAATGAAGGCTTCAACCTATTATAGGAGGAAAAAAGGCGGGCGAAGCCCCCCCATTTCTGAAGTGGTATTCTAAGCCCTTATAGATTTTTCAACCCGATTACAAAAAGGTTACTGGCTTTGATAATAGTAGCCAGGGCGTCAACCGAAGCGGGGGGACGGGGGGGCGCAGCCCCCCAAAAGAGGGGGCTCGGGGGGCGCAGCCCCCCGCTAAAAAAAAAACAAATCTCTACACAGAATTAAATCGATTGGTTAGGTTAGGTAAGACTGATGTCAATAACAGAGCGGAGGGAGCCGAGCGAGCGGAGCGAGCGTACCGCGGCAGCGGTCGGCGACCGCCGGAGAATTAAATTTTTCAATGTTGATTTTTGTTATTGTAAACTGGACTTAAATAATAAAATACCTATACAAGATTAGGCTGTATAATAATTTAACCATTGCCTACGTAACGATTAAAGGAAAAAAAAGGTTAGAAAAAAAGAAATTAGCGTGTTTTGTACTGAAAATGTATGTAATTAATTTATTTTGTGAAAGTGATTTAAATGTGTTTATTACAAAAAGGATGCATTAAAACTGTAAGTAGAGACTTTCTAGAACCACCCCACATCATTTCCTTCTCACCATTCATGAGAAATTAGTAAAAACTAAAAAGCGGATCTGGTTAAAACTTTTACCAAGTAAACCATTGGTGGAAATTTGACTAGAACATAACTTGAATAGGAACTATCGGATGCACTTAGGTTGCACGCGCTAGGTACCTACAGTCCTACATAATAACGAAACAACATAACTTACATATAAATTTCGTCTATAACAAAACCATGATCAAAACTGAAAACACAAGACAACAAAAAAAAAACAAAAATAATAAGTATTTTTTTTAGTTCATCTTACATTATTTCAGAATAGGCAAAATCATAAACCATGCAGCCGTCGTCTTATTCGTCTTCATCCAGTATTTAATTTTCTCTCTTTTGTTATGTTATGTAATCTAATGTAATTAATTATGCATAGAGTGTTTATTTCAATTGCCTATGTACTCGGTAAATACCCATAAATCAATGGCTAGATTTAATTCAATAATTTGCTAGCATTATTTTGCATTCCTGGGGCACAGAATAATACAGTAAAAGTTTTATTACAAACATCTTCTTTATAGATATAAAAATGAAAGTCCTGACTAACTCACTCACCTATCAGCGACACATGCATGTTTCGCCATTTTTTGTTAAATCACCCCCAAGGAGTGAAAAAAGGGATGAAATCGCTAAACGTGCAAAGCTGAAAATTAGCAAAAACATTCCTTGGTGACGTAAGCAAGGGATACGAAGCGATTTTTCGATAATCGCTACCCAAGGGGTGAAAATAGTTTTTGAAAGTTTGTATGAAGAAAAAAAATTCGTTGGACGTTACGACTTGAAACTTTGCATGGTTATACTTGACAATAAATAAACGAACACTGTGTTTCAGGATTTTTCCGACAAAGTACACTAAAGGTTAAAAAAGGTGTTGAAAGTTAATATGAGAAAAGAAAAGTGGGACGTTTTAACTTGAAACTTCGCAGAGTTCTACTCGATAGTAAATAATCGAACATGTTTTCTGAGATTTTTCTGATAAACAATCCGCAAGGTGTTAAAAGTTTGTAAAAGAAAAGGAAAAAAAATGTTGGACGTTTTGACTTTTAACTTCACAGGGTTAGGTCACACAGTAAATAAACGAACACATGTTTAGTATATTTCCCACAAATAACCCCTAATTGTTAAAATGGGGTGAAGAATTTATTTTAGGGCAGGGTTTAGCGTACTATATAGTCTTTTCACTTTGTGCACTTTAATAATATGAAACAGATTTCAACTTCAAACTTGTATTTTCGTCAAATTAATTACAAAATTTTAGTAGCAGAGCTAACGTTTCTATTCAGTCAATATCGAACAACAACATTATTTTCCTAACGGTAATTTTCTATACTAATATTATAAAGAGGAAAGGTTTGATTGTTTGTTTTTTTGTTTGTTTGTTTGTTTGTTTACACCGAATAGGCTCTGAAACTACTGAACCGATTTCAAAAATTCTTTCACCATTAGAAAGCTACGTTCACCCTGAGTAACATAGGCTATATTTTATTTTCAAAAAAATTAGGGATCCTCACTAAAACTTCAATAATGTAACCCAAGGTGTAAAAAAATACCTAAAATATTCCCCTCACTAAAACATCAATAATGTAACCCAAGGTGTAAAAAAATACCTAAAATATTCCTTATAATTTGCATAGGCTCCGAAACTACCGAACCGATTTTAATGAAACTTGGTACAAAGATAGAATTGACCTTGGGGAAGGTAACAGACTACCTGTAATGTAACCGCAGGACAATAGTTCATTCCCATGGGAAAATGGTAGTTCTAAAGGGGTGTTTTGTTAAAACTTGATTACAGAGATAGAATAGATTTTGGGGATGGATATATGCTACTTTAACCGAAAAAACATGTTATACTGTAGGCGCGGGTAGAGCCGCAGGGCGAAAAGTTGTAATAAAAAAATAGTTAGGTACAGAGGTAGAATAAACCTTGCAGAAGGACATAGGCTACCTTTTACCGCGGGAAAATATCTCATACCACGGAATAAAACGGTGAGTGGTTAAATGCGAAAGTAATTTTTCTGTGTTTGTTACACTTATTGGAGGATAGAAGCAGAGAGTGATATAGGCTTTCAGGCTGGGAAACATCTTCCTATCTATCCTATGGGAAAAGACGAAAACCAATGCGAGCGAAGCCGCGGGCGGGCAGCTAGTTACAAATATTTTCAGATACCTACATTGACAATAAATTAATGTAACATTACTTACCCCCGGGCCACAGCTTCGCGCGTCGTCGGCGGCGGTGGCAAGTTAGTATTGTAACATTTTACGATACTTTGGAGCACTTTGCGTCACATGACTTAAAACGTTACTTTTACGTATTTTTAATCTTATTTGTGCTACATTACAGTGTTGAAGTCGTTTTCTAAGTAAAATAAGATAAACGTTACTTTTTGCATGAAAATTGAACGTTTTTTGTAAAAGTTGGGTAATTTCACGCCTTTAAAACAATTTATTGATTTCGGTCGTACATTTTTCTAGCGGGTTTTAGAAATAAAATACAATTTTGCTTAAGGCCATAGTGCTGTCCTCAACATGGGGATTGAAAAATTGTATGGAGGGGCAGGCCCCCCATGAGGTGGACCGACGATCTGGTGATGGTCGCGGGAAGCCGCTGGATGCGGGCAGCGCAGGACCGATTATTGTGGAGATACTTGGTCTTTGTCCAGCAGTGGACGTCTTTTGGCTGAGATGATGAATATTTGACATTAAATAAATGAACACGTGTTTCGGAACTTTTCCTACGGGTCAAATTAGGGGTTGAAAGTTTGTATGGAAAAAAAAATGGTCGTTTTGACTTGAAACTTTGCAGGATTATATTTGACAGTAAATAAACGAATACGTGTTTCAGGATTTTTTCGACGAATAACCCCAAGGGTAGCAATAGGGGTTAAAATTAAGAAAACAAAGGAGAAATAAAATATTCGTTTTCCACGCGAAGTCTCCTGCAAAGAAATCGGACCCCCCTGTCATAAGCGGTGACTACTCGCCGCTTACGATAGGGGGTCCGTTTTCTATACAGGAGACCGTACATGAACACTTGCTGCATCTAATCAAATCTATACTCTGAGTTTAAAAACCAATTGTTCTAAATAAGTCGGAATTTAACATAGATTTTCGTAGTAACGAAACTCAGGGCTCTTAGAAAATTGATATCTAGGATCGCCAGTAGTGTTCGGTGACGAATCTTAGGTCAAAATTGGAATAAAATGGCTGCCATTTTGAACTTTTTCGTTTCTGAACGGATTGCTTTCAAAATTGATATCTAGGGTCTCCAGTGGTCTCTGCGAATCTAAGGACGAAATTAGAAAAAAATTGCGACTATTTTCAACTTTTTTGTTTCTGAACGGATTGGTTTCAAAATTGATATCTAGGGTCCCCGATGGTGTCTGATGAGAATCTGAGGTCAAAATTGGACAAAATGGCCGCCATTTCGAACTTTTGTTTCTGGACGGATTGCTCTTAAAATCCATATTTAGGGTCCCCAGTGGTGTCCAATGACGAATCTAAGGTCAAAATTGGAAAAATTGCCGCCATTTTGAGCTTTTTTGTTTCTTAACGGATTGCTTTCAAAATCGATATCTAAGGGTCCCCAGTGGTGTCCGATGACGAATCTGAGGTCATAATTGGAAAAAATGGCCGCCATTTAGAACTTTTTTATTTCTGAACGGATTGCTTTCAAAATTGATATCTAGGGTCTCCAGTAGTGTCCAATGACGAATCTAAGGTCAAAATTGGAAAAATTGGCCGCCATTTTGAACTGTTTTGTTTTTTTGGACGGATTGCTTCCATAATCAATATCTTGCGAAAGGTTGCCTGGAAGAAATCGCTTAAAGCGATAAGGCCGCCATTTCGTCGCCCTAGTGCTTGTTTGGACTATCGACCAAAATTTCTAAAATTAAGTTTAAATGCAGTTTTGTCAAGATTTAAATTTCAGTCCGGCTAGTTAAAGAAAATTTTAAACTTTTTTCTCTTAAAACAACGAAAACTTCATTTAAATTTTATTTGTGACACGACACTGTAATAAAAATTATGTGCTTTTTTGGTCCTTGTCCTGTGTTTGTTTTAAATCCTACATCGTAAGAAACGTTAACTGCTTGAGTGGGCTTTGTCCACTCAATCGACCAATCATAGTCCGCGACGCCATGTCCGCCATTTTGTGTAAGTCGTCAGAGTGACTGGAGACATCACAGAAAACGCTTGGTTGGTCGTCGAAAACGATTAAAAAATCGTAATAGATTATTATTTTTCATGATTAAATTGTTTGACAGTGAAGTTCATGATGTCTAGAACATGTTCTAAAAAAATATATAATGGGAGACAGCCGCATTTTGAGCAGTAACTACTTTTTAATTCACACTCGATTCCGTTTTGAATTAGAAACAGGGTGTAGTTTTTCAATGACTTTAAACAACCTCCAAGCCCGCGGCACTGCGAACGGGTATTGATGAAGCCAAAGAAAAAATAACAGTTGTATTTTTTTTTGTATTTTTAGTATCTTAGGTATTAGTGCGTCAGCCGGGTGCCTAAGTACCTACCTCATCGAGTACCTCAATAGGCTATCTCTAGATCGTTAACCGACACTTACACTAAAAAAAAATGGTCTGCCAGAGCCGATCCTTCCGGTCATCGAAATTTCTGACGTATTTTTATTGTGGAATTTACCTCATAAAGTACCCGAATAAAAGTGGTGGCGTCAGTTAACCATTGATTAATTATGTATAAAAAATTAGGGTCTGCCATTGCGCAGCCTGCCGGAAGTACTTGGCAGACCCCCTGAAATGTGCCCATCCGACACCCTTCACCTACCTCATCGAGTACCCCAATAGGCTATCTCTAGATCGCTAACCGACAATTAAACACTAAAAAAAAATGGTTTGCCAGAGCGGATCCTGCCGGCTCATCGAAATTTTTGTCGTATTTTTTTTGTGGAACTTACCTCATAAACTACCCGAATAAAAGTGGTCGCATCCAGTTAACCATTGATTAATTATGTATAAAAAAATAGGTCTGCCATTGCGCAGCCTGCCGGAAGTACTTGGCAGACCCCCTGAAATGTGACCATCCGACACCCTTAACCTACCTCATCATAATTAATCAATGGTTAACTGGATGCGACCACTTTTATTCGGGTAGTTTATGAGGTAAGTTCCACAAAAAAAAAATACGACAAAAATTTCGATGACCCGGCAGGGTCGGCTCTGGCAAACCATTTTTTTTAGTGTTTAATTGTCGGTTAGCGATCTAGAGATAGCCTATTGGGGTACTCGATGAGGTAGGTGAAGGGTGTCGGATGGGCACATTTCAGGGGGTCTGCCAAGTACTTCCGGCAGGCTGCGCAATGGCAGACCTAATTTTTTATACATAATTAATCAATGGTTAACTGATACCACCACTTTTATTCGGATACGTTATGAGATAAGTTCCACAAAAAAAATACGTCAAAAATTTCGATTGCCCGGCAGGATCGGCTCTGACAGACCATTTATTTTTCAGTGTTTAAGTGTCGGTTACCAGTGGCGTGCACAGGTATTAGGGCCAGGGTAGGCACACATAGTAGAAAAGTATAAAATGACCACCCTGTATATACATTTGGAACATAGAACAAATAAACACGTAAAAATGAAACAGTCACTCTGTCCTATCTCTAGGGAGGTAATGGTTTAAGTCCACATTCGTAATAATATTTGTGCATGTTTGTTCTATGTGCACATAAAAACTGTAAAAAATAAGGTTAAACAATTACCATACTGTAGATGAAAATTATAACAACCAGTTCAAATGTAACTCATGTATTAAAACAGATCTTGAAATCTAAAATTTAAAGCATAATACAAAAAATAGAGCATAAAACGCTTCTACTGTAAAATGTAACCAATGGTACATAGCTCAAACAAGCACTGGGGCGACGATTTGCCGCAAATTTATGTTCGTGTTGTTTTTATGTAAAAAAAAATTATGTGCAATAAAGAATATTTGTATTTGTATTTGTATTTATTGTAAAAAATAAATCAAAATGTAAATCAAAAATAAATAAATAATAATAAAAAAAATTATCAAAAATTATATTTACTTAGTAAAAAAATAAATCAAAAATTTGATCAAAAGAAAAAGAAATAAGCAAAATCGAAGTATAAATAAAAAAATAACAATAAAAAATGAATTAATAATAATAAATAAAAAAAATCATGTATTTAATTAAAAAAATAAATCAAAAATTTATTTAAAAAATTAACAAAAAAAGATAAAATACATTAAAGAAATTAATCGAAAAATAAATCAAAAATATTTTTTGTCAATTTTCAGCTTTCTAGGTTTAACGGTTTGGGCTGGTCGTTGATGAGCCATTTCGTCCCTTTTCTCACCATTTGGGGGTGATAACAAAAAATAGCGAAACACGTGTCAATTTATTTATTTTTAGGAGTAGGTAATCCTGAAAAGTTTCAAACCCAAAAATGTAAGAAAAATTTTTCACTAAAAAAAGTGACCACCCTTGGGTGTTATTTTTGAAAAAAATCCTAAAATAGGTGTTCATTTATTTTATTCAAGGAGTAATCGTACAAATTTTCAAATCAATACCTGCAACTAATTTTTTTTCCCTATACTAACTTTCAAACCACATTTCTTCCCTTGGGTACCTAACTATTTTAAAAAAGTCGCTTCTTATATCGTGCCTCCGTCACCCAAGGGATGTTTGTGCCAAACACCTTTATACGTTCAGCCGTTTGGGCTGGGCGCTGATACGAGTAGGTGAGTGAGTTAGTCAGGACTTTCATTTTTAATAGAAGATAAAATATAAGACTAGCTTTCCGCCGCGGCTCCGCCCGCGTTAACAGTTTTCCCGCGGTAAAAGGTAGCTTATGTTACTCAGGGTGAAAGTAACTTTCTAATGGTGAAAGAACTTTTGAAGTCGATACAGTAATTTTTGAGTTTATTCATTACAAACATACACACAAAAATACAAATATTTCCTCTTGATTTAGTACGAAGTATGATAGAATAAAGAATAAAAAGTTACAATGAAACCAACCCTCAATGAATTTCCACGAGCTATTATTCTGTATATCTTTTTTGTATTAATTAAAATCTAGGTAAAAAATATAGGTATTCAACTGACGACAGGTATTCAAGTATTAACTTGATATTAATCAAGGAGTTTTTAAGCGGGAATCGAGAAGAAAGGCCGGTTTGATTGTTTCGTCCTTTTCAAAATTAGTTTTTCATGGTACCTAATTGTTGTGTTAATAAGGTGTAATTAGTGCGAAAATGTGCCGTTAACAAAGAACTATTCAATAAAAGTGAGAAATAATAAGTGGTTAGCTGTTTCTGGTTGGATACCCCGCGTTAAACTCTGATGTCAACAATGTCAATGATGAAAAGACTATTTAGTACGGCTTGTTAACCTGAATTACGGTCCCATCTGGCAGAAAGCATGAAACTTAGCATACATGTAGCTTTTATATATGTGCTTCAATGTCGATATGGAAACACGCTGAGAAATGATTACCCCTCCCTTTTTCCCTCATTTTACCTCCCTCATTTTGGTTTTTTTCATTTTCTACAAAAACGGTAGGACTGATGAGTTTACTTTTCAAGAACCAAATAGTTGTCGATAAATTACCTACAAAACGATACTACATTTTATACTGCTAAGAAAAATATATTTCTATATACAGCCATCAACGTATTATGAAATTTTAAAAACAGGCACACTTTTTTCTTCCTTACTTCATTTATAGGAAAACGACAAGAGTGGTGATAAAATGGACTAAAGAAGTCAACTACCTTATACATTAAGCTAAAAAATGACATTTATTTCATAGTCGTAAAGGCATTACTTCTAGAGTTACAGCTCACCGCGTCTGACTCAAGTACTCTTTTTTTTACCTTTTTAGAATACATCTTTCTGTTAACTTTGTTTAGCGTAGATTAGATTCAGATTTTCCAATTAGAAATAAAACAGTCCATGTACTAATCCAGGCCACAGTCTATTTACATGTAAAACTAGCTGTCTGCCCGCGGCTACGCTTGCGTTGTGTTTCGACATTTCCGTATTAATTTTTAACTATCCCACTTTTTTCCGTGATTTTAAAGTATCCAACTTGTTGACCGAGTATATAAGGTACCACCATGCAAAATTTCGTTTCAATCGGTCTAACAGTTTCGGAGATAAGCCCGTAGAATATACTGCGCCGTATGAGTTACTAAAGTTTTTTAACTATCCCACGGGAACATTTTAATTTTCTGGGATTAAAAGTATCTAAGATGTTGACCGGGGATATAAGGTACCACTATACAAAATTTCATTCAAATCGGTCGAATAGTTTCGGAGATTAGCCCGTGCAAAGAAAAACAAAAAAAAATCTATAAAATCTGTACATAGAAAAAAAATACTATAAACCTATTCAAGGGGTTAAAAACAAGGGGTTAAAAAACTTTAGTAACTCATACGGCGCAGTATATTCTACGGGCTTATCTCCGAAACTGTTAGACCGATTGAAATGAAATTTTGCATGGTGGTACCTTATATACTCGGTCAACATACTCGGTCAACATGTTGGATACTTTAAAATCACGGAAAAAAGTGGGATAGTTAAAAATTAATACGGAAATGTCGAAACACAACGCAAGCGTAGCCGCGGGCAGACAGCTAGTTTTACATGTAAATAGACTGTGGCCTGGATTAGTACATGGACTGTTTTATTTCTAATTGGAAAATCTGAATCTAATCTACGCTAAACAAAGTTAACAGAAAGATGTATTCTAAAAAGGTAAAAAAAAGAGTACTTGAGTCAGACGCGGTGAGCTGTAACTCTAGAAGTAATGCCTTTACGACTATGAAATAAAATGTCATTTTTTAGCTTAATGTATAAGGTAGTTGACTTCTTTAGTCCATTTTATCACCACTCTTGTCGTTTTCCTATAAATGAAGTAAGGAAGAAAAAAGTGTGCCTGTTTTTAAAATTTCATAAAACGTTGATGGCTGTATATAGAAATATATTAATCTTAGCACTATAAAATGTATAGTATCGTTTTGTAGGCAATTTATCGACGATGATTTGATCTCTGAAAAGTAAACTCCTCAGACGTACTGTTTTAGTATAAAATTCAAAAAACCAGAATGATGGAGATAAAAGGGGGGGGAAAGGGGGGAAACAATAATTTATCGAAGTGTTTCCATATCGATATTGAAGCACATATATGACAGCTACATTCATGCCAAGTTTCGTACTTTCTGCCAGATGGGACTGATATCCTTATATTTTTTAGCTAGCAAGCCGTTCTAATTATAGATGTTCAATACAAATGCAAGAAAAAAATTACTAAAGACTACGTAATTAAACTGAAGATCTCCTATTATTACTATAGACTAGGCTGTATGGGCTTTGAACCCTTTGCCTTTTCCATAAGGGATACGTTTTTTAATTTCGATCAAATCTTATGAAATGTTAGAATGAGACAATAGATCAGTTGTGATGTTATGCGCTATCTCTTTCTTAAGGCCGCACCTCGAAAAAATAAAAGCGCATTGGGGGCGTGGTCTAGACGTGCGACGCGGGGCGCACCCCCCGCGGGGCTCGGGGAGCCGCCGGGTCCGTCAGTTTAAAATACCGCGCGCTTAACTTAGCCACGCTTTGTTGGAACAGAGCAGAGCTAGAATTAATACTATAATTGTAGTATTTGTCTTAGTAAATACTGTATACTGTGTATCCTAATAAAGAGATAGTACGATAAACTGCTATATTTGTTTATTCCTTTCCATTTACCGTTATACGAATCAAAATTATTTTTTCTATGTACAAACATTTGACCTCTACAGTTTTATTATAATATAGATTTTATTTGATTGTATATCTTTTTATTTTGAGTTTATTTCTATTGAGTTTATTTTTGTTGTTGTTGTTGTGACTTTGACTTTGACTTTCGACTTTCGACATTGACTTTGACTTTGACTTTGACTTTGACTTTGACTTTGACTTTGACTTTGACTTTGACTTTGACTTTGACTTTGACACTGACACTGACACTGACACTGACACTGACACTGACACTGACACTGACACTGACACTGACACTGACACTGACACTGACACTGACACTGACACTGACACTGACACTGACACTGACACTGACACTGACACTGACACTGACACTGACACTGACACTGACACTGACACTGACACTGACACTGACACTGACACTGACACTGACACTGACACTGACACTGACACTGACACTGACACTGACACTGACACTGACACTGACACTGACACTGACACTGACACTGACACTGACACTGACACTGACACTGACACTGACACTGACACTGACACTGACACTGACACTGACACTGACACTGACACTGACACTGACACTGACACTGACACTGACACTGACACTGACACTGACACTGACTTTGACTTTGACTTTGACTTTGACTTTGACTTTGACTTTGACTTTGACTTTGACTTTGACTTTGACTTTGACTTTGACTTTGACTTTGACTTTGACTTGGACTTGGACTTGGACTTGGACTTTGACTTTGACTTGGACTTGGACTTGGACTTGGACTTGGACTTGGACTTGGACTTGGACTTGGACTTGGACTTGGACTTGGACTTGGACTTGGACTTGGACTTGGACTTGGACTTGGACTTGGACTTGGACTTGGACTTGGACTTTGCACTTTGCACTTTGCACTTTGCACTTTGCACTTTGCACTTTGCACTTTGCACTTTGCACTTTGCACTTTGCACTTTGCACTTTGCACTTTGCACTTTGCACTTTGCACTTTGCACTTTGCACTTTGCACTTTGCACTTTGCACTTTGCACTTTGCACTTTGCACTTTGCACTTTGCACTTTGCACTTTGCACTTTGCACTTTGCACTTTGCACTTTGCACTTTGCACTTTGCACTTTGCACTTTGCACTTTGCACTTTGCACTTTGCACTTTGCACTTTGCACTTTGCACTTTGCACTTTGCACTTTGCACTTTGCACTTTGCACTTTGCACTTTGCACTTTGCACTTTGCACTTTGCACTTTGCACTTTGCACTTTGCACTTTGCACTTTGCACTTTGCACTTTGCACTTTGCACTTTGCACTTTGCACTTTGCACTTTGCACTTTGCACTTTGCACTTTGCACTTTGCACTTTGCACTTTGCACTTTGCACTTTGCACTTTGCACTTTGCACTTTGCACTTTGCACTTTGCACTTTGCACTTTGCACTTTGCACTTTGCACTTTGCACTTTGCACTTTGCACTTTGCACTTTGCACTTTGCACTTTGCACTTTGCACTTTGCACTTTGCACTTTGCACTTTGGACTTTGGACTTTGGACTTTGGACTTTGGACTTTGGACTTTGGACTTTGGACTTTGGACTTTGGACTTTGGACTTTGGACTTTGGACTTTGGACTTTGGACTTTGGACTTTGGACTTTGGACTTTGGACTTTGGACTTTGGACTTTGGACTTTGGACTTCGGACTTCGGACTTCGGACTTCGACTTCGACTTCGACTTCGACTTCGACTTCGACTTCGACTTCGACTTCGACTTCGACTTCGACTTCGACTTCGACTTCGACTTCGACTTCGACTTCGACTTCGACTTCGACTTTGACTTCGACTTGTATGAAAAGTAGATGTTGGCCGATTCTCAGACCTACTGAATACGCTCTTGACTTCGACTTTGACTTTGACTTCGACTTTGACTTGTATGAGAAATAGATGTTTTCCGATTCTCAGACCTACTGAATACGCTCACAAAATTTCATGAGAATCGGTCCAGCCGTTTCGGAGGAGTATGGAATCGAACACTGTGACAAATGCTGTGACACGAGAATTTTATATTAGTTAGGGCTCCCTATGATTACTAAAACTCTGCTCACCCCGTTAGGGAAAAGAGCGTGTCTTTACGTATTGTATTGTATATTATTTCGTTGTAGTTTATTTTATTTCACGCAATTACATTATTCAAACGTATCGATTAGATGGAGCGTCGTCGTCAGTGGCATAGTGGTTCGTAGGTAAGTGCGGGTTCGAGACTCATTACCTACAGTCAAGAGCCGTCTAGCCATTGAAACTGAACACGCACATCGTAATACTCTGCCTTATAAACAAAGTGATTTTCATAGAACATTTCGGGTAATGTTTTGGGTGATGTGTAATGGTACGGGGTGATATCACCTTTTCGAAAGTAATGAGTAATGTGATATGGCATTATAACGTACTGTTTTGCGCATGTCTCAGGAAAGTTCAAGGTATATAGATAAAGTTAACCCTTCAGTGGTGCAATATTATGCAGATGACCATGTTAATTTAAAAAAAGCATGTACTTAGTTTTTTTTCTTATTTCAAGCATAAGTCTCCGTTTTCTTGCCAAATCTGCCTTTTTTTTATTTTTTGGACGGCGTTTGTTTCCCATCTTAGTAATAAATTATTTTCGATTTCGCCGGTGCAATTTGCGATCGCCTAGCGCAGGTCCGTCGTCGGCAAAGGTAAGCGGACGACTGATCAGTGCGGGAAAGTGATGACGCTAAGCAGTGCCGTACGTGTATAACAGAGAAAGGTATGCTGTTGCGCGCTAGAACTAAACAGCGTAAGTGCCAAATTCTTTGGTGTCCATTTATACAAAAAGTAATGCACATAATAAAAATGTTTCGATATGAGACATTAATAAAGTTGAAACCCATACTTATGACCACGTTTCAGCATCCAATTCATTGCCGTTTACCTATACAAAGCGAAAAAAGATAATAGAAGGTGCAACTTTGGCTTAATGTTCTATCGATAAAATTTTCAGCAAACGTGTTTTCAGTGAATAGAGTCTTGAGATAATATGATCAAATAATGTATATCTAAAAATTAACTAACTTACTCTTATAGATTACGAGTACTGACGAGTCAAAGAACACTAAAATTTTCCAGGTGCCGCCTTAAAAAGCATTCACAGCAACTACACAATGAAAAAACCTGTATGAAAGGACTGCCAGAGGCATAATTGTAGATACTGCCAGATCTTTTGTTTATATTTCTACTAACCAATGTTCGAATCAATTTATAATAAAAAAACGGAGGCACCTTTATTTTTTTACAAGTGATCCTGATTATCGTAATAATATTCCCTTTTACTGTCTAGGCGTAGAATACATGTTAATTTTTCCAAATAATTAAAAACCATCTTTCATTACCTTTCTGTCCATGTGCGGCGGGCGATCGATACAAAATGAATGTCAACACTGCGTTCGGTTCGGTTTTTTCCGCTCTTCCTTCCCGAAAGCACGGAAACGTCCTGTTTTTCCCACCCAAAGTGTGCGCGGTGTGCGCCTTGTTGAATATTTTGTATGCAAGCGGAGCATTCCAGTTCCCGAATCTGAATCCCTGAAAAAACCTGTCGTGTTCGCCCAGGGGCACCAAGGATCTTATAATTACTACGGTTCTTCTTCTTTCATCACAGACAAGCATCGTCCGAGCTGTATCCCTATCTAAGCGATCTAAGCATGTTTACGGACTCATTTAAAAGAGGTAAGGACAAAAAACGACGTTATTTTATTAATCACAGTTAAGAACTACTCCGGTAATGCTGCCGCGCACGTCATGCGCACCATACAGCTTGCTTGGTGTGTGCGCTATAAATCTGCATTCCGTTCGGTTTTTTCCAAACGTGTGCGCCACAAGGATCTTATAAGTGCTACCGTAGTAGGTACTGGCTGTAAAGTGGAGAAAACATGAGTCCGTAAATAGGTATGCTCCTAACAAAAATCATTTTGGTGTGAGTGACTCAAAATGAGTCCAAACTCGAAGAGTTTACTAGTAGTCATTGAAGAGTTCCACTATCTACCTTCAGGACTCTTCATCAGACACTGGTTAAATGGATACCGTTTGCAATATAAAGATAAAATAGGTATGCTGCTGTCGGCGAGCGCGCATTGTGAAATGATGAATGATGCGAATATGCGTTAGCATACCACAATTGGGGCAATAAATAACATATATGTATGTACATGTATCTATAGTCTCCTTGAATATATGTACTATATGACGTAATCGAAACGTCATCCAGGGAAGTAGCCGCTCGCCGAAAAACAATTCCGGGCCATAAACAATATGAAATTTCCTACCTTGACCGCCGGACTTCCCTTTCGCTTCGCTGATAGAACTCTAGCTCCGACCGCACTGCAACTGTCGCTCTCCGCTGACGTTGTGATAACCAGACGAGACGCAGGACACAAGACCAAGGAATCACTGCACAACCTGTGGGATTATGATAAGCTGATTTCCATGCATAGGTACTCACAAGTGATAGCTAGAGAATAAATAGACGTACATATAGATATCATAAAGGTTGTATAGTCATGGTCAGTCACACACTCAACAGTGTGTCAATAGTCAACAGTATTGTCAAGTAGTCGTCGCGACAGTATTAGTAGTAGTCGTACATGGCTTACCAACTGACTTATCGTTCCCCCATCCCAGACCAGAGCCATCGGGCAACCTAGGTCAACTGTAAGGCCAGATAAATGATGATTAGGAATTTAGTCACAGATCCAGATAAATGATGATAGTAATTTTGGGTTGGGATGCTCCACCCCACTATATCGCCCCGCCCACCTCTCAGGTAGCACGACGAGCGATACTGGCGCCAGCCCTATGGCCCAACTCTCAGCCGGGCGACTTGCACACTTGGACTCCCCCACAAGTGGCCTCCAGGTGGCGCGACCACCGGTAAAACACAACAACCGAGCTCTCAGCTCCACATTTCACAGTATGATACATCTATCGTACACGATACCAATTGGGAGGCCACATATCATAAGTTAAACAGTTCAGATAGCAAGTCAGTCCAAGTAATCAGTTTGTGGGGAAGTCATACATAGTCAGGTCAAACACGTGGCACAGTTATACATGACATATATATACATGGACATCTCTAAGAGCTCGAAACACATCAAGACTACTTAGCTTTATATTCCCAGAGTTCCACCGCTGCTCCAGAGTCTGCCGCCACGCGACATAGATTCCTCTTACACTTCTTGCTTCTCCGGCCACTGACACAAGACTGAACGACAGCTAACCACATTTGACCTAACACGACCTTTTTGGCGGGAAACAAACAACCCCTACCACTCAAAGACATCAACCAATCAGGAGCGAATCACAATTCCAATATGGCTTCTGCTGTAGCCAATCATCATCGACCCAACCAGTATGGCCGCTCTGTTAGTAAACAAAAACTACCCAACCTTAAAATAATCCTTGTGTTGCCAATATTAAAAACATTATTATAGTTGGCCAACGGATTGGTCCAACATGGCCAAATTCTGCCAATTTCGCGTTCGTCGCGACACACCCGGCCGACAAGAAGTGAGCCACGAGGCTGTTGCTTAATTCACGTATCTCGGCCACCGCTTTAACTGTCGCTGTCCAATTTGACAATATTTCACTTACACTAAGTGACATCATCATCAACACACTTTGGCCAAATATTCTTAATTTCAATTCCTTTTTTATAACACTTCTTATAATCTCAGGTCATACTCAATTACTTTCCCATGGAAAGTCTCCAATGTCCTTTTTGGCCTCCTGCCGATTAATTGCATTTCAACTCTCAATAAAATCACATACAGAAAGGCGAAATCTTTTGTCTTAAATTCTGTACCAATAAATTCAAATCACGATACTAAATTCTCCGGTTCTGTCTTCACCTGATAGGGCTTCGCAACTATCTGTTGAAGTCTCATATCTGTGGCATCTTCTAATATCATCAGTTGTTTCATTTGCGACAGTGCAAATAAACGTGTTTTCCTTTCGTTCTCTCCATTTGAACGTTATCTTATTCAATCCCTGTTGACATAGTGGTCCTTGTTGGCATTCCCCTAGTGGCTGGCTTAATATATCTCGTAGAGCAAGTTCTCTAATGTCTTGAGATAATCAACTCAATGTTTTCAATAGTACTATTCAACATTCTCACATTGATATGTAAGCTTTTACCATTCCGACTTCATTAAACGTAAGATTTGCTAGAAGGTTATCTCAGTAGACTACGTCCGACCAAATCCGATATCACTTGGCTCATCATTGGAATCCATATCTTTCTTTCCCGTAAACTTATAACTCGATTCTTATAACAGTCAAAAAGTTATAACCGTTCGCAAAATTTCCGTCAACGTAATAATAACTAACTCAATAATGCAGTTCGCCTTATCTTCTCAACGTTATTTTACTCAAATGTGTTACTCAGACTCCATCATGAGACTTTCTTCCGACCTCGTTCGGAAGAACCTCCCGCGACAGGAAAAGTTGTTGTTCTAGGTACCAAAGACCAACAACTCTCGTCTGACAACGAGAAATTACAAACATTTTACGCCGTTTAAATTAGGTTGTATTCTTACTCCTGTTACGTACCTAATCTTTAATAATCTGTATAATATCCGTTTTCATTACCTTTATGACTTTATACCGACCTATGTCGCGAGTAAGCTATTGTCATGATGAATTTTACAATAATACAGCTTATTTTAGTTTAGTTTACTTTAAAGAATTTATCGAACCAGCAGCGCTTTTCAGAACAACAATAACAGTCTCAATCTTTCTAACTACGCGTAACGCTACACAGCTAACTATTTAACCAACGCAGCTTAATATTTTGCGAACTAAACCTCGCATCTTATCGGATAGACTCGCATCAGACCAGCCTTTTCCACCGTAACTTCACTACCGAGTTACATCCCCTTACTCAGATACAACGATAACCGTAATTGCTATAGGTCTATTATCGGATCATTATATCGCAACTAAACTTTTACATGAACGGTCTTCATTCCTCGCTATTCTCGGCGTTTCAATATTGCTTTCAATTGAACAACTGTAACATCTTTAACTCCAACATACCACAACGACCAATAACTGTTGTTCACAATCTACCCATCTTCAATATCCTACACAAGCATACTGCACTGGGACACGTCTTCCTGTGTCAAACCAGACACAACTGAAAGGCAATACGACTCCACTTGCCCAACCTGTAACAGAAAGGCAATACGACTCCACTCTTCGACTTCAGAAAAGCTCGAACACTGAAACAATTGACACAACTTCGACCACAAGACAGCATAAGAGAAATCAAGTACCGAAAATATCCTTTTACATGACGAATGTTTGAGCTTATCCATCTAACCGTCTCAAATTAAACACGTATTACAGGTATTTTCATGTCCTAACTCCGTGTGTATCTTAACTCCGCCTTCAATTCCGTTTTCATCGCATCGCATAGTTCTCGTAAAGATTAAATCGCCTTCTTTACGATTCCTTTCCGTACCTTTCGACTAACGCATAGCTCCTTGTGTATCACGCTCAGACTTCTAAATTCGATATAACAACTTCATTCTAGTACTTCAGCTGTCCAAAATTGGACATAGTTATGCAAAATGGAACCAACCCACACCAGGTAACTTTAGAGATATTTAAGTTTAAAGTAAAAATGAGTGTAGAAACTTTCATGACGAATATTTTTAAAAAATAAGTTTAGTGGATTATTAAATATCTTTGTTAGCATACGAAAACCTGAAACTTTGTGACATAATGATTGATTAAGTATGTTTTTTTTGTTAAAAAGTCCCTGGTTCTCTTCTGCAAAAATCAATTTTTTGCACTTTTTTGGGGTTGGTTCTATTATTCAATACAGGTATTCACTCAAAGTAGTAGAATAAGACCGAAAATACGTTGTTGACCTCCTTCTCGAAGTTAGATCTACCTAACTGAACTCTTTGTCCCAGGTAGACGTAATGGTCTACAACTTGGAGAGCAGAGTCTTCAACTTTTATTGGAGTGGGTACTGCTTGGGAGTTCGACATGACTTTTGTCTTCTCTATGTTCATCTTCAGACCCGCTTGTTAATAAACTCTATTGAGATCATCGAGCATTATGCCAAGGTTACAGACCAGAAGCTTAAAGACATCCTCCAGTGCAGCGGTGAACAGTTTCAGAAAAATAATGTCTCCCTGTCTCACATCTCGCTGCAACTGGATTAATCTGGAGTTCTGATCCTGAAGTCGGACTGACATAGGGGCATTTTCGTACAAACACTTCAGCACCTCGATATAACCTGCCTGCCTACCAGCCTGTAGTCAATTTAGCACCTCTGAGGAGACTGCCGCATTGCCCAAATCTCAATCGAATCGAAGACTTTCTCATAGTCCACGAACGCTAAGCATATTGGCTGGTTATCCTCTTCGGTCTTCTGTGTAACCTGCGGCAGCATGTGGATGTGGTCTATAGCCTTTTCGTAAACCTGCTTGTTCGGGAGGCTGGAAGTCGTCAATCATGCGCGCGAAACGATTCGTGATGACTCTCGAAAACAATTCGTAGGTATGTATGACTCAGAAACGAGATGGGTTTGCAGTTCTTCAAAAGCTTTTTATCGCCTTTTTTAAAGAAGAGGACCACCACGCTACTAAGCTACGCCTGCTCATCCTCGAAGGAACAACGCCGCAATTCTATCTAACTGTATATTTTATAAGGGCTTTCAAGACCGGTGTACCACCTGCCTTCAGAAGCTCAGCAGTTATTCCGTCATCACCCGGTGCCATATTGTTTTATAACTGTTTGAGAGCCATCCTTATCTCGTACAGGCTGATGTCCGGGTCCGGGATGTCTTCGGTGTAGTGTCGGGTTAGCCTAGCTCTGGGATGAGTTGCAGCTTGGCTGACAGGTGTCCGTGTTGTCGTGTAGGTACAGCTGTCCATATAAACCCTCCTGTAGCTCAGGCTTAGATGTCACGGGTCTAGCGTCCGCAGTATTCAGCTTCGTCGGTTGACTTTGCCCCATGGACAGATCTCTTGCAAACATTTAGAGCCTTTGTTACGCTCTATCTAATTTATACGATCCGTATTAAAGTGGCCAACGTCACGAGTCAGACACTTTGAAATCTGTGACTGTCTATTGAGCCGCCGCGCCGGTTGCAGGAAGCATCATCTGCGGACTGCAGAACCGTTTTCCGTCTTTCTTCCATGAGCCTGAGCGTGGAATCCGAAATCTTTTTGGTTCTGTTTGAGCGGCGGGTCTTAAAGAACTTGGACCCCGCTGTACGGACAACTTCCACGAACCTGTCATTGTATTCGTCCACTCCCTCGTATTCTGCTAGCTAGGAATTCAAATTGGTTTTGCAGTTCGAGCTGGTAATGTACGGGGTTATGGATTTGGATTGGCAACGGACGGAGCGTAGACTTCATCAAACGAGATCTTTCAAATCTGACACTGATATTCAACGAGCCTCTAACCAGTCGGTGATCACTGCCAGTTATTACTGCGTTGATCACAGAGACGTCACTGAATATCTGTCTCCTCGTTGACAAGATGAAGTCTATCTTTTTTGATCTTTCACAATTTACCCGCAAAGTATTTTTAATTTTTGAAGCGAGAATAGCATGGAAACCAGACAAGGAAGTTGTATTACCAAAAATTTACGCTTGCAAAGTCGCGGAGCAAACGCTAGTATACTATAAAACCAAAAAGAGACTATATTTTGTTCAAATTTTGCTTTATTTATTAATGCAAATAAGAACCAAACCGCGCAGTTTGGTTTTTATCTGTTATTATAATGAACCATGTGGATTGGTTCTTGTTTGCGTAATAAAAATTGTGGAGTTTAGATGGTACCAAGTAGCATGGTTCTTTTTGTTTAATAAGTTCCATGTGAAAATTTGAACCATGTGGTTTGGTTCTAGTTTGCGTAATGAATAATATAAAAAATGCTAAAAACCAAGCTACATGGATCTTTTTGTCAGGCAGAATGTGTGTTGGTTCCTTGTTGACATTTTATTTCTGACAGTTGGAGTCGTCAAACAGCCTGGATCTTTTTTGCATATATAAAACTGCTGTTTTTAAAACCATCTGTATGCTTAACTCAGTTTGACTAAAGTCGTGGGTTGGTTCCATTTTGCATAACTATGTCCAATTGATAACTTTATTTCTTGTCTCTCAATGACTCAAATCTAAATTCGTGCAACTCATAATTACGCCATCCTTATCAATTGCACAATACAATACAATACAAATATTCCCTTTTATTATACTATCAATTATTAATTAATTTTATGTTCAAAGTTGTTTAACTCCAATAATACTCTACCCTTTAGTTTCTTCTGCAATATTAAACAACCAAATCAAAACTATCAGAAAACCTTTCTTTATACGGTATATTACATCAATCCCCAAACGGTGGGTTCTACTTCTCTACTACAATATTGTAAGTAGGAATAATTTACCATCTATTACTACCGCATAAACCTTTCATACGACTGAACAACAATTATTTTCACAATTATATCCACAATTCATAAGAAAAAATGTTTGAACCCGACATTTCTATCGTTCATTAAACAAATCGTATCGTATAAGAGTTATAAATTTCCCGTTGAACTAACCTTTCTTCAATAGGTATCTATGTTCGATTCACTTGAAACTCGGTTCATGATAATCAGTGATACTGCACAATAATTTATCTCGTTAGATGGACAACATTACCGACCTTATTTCAATCTATATTTTAGCGATTAACCGTTTACCAGTTCATTGTGTTTCAAACAAATAAATATTCGCATAATAGTACTATCTGCGATAAGTCAAGTTATAAAAATTATTAGCAAATAACGACTATATTATACCCAATTAAAGATATAACTGATTAAAATTGTACTCGTCAAATATTCGATGAAGAACACCGTTCAAAATTAAATACTAGTACTACTATACCTATGCCTTCAATGATCGGGAATGTAGTCGCATCACACAATAACAACGAATCATCGCGATTTTAAACTTCATGAGATAACTACACCACTACTTCTAAACGTCTACGATTTCAAACATCATTAACGAACTTCACAAAGGCAGCGTTAACTTTATTTAATCATTAAATTATTTAACCCTTGGAAAAACTTAGTTTATCTCGACAACTCGGATCACTAAACTAAAATGAAATTCAAGTTTTTTACTATAAGCTGTGTCTATACTTATATTACTAATAAAGATATCTGAACTACTACGTCAATAATAATCTTTGATCAAAACCAAATTATGCAAACTTTATTCCATCTATCATATCAAAGTTAATTTCTAAAACCCCTTGAAATATTATTCGTCTCATTAAGTGCCAACTATGTAAACGTTACTTAGTACGTTATTTAGTATTTCAGTTAACTAAAGTTAATGTCCCATTTTAAATTACTTTTCTTAATCATAGATAGGTAGGTCACTTTACGAAATTGTTTCCATTATCTCGTGGTTCTAACAAAATTAAACATATTTATCTCATCCGTGGGCTTATAAACAACAATAACTCAGAATAAAAATTAAGAATGTATTAAGTTCTTTAAGAAATGGAATACTACTAATTTATCTCGCTTATCTGTCACTATTTGATACCTCTATCTTAAACGATAACGACTTTATCCCTTAAAGAGTTCGAATAATAAAAGCACTCCAATTTATGTACAACTAACACAAAAATTTGCACAGCCAATAGGTACATATAACATATCTTTAATTCACAACTTTACATGACCTAAAACTGGCGCATCTCTACGTGAATAAAGGACTACGTACCTTTATGTGATTCGAACTTTTCAATTACTCTATCCGCGGTCTGAATGAAAAACTTGAAAAACTATTCGTGAACTCAATCTAAATATCCGATTCAAGTGCTCCGCCTGCACTTAGATAACTCGGCTATGACTAACCTTATCATATAGCATATAGTAGGTTTCCTTGAACAAATACACAATATGTTAACCTACTAGGTCTTTCGCGTCTCTTTAACCTTTCTGACAAATCATATTCACTTCCGTGAAGCTATCTAAATTGGAACATTATCGTATTGCTTGCTACAAAAATCATGTCTACTGTTAACTTTTAAAATTACAGTTCTCTAAAAATCTATTGCTTTTAACTAAAGCGCTCTCACTTTATTTAGTAGTCAATTTTATGTCAATTCAGCCTTAGGACTTCGTTACGTTCACACAACATACTTTTAGCTGACAACAATACGTTACTATTAGTATCTAATTTTATACAAATTCCTTCTCGAATTTATAACAATAATATTCCAATCAATTCCATCAATAATAAACTTTAATAGCCGCATGTAACCTTCTGAAAAGCACTAACTTCTTTATCGATATTACCCGCTTCAATACTCTGAACTGTACCCCTACCATGAGTTGCTAACGTAACTTACGCGCTCGATATCGACTACGTAAACGTGCATTTAGTATGGAATTAAAACTACGCCATCTATTGACAGTTATCTGAAGTAAAATTTCTCCATACTAAATGCACGTTTACGTAGTCGATATCGAGCGCGTAAGTTACGTTAGCAACTCATGGTAGGGGTACTGAACGTCATTATTAAGAGTAAATCATTAAAAAAGGCAAAGTTTAGTTTACAATATTCAAATTCCCGAATGAATCCCTTAATTCATTTTGAACCGTAGATAACAACAAGTCAATTCGTATTTATATCATTATTACAATTTTACATTACATATTTATGTCTATGTAAGTTCGAGTAGGCAGTTGTCGTTTGTCGAGGCCGTAATATCTTGTGGGGGGGAGGAGAGGAACTTGTAATTCTGATTACGATAAATTATTCAAGATCATCACACAAAGATCACGCTATTATTCCTATCTAAATACTAATATTGAGTTTATACTAAACATGGAAAGCTATTAATTAATTACGCTATTGAAAGAAAGCAAATAGAAACTATCTATTTATTTACTACTTATCGCGTTTCAGTTTCCGGTTTGATAATCTATTTTACAAGTAGAACCTGAAATTGATCAACTTTTACTCTTACTACTACATTATCCAAATACTCATTACTTTCGAACACAGTCAAAATTATGTAGGCGAATGTATCTATACAAATAAAGTAACTATTACACTTCTGTTCCAGATTCTACTACAATTAAATTCCGTATAGTATGGACCGAAACGATACCAAACACTTCAGTGAAACTAAACACGTAGCTAAACTTAGAAAAATATCTGTCACTTCTGTACGTCACGTTAACTAAACGAACTACTAATATTTATAAATAATGTTATGTTCACAAATTTATACACTCGATCCTTTAACCAAGAATAGGGTCTCTGACTAGTGTATCTTACCATAATTTGGATCGACATACCTACCAACGATATACTCAATATTGAACACTAACTACTGAACGTAATAAATCTATATTCAATATAGTGAGCCAGACTTGACACTAAAAGGCTTAGTAAAATTGCAAAAATCCGAGAAATAAGAATCAACAAAATATACTTCTTTAATCCTTTCGTAAATCTGAATTTATCTCAATCTCGTTAAATGAATTAAATCTATAAGTACCTACTACTATTTAATACGTATTAGCAAAAACTCGTAAACAACAGTCTGACTGGCTATCTTCTCGTTACACTAGTAGTCGCGAACTCTTCAAATCATTATACTAACCAAATCAATCTAAGTAAGTATTTATTTACATCCATTTAACGAATAGACGACTCGAACTAAACACTATGTAACTAACCAGAAATTAAAACACCTCAGCTATAATAATACATTTATGATAGAGAGAAAACTTCGTTATTTCTTCAAATTTTAATAATGCATCTTAAAATTCACTGGTTAACGTTATTGAATTTATTCAATGTCATATTGGCGAGTACGCATACTACCGGTACTAGTCTAAAAATCCTGTTTGTGAAAACTTCTAATCGCAGCTAAATAATTTAACTATCCGGATAAATCGAGCAACCGTTCTCAAAAAATACGCATCAGCTATTTTTATTATCGTAGGCACTTCATCAACGCTTTATTTAGGTACTAGCTACATCAACAGTCTAGAATTAAATGGCAAAAATAACAACGATCTATTATCACTCCGCTGAACATAACAAAAAACATAGTATCAGAAAATATCCGAAAACTAAACCTAATACTGTTTCATAGAAATCTATCACATCGTAAAATACAATTATTCAATAAGTAATGCGTTTATAGTTGCTTATCACACGTATGGTTCGCGGCGGATAAAGCTAATAAAGAATTTTAAACGAGCAAATGAAATATAAACACCACGATATTTCAGATTAAGAAGTTCAATATATAACGTTATAAACAGACCTAGACATCTCTTAATATTGTATTACATTTATTACAATGAAGTTACAATTTCTACCATTGCTAAGATTTACTGTACTTACATTACCTTGAAAAAGTGTATAGGAAATTCAGTAAAATCAATAAGTTAAACAATGTAAACAAATGATTTACGCGGCAACTTGATAAAGGTTACATCCACTATGTACCCCCACTCTTCTATTCTCAAAACTGGCACTATCTCAAATCTATAAAATCTTTACTTTAGTTCACGGTACTAAAAAAAATATTAATTATCTAATCTCCGAATTATTTAACTTTAAGTAGGTAGGTACAAAAAATGTTTCGTTAAAAATATGTAATCTTGGTCACAATTTCTTATTAACTATTACCACTCTCCGCTTACAAATATCTAAGTAATGATTTCACTTCCTACTCATATTAAGAGAATATAAACAACAGGTCCTACAATATTTCATCATAATGAGCCCTGCAATAACGGATAAGAAAAATAATAACGTCACGATACATTAATAATAACGTGTGTTAACTAGTATCATTTAAGCGCGCAGATTTAAGAACTGTACAGAAGATGTTAAGACGACGCTGTATCGGGCCTACTGTCAGGGCATGTACACATGTCAGCTGTGGGTCGGCTACACGCGTCGTTCTTACTCCGCCATCAGAGTGCAGTATAATGATGCATACCGCACTCTGATGAGACACCCGCGCTACTGCAGCGCGTCGGGCATGTTTGCCGCCGCTGGAATCCCTGATTTTTTCGCGGTAATGCGCACACGAATCGCCTCGTTTTGGGAGCGCATTCGCAATTCTGACAATGGGATCCTCCGTACAATGTGTGAGTATTTGGACGCCGGCATCGCTCGTAGTTGGCTGTCGGCGCACCGCAGTGGTAACCGAAAATGATAGGTAGACGCAGATGTAGTTTTTAAGCATTTAATTATTAGGTATTATTATTTTTATTTTATTTATACATCATTTTTTAATTATTTTTGTAATTTTTGTAATTTTTATGGGTTTTTTGCCTGAAATAAATGATTTTATTTATTTATTATTTATTTATCATTACTTCCGTTGCAAGAACATACGATTTAGTGCTATTTAGAAAATTCAAGTACCTACGTCCGAAACGCAGCACTGACCGAACAAATAAATGACAACTTCAAACGTTAATAGAATTTACCTATTTCTAAAGAAGTGAGTATAAACACTTACTTGCCACTATAATCGCTTTGTACGTGTCACACCACTTGACAAGAATAAGTCACCATTAAAAAAGAAATAACTGTCACTAACTCCGTCAACTTAAATTTACTGCCAAATTAATTATTTCAATTCTAGGTTTTAACAATTATAACATTACACTCTGTACTAAAATTCTTTCAGCAATTGCTAGATTTTGAATTTAAAAATAAATTCTCACGCCTTACAGACTTTAACGCATAATAAAAAATAAACCACACTACCTACTACAAAAATATAAAATTTTGTATTTTATTAATGGAACTTTATTCTCTGACAAACTCAAGTCAAGGCGGTATAACCCGTAAATCTTTGCCCACACTTTTCGAGAGTATAAACTTTACTGTGGGTAAACTGAGAACAATATCTGATGCATATACCACCAAATTCTAATTTCTACTCCTCGATCTCTAAGGTTGACTGGAATAATAAGACCTACCTTTCACTACTTTTGGGTACGATACATTTTATGTCTTTCTTTTGCAATGAAGTACCTACATATCAACCGTGTCATATTGCGCAACGATATCTACTTAAATTTTGGAACGCTTGCTCTGCTACAAAACTACCTCTTAATTTTTCCAAAATAATATCTCGATTTATAATAATTTTATCGCGGAAATTTAACAACGCGTCATACAAATATGAATTGCTAATGTAATAGGTTTAGAGGAATGGAAAATGAAGAATTATGTTTATTAGACAATTATTAGTATACTAAGATATTGTGTGTAATATTCGTTCGTCTCCTCCCTATCCCATAGAAAAGGTCCCTTTAGACAGCTACCGGCAAATAGTATTGCAGTTTAATTAAATTAGAATTTTCTCAAAACACGCGGAATAAATATCTATCTACACCGTCAGATTTCTAGTTAAGGTCTCAATGTATGTACCGATTGTGTGAACTACAAGAAAAATACATTTGCAACAAGAACAGATACACAAGGAGCCGTACCTGTCCTATCAACGTACTCGATTAATCTCACGTAGTAGGTATTACCTACCCTGTACCATGACGCCAAACAATGTAACATTAAAATTTCGCGTTACTACTAATAACGACTAGTAAAATACAAGCGTCTAAGACCATTATCCTTTTGTCATCGATTTATAACGGGCCCTGTTATAAACCAATGCCATCCATGACAAGTATCAACCAAACCACCTCTTGGTATTGGCTGGTCCTTGGTACAGGTAATTAGATAAATGGGCAAAACAATTTCCGAAAAATAACATACGTTCAAAAGTAACTTATCGCTGCTTTGTACCAATACTAACGTGTTCGCAACACTACCCGCAATTCGAAAGTTTATATGACGTACGGTAAAATCTCATTCATACTGTATCTTTCTGGGGAAAGGCAAATTTCTGAGCACGATACAGCCTATGCTGTTCTTCGATGTCGAAAATTATTAAAATAATTTTATCATATCTGTAGCCTCATCATTTAGCCAAAATGCCACTAGGTTAACGGAATGCCAACAAATTAAATCCTCATGTATAGCCACTTCTCTAAAAAGGTTAGTACATCATCAAATCTTGCTGAATCTCATATCCCAGCATCTCCACCATGTCGGCGAGCGCGCATTGGGGCAATAAATAACATATATGTATGTACATGTATCTATAGTCTCCTTGAATATATGTACTATATGACGTAATCGAAACGTCATCCAGGGAAGTAGCCGCTCGCCGAAAAACAATTCCGGGCCATAAACAATATGAAATTTCCTACCTTGACCGCCGGACTTCCCTTTCGCTTTGCTGATAGAACTCTAGCTCCGACCGCACTGCAACTGTCGCTCTCCGCTGACGTTGTGATAACCAGACGAGACGCAGGACACAAGACCAAGGAATCACTGCACAACCTGTGGGATTATGATAAGCTGATTTCCATGCATACTCACAAGTGATAGCTAGAGAATAAATAGACGTACATATAGATATCATAAAGGTTGTATAGTCATGGTCAGTCACACACTCAACAGTGTGTCAATAGTCAACAGTATTGTCAAGTAGTCGTCGCGACAGTATTAGTAGTAGTCGTACATGGCTTACCAACTGACTTATCGTTCCCCCATCCCAGACCAGAGCCATAGGTCAACTGTAAGGCCAGATAAATGATGATTAGGAATTTAGTCACAGATCCAGATAAATGATGATAGTAATTTTGGGTTGGGATGCTCCACCCCACTATATCGCCCCGCCCACCTCTCAGGTAGCACGACGAGCGATACTGGCGCCAGCCCTATGGCCCAACTCTCAGCCGGGCGACTTGCACACTTGGACTCCCCCACAAGTGGCCTCCAGGTGGCGCGACCACCGGTAAAACACAACAACCGAGCTCTCAGCTCCACATTTCACAGTATGATACATCTATCGTACACGATACCAACCAAATATCAGACCGTGCAATACTGTGGTCACCAAATACCGCCCGTGCTGATATTGCCCGACCCGATAATGTCCGGCCCGATAAATGGAAGCCAAGATTGCCGCCACTGCCGCCAGCCATAGACTGTCAAATCGGAGGTTGATTTTAAATTATCATGATAGTGCACTTGACTTTATGTATTTTATTTTATTTATTTATTTATTTATTTATTTGGAACAGAAAACAACTGTGTTACAAATGTTAAATAAACTTAAACTAAAGATAAAAGACAAAGTTGGAACACAGTCCACACCACTGTTCACAGGTTAAAGTAAGGTACGGGCGCCGATGAAGGCCCACTTAATTTCAAATCATTGTAAAATCTTCCAGTTAAGTAAAGTAAAGAAAAAACATAATGGAAATTATAATATATTTATTTGGGAAGCAAGATACCTAAAAAAGTAGTAGGTACAGCTTTTGGCATTTTAACACAAAGATAAACACTTTTTATAAACTTGGTATTGGGCTATCTTGGGAAGCTGGTCGCCGAAGATGGCCCGAAAAATATTAATGGAAATTATAAATCTTGCAAGCCGATTATAACCCACACTAATCGTATCATTTCGTTTGGAATAAGGAATATTAATAGCCATATTAAATTGATATGCTTTCAGCTAGATTTATATTTTATTTGTAACTTTTTAGTGCAGGTTAGGACCTTGAAGGCGGTTTTATATATTTTTTAAATTATCTTTTTATTTTACCCTTTTTAGTGGAAATTTACCATGACAAGTTAGGTACTCACAAAACTTTAATTTGTTTTGTTTAGTACATAATTAAATGCAGATATTCTCACTGTGTTTCCTTTACAGTCTTACGTTTGATTTTTAAATTCTAAATCATTGCTATACTTGATTGGACTTTAACCTAAGTTTTCCGAATGGCAAACAACTGACCAAACCACTACGATACCGACGACGCTCGCCCGTTTAGTCCGCGGAAAAAATCTTAAGTTGATATCTTCACTTGGGGTTTTCAAATCTTTAATTTGTCTGTCCCCATGCCTCTCTAGGTAGTTCGCTGCTCTCTAGGAAATAAAAGATATACCTAATATATGTATGGAAAAGCAAAAAGACAAAATACTAAATGCCCAAAGAAGTAACCAATTCCCAATATTATTGCAAGTTGCAAGTTGATCACCATTGTTTATGAGAAGTTCGATAAATAAGTCCAGTAGCCATGTGATAAAATGTACGAAAATAATCGATAAATATACGTTACGCTTCATACCACATCACATCACTATTTTCAAATTCAGTAACCATTAAGTTTCTTGTTTTTTACATGCCAAATAACGACAAATAAAAGTCATACTTTATTGATATTTTGTTTTTAGTTGGGCATGTCATAACATGAATGTCTCTATCTTTTTCTAACGTACCGTATTCAAAGATGTGTGATAGAGACTGATAGAGTTAAAAAACAAACACCGTCTCCCGCTTCCCCCCACCCTCCCACCCCTCTGAGCGGCCGCATTGGTTTCGATACAAAATAGGCATGATACTTCATCTGGGCGCGTAAAATTTTTTCTTCCTTCATGGTTTTAGTCTTCTACTCCGCCATGAGATATAATCCAAATTAATATGAAACCATTTTGAGTACAACTTCTATCTATAAAACAAAAAAATATTGAAATCGATTGATAAGAAGCCGAGATATTGCCAAAATAATTTACCGATCGGGTATAACGGCATCGTCAATTGAGGAGTTATTTCCTCATATCTTCAAATTTAATCATCCGATCTTAGCGAAATTTTTATGGGACCACCCTGCAAGTAAACCTGGTCGATTAAAAAAATAATTTTGAAAATCGGTTCACAATTGGCGGAGATATCTTATAACAAACACACAAAAAAAAAAAAAAAAAAAAAAAAACATACGCGTCGTATTGAGAACCTTCCCCTTTTTTTGAAGTCGGTTAATAATAATTATTTTCGTGTGGGCTCAGCTGTATTGGCTTTTTTTCTGACGCGAGATTAATCAAAATGTAAGCCCCAAAAAAATTCGAAAAAAAAAAAAAAAAAAATAATAATTAATCAAATTCGCAATTCTTTTGGGCCTTACATATTGATTAATCTCGCGTCAGAAAAAAAGCCAATATAGCTGAGCCCACACGAAAATTATTATTATTTTGGTACTTTTAATTAACGCTGGCAACCCCTTCCCACCATCCAATCGATTTAAATTTTTTTTGGGTGCAAAGGGAGTACAGAGCAACTGTTTGAAAAAAAAATTAAAGTCGCTGAGCCCACATTTTTTTTCCCCACCCCACTACACCCGCACCCACCGCCCGCGGCCTGCCAGCACGAAGATTATAGGAAAAGGATCTTCAGGGAAGTAGCTAACGGAGTCTCAATACAGCTGAAGCCACATGAAGAATTTGGTCGCTAGCTCTCAGTCTATCAAAACGATGCCGCATCATTTAGACCTGTAGCTTTACCGACTGTTTTTTCCAAAATTGCGGAGCATCTAGTGAAGAACCGATTAGAATGGCATATTGAACACAACCATCTGTTGGCCAGTACCCAGTATGGTTTTAGAAAAGCCAAAAGTACCATAGATAATATAAGCATACTCACTACCGATATTCGCATTGCATTTTCGCGTAATGAGTCTCTTGTTGCAGCCTTCCTTGATATATCTGCAGCCTATGATAATGTTATAATTTCCATTCTCAGGCAAAAATTAATTGAATTAAAGGTCCCGTTTTAATAAACTTTATCATAAATATTCTGTCAGTGAGGTCCATATCTTTAGTAGTCCATGATTCTGAAAAATATTGTCGCAGTGTATTCAAAGGTCTACCGCAAGGTTCGGTCCTTAGTCCAATATTTTTATACAACATATACACTTACGACTTAGAACAGTCATTTAATAACACAATTAACATTTTTTAATTAACTTAACATTAAATTAACATCTTCTTTTTTATTCAGTAGATAACTTTATTGGTAATGCGTGCTCTACCCTATCATCTTCATTAAATTGTTTAAAGTCATGGTTAGATAGTAAGTAATTGAATTATCTATTTCTAAGAGTAATGTCGTAGTGTTTTCTAGAAAACGATCAATTCCACCAGTAACTGTTATATATAATAATCAACAATTACCAGTTTTAAATCAGGCAAAATTTTTAGGCATCATTTTAGATAGTAAACTCACCGGTAGACAACATTGCGACTATGTAGTTTCTAAATGTGAGCAAATGTTAAACATGATGCGATGTTTATCGGGTGTATGGTGGGGAGCCCACTTCAGCCCACCCCTTTTCACTAAAGATTATGTATAACGCAGCCTCCATTAAAATTGAGACGTCAGTTCCTTAGTGATCGTTTTCTTTTTAAGTCATTACAATTTGTTAATCACCCCCTTCATTTAAAGTTACATATTAAGTTACACGAACTTATAAATACATCTAATTACTGGCGTCATAAAACTATTCCTTGTCTCATCAAAACTTACCGAATCTTCTTATCTATGCAAACCCGTCTACACCGGACACCTTCTTTGTCACTGTTTGAATCTCAATTCGATTCATTAATGTTATCACCAGACATCCGATACAATATTGGCTTAACTAAACAAGACTATGACTGTAACAAGCATTTTATTTCCATTATCAATAATAACAATTGGCACGACTACAACCATACACAGATTCTTCGAAGTTGTCCCCTACAGATTGTGTTGGTGTAGGTGTTTACTATGCGCAATTGAGATTGCACCAGAAATGTCAACTTCCACCGGAGTCCTCGATCTTCACTGGAGAGTGCTTTGCTCTACTTAAGGCTTTAGCATTAGTTTTGATAATGAACCTTAAAAAAACAATCATATTTTCTGACGCAAGAAGTGCCTTACAAACTGTTGATAAATACCCGTTTAAAATGAAACCATTCTATCCCATAATCTTTGAAATTCGAAACAAGCTTAATTTATGTAGAACTAAAGGGTTATCTGTTACATTTGCTTGGATTCCCAGCCATTGTGGTATTCGTGGGAACGAAAAGGTAGATCAATTAGCTAAAGAAGCTATTCAAGATGGTGACCGATCTGGATACAAATTATACTGCCATGATTTAATTACTTTGCCAAAAATATATCTTCAAGAGTCTTGGAATAGTATTTGGGCAGAAAGCGGTAAAGTAAAAGGTAGATCGTATTTTAATATTCAACCAACTATTTTATCTAAGCCTTGGTTTGCAAAAGTAACATGTTCCAAAATAGTAACCTCTATTATTATTCGCATGCGTCTAGGTCACGTATGCACTCCTCACCTGGCGAGGCTTCGTATCATAAACTCGGATTTGTGTGTATGTGGCTCGGATGTGGGTAATTTATCCAACAGGGATTGGCTGTACATAGTTAATTGTAGCCGGCATGCTATCCGCAGAGCTTTTTTTAGATATTAAAAAAACATCCAATAATAAGAAACGTAGAGACATTTTAATATATGATCGAAGCGTAGAGAGTTTTTTTATTATTATAAATCGCGCAAGGGCAAACGCGGGTGTAGGTACGGGTGGCGGGCGGCAGGGGCGCGCGACTCGCGTGAGCCAGGCGCCTGTAACTTGTTTCAACTTGTTTGCATCTAGTTTTATCCAACAGGGATAGTCTGGACCTAGTTCTAGCCGGAATGATATCGGATAGATCTAGTTTTATCCAACAGGGAATGGCCGGACCTAGTTGTAGCCGGCATGATGAAAGATAGACCTAGTTTTACCCGAAAACAATCGGCTCGTACTAGGTTTAACCAAGAGTAAGTGGCTACACCTAGTTCTAACCGGCTAAAACTAGGTGTAGCCGCACTTCGGGCTTTAGCCGTAACATATTTTTTTTTCTGTAGTCGACTTTATCTACCTGTATATTGTTTTAATTGATCCCTATTCCCTACTAATATTATAAATGCGAAAGTAACTCTGTCTGTGTGTCTGTTCGTTAAGCTTTCACAACAAATTCACTGAACCGATTTTGAAACCAACTTTTTTCAGATAAATTACTATTATTTCAGTGTTTTAATTTACAGAATGTCTATTTTACATGGTATTCTTAAAGTGTGGTTTAAGCTATAATCCTCCCCTATGAAACCTTAATGAAATTCAATTTTGACTAAGTATGCCAAAAAATGGTATTGAAATAGTAGTAGTAGTATTGTAAGAAAAATTTGTTTGAAATTATGATTCTGAAGATATAGCTATAGTTTGGGGAGGATTATAGCTGGATGTTCAAGCTATAATTCTCCCCTCTCGTACAGCCATACGGTGGGGTCTTTCGACTTAGTTTATATCCAAAAAAATAGACACGAAATAGGCTCACTAAAGAAAGAAAATTAGACGCGCTGTAGTTCCGAAGATATAGCTACTGGTTGGGGAGGATTATGGCTTGAGCTTTTCAATTTTGCTCATTTCTGCACTTCGCTTTGTTCTTTCATCCCAAAATTGGTATTGAAATAGTATCGTCAAACTACATTCGATTTATTACGAAAAACATCGTAAAAGTACTTTAAAAATGCATGTAATACACTAAGAGCTAGCGACCAAATTCTTCATGTGGCTTCAGCTGTATTAAAACTCCGTTAGCTACTTCCCTGAAGATCCTTTTCCTATAATCTTCGTGCTGGCAGGCCGCGGGTGATTGGTGCGGGTGTAGTGGGGTGGGGAAAAAAAAGAAAAAAAATGTGGGCTCAGCGACTTTAATTTTTTTTTCAAACAGTTGCTCTGTACTCCTTGTGCACACAAAAAAAAATTTTAATCGATCGGGTGGTGGGAAGGTGTTGCCAGCGTTCATTAAAAGTACCAAAATAATAATTATTTTCGTGTGTGCTCAGCTGTATTGGCTTTTTTTCTGACGCGAGATTAATCAAAATGTAAGCCCCAAAAAAATTCGAAAAAAAAAATAAAATAAAAATAAATTAAAATCTGTAAGAGACTTAATTGGGGTGCAGGTGGTCTAATGCGCTGAGGACGGTAGCCGGATGCAAAAATAACACGATGTTGATGTACAAAAAATATATTGGTTTTCAAAAAGGGGTACCTACATACAATGCGCGTTAACTAAGTCTGCCTGCACCACGTTCCAAGTAATGGACGCGTGGCCGACTGTACGTCGCGTATGTGTCGATTTTCTATTTCAGCGAACGGTATATCTCAGCGAACTATTCCAGTTAATGGACGTAGTTGCCAAATGCAAACCAATGCATAAGATAGAAAGGGTTAACATACGAGACGCCCGGGCTGGGTAGTCATCAAATGGAAAAAAATCTCATCACCGAGTTTTAGAGTTGCGTGCTAAAAGTGACAGCGCCATCTAGCGGTGTCGGGCAGAACTAATGTCTTACAGTCTCCCCCTCAGGCTGTGAAGTAGTCCCGACGAGCGAGCCTGGAAAATGGGTGTCTTTTCGTGGTCTTCCTCGGCCTCGTTTCTTACTCTTTTCAGCATTAACAATTTGGAGCTTCTTTGGGCGTCCTCTTTTGCGTAGAAGGTGGACTGGATGTTCTTCCGGTTCCTCCCCCTAGACAGGAACAGCTCCCAAAGCATAATTGCTGGCATCAGTTTTCTTTTTTTTTCTTCAATTCGCTGTTTGCTTCAATACAGTCAATGTTTATTTCAACTGTAGGGAAGAGGTGTTCTGAATACGGCGATAGTTCTATATTATCGGCTTCTTGCACGTTTATTATAGCATCCCGCATCATGTATTCAACGGGACATGGTGTGTACCCGTCAAATAGTGGTTTAGTCCTTTTCGAAGAACTTCCCTTCGATTGGGGTTGTTTCGCACCCATAGGAAGTCCAGCTGTGGCTGCTATTGCTGGTCGTTTGAGCGAAGTTTCAGAACGACTGCCATCTATGGGTTCAGTTTTGTAGACGATCTTTTTAAGGAGCATAGGTTCAGACTTTGAATTATGTTCAGGAAATTGCACGAAGTCCTCGTTAAAAAGCTCATACACATCATTTTCGTTTTCTACGAATGTCCAAGTGAACTGAGCCAGATCAAGACGCATTCTTGCATCTTGTAAGAATGGTATTCCAAGCAGAGTCTTGTTGTCCTTTGAGTCAGGCATTACCAAAAAGGTTGTCATGATGACTTTTAATTCTAATTTTACTGGAACTTTTGCTTTTAGTATTTTGCGTGTTCTAGGAATGCCGTCGGCTAATGTCATGCAAACTGGCTCAGCTCTGAATTCTACGCCTTTCTCACGCATCTTCAGATAAAGGGAATAAGACGCAATGCTTGACTTAGCACATGTATCCACATAAGCGGTTCCTTGGATGCCTTCTACTTCGATGAAAACCACAGGTCTGGATCTTACATCTATGACAATACCCATTTCACAAAACTCTGTTGCAGGCAAAGAACGTCTTTTGTCTGAGCATGATGGGCAGTTACTTCTGACGAAACCTGGTGTACCACATCCATAGCACGAAAAGGTAGGTGCTGTCGAAGATTGAACTGGTGTCACTTTTGTTTGTTTGGAAGTAGAAGCAACCGCTACATCCTGGACTCCTTGCTCAGCCTGCTTCTTCTTTAGCTTTCTACAATCATCCACGACATGTCCAATAAAATGGCAGAAGCTACATTTCTTCTTTTTAGGACGCGGTGTTGTCAAGGCTGTATTGTTTAACAGCTCTTCCACTTCGCGAGCCGCTTCCAATAAATCATCGAACGTACTGACTGAGATTCTTGGGACTTTCTCTCTAATTTTCAAATTCAGTTGTCCAAAAACCATGTCCAATTGATGTTGTTCAGTTGGTTCTGGTTTTGCTAGCTGAGAAATCAGCATACGATTATGGGCAATAAAAGTCTCGGTCTTTTGGTCACCCTGATCCTGTCGAACTATTTCTTGGTACAGCAACCATCCTGGTTTCTTAGGTGAAAAGGCATGTCGAAGTCGACATTCGAAATCAACCCAATTAGGTACACGGCTCTTGACTCCTTGCCACCACACAGCTGCATCTTTCTCAAGAAGGAGAGGGATTCCAGTCAAAGCGTCTTTGTCCGTTATATCCTCGATTTTCTTGAAGACATTCACCGCTGATAAGAATGCTTCAACTACTTCGCGATTCTGAGTTCCATCGTACCGAGCGGAGCAAGAGGCAAACGTGCGGGATCTTCTTGCTGGAGAGAGCTGGGCTATGAGTTCCCTGAATTGTGCATCGCTCATGTTAACAGCCATCCTTGCAGTAGTGTCCTTTGACTCGGCGTTATAGACTTGGCCTGATCTGGTCCGAGAAGCCCCACGTTGGGCGCCAGTGTAAGAGACTTAATTGGGGTGCAGGTGGTCTAATGCGCTGAGGACGGTAGCCGGATGCAAAAATAACACGATGTTGATGTACAAAAAATATATTGGTTTTCAAAAAGGGGTACATACAATGCGCGTTAACTAAGTCTGCACCACGTTCCAAGTAATGGACGCGTGGCCGACTGTACGTCGCGTATGTGTCGATTTTCTATTTCAGCGAACGGTATGTCTCAGCGAACTATTCCAGTTAATGGACGTAGTTGCCAAATGGAAACCAATGCATAAGATAGAAAGGGTTAACATACGAGACGCCCGGGCTGGGTAGTCATCAAATGGAAAAAAATCTCATCACCGAGTTTTAGAGTTGCGTGCTAAAAGTGACAGCGCCATCTAGCGGTGTCCGGCAGAACTAATGTCTTACAAATCATTAAATTCGCAATTTTTTTGGGTCTCACATATTGATTAATCTCGCGTCAGAAAAAAAGCCAATATAGCTGAGCCCACACGAAAATTATTATTATTTTGGTACTTTTAATTAACGCTGGCTACCCCTTCCCACCATTCAATCGATTTAAATTTTTTTTTGGGTGCACAGAGAGTACAATTTTTTTTTGGGTGCACAGAGAGTACAGAGCAACTGTTTGAAAAAAAATTAAAGTCGCTGAGCCCACATTTTTTTTCCCACCCCACTACACCCGCACCCCCCGCCCGCGGCCTGCCAGCACGAAGATTATAGGAAAAGGATCTTCAGGGAAGTAGCTAACGGAGTCTCAATACAGCTGAAGCCACATGAAGAATTTGGTCGCTAGCTCTCAGTCTATAAAGTTCTACATACAAATTGGTTTTGAGTCCCTATAATGCACAGTACGATAATACACAGCCAGCAAAGCATGGCCGACAATTGAATGCCAACCATGCATTGCGGTTACGGAGTCGTATAGTCCTTGCCGTGCATTATTGGACGGGTTTGATAGACACGGTCCGATATTGTATAGACAATATTTAATGTGGATTTGATTGTTTGGCATTCAATAGGGAAGTGTCCTCGGAAAAAAGTAATCGATTCTAATTAATCCCTTTGTTAGATTATCGAAAAAAATTTAACACGTATTTTTTTTTTTTCAATTTGACGATGATTTACCGAATCAAAATGTATGAGAAGGGTACTATGACGTCACTTGTTTCGTACAATTTGTATGGCGGCGTGTCGTTACTGGAAATTTCAAAGTGCTGTATCGTCGGCATTTTTCGTTTGCCAGACGAAAAAAAAAATACGTGTACATTATTTTTTAGTAATTTAACTAACGGACTAATTAGATTTTTTTAGGACACTTCCTCATTGTCGGCCATGCTCTGCTGGCTGTGTATTATCGTACTGTGTATTATAGGGACTCAAAACCAATTTGTAATATGTAGAACTTTACATGCATTTTTAAAGTACTTTTACGATGTTTTTCGTAATAAATCGAATTTGGTTTGACGATACTATTTCAATACCAATTTTTGATACCAATTTTGGGATGAAAGAACAAAGCGAAGTGCAGAAATGAGCAAAATTGAAATGCTCAAGCCATAATCCTCCCCAACCAGTAGCTATATCTTCGGAACTACAGCACGTCTAATTTTCTTTCTTTAGTGAGCAATGAATACTATTTCGTGTCAATTTTTTTAGATTTAAACTAAGTCGAAAGACCCCACCGTTTGGCTGTACGAGAGGGGAGGATTATAGCTTGAACACCCAGCTATAATCCTCCCCAAACTATAGCTATATCTTCAGAATCATAATGATACAAATTTTTCTTACAATGATACTATTTAGGTACTACTATTTCAATACCATTTTTTGGCATAGTCAAAATTGAATTTCATTAAGGTTCCATAGGGGAGAATTATAGCTTGAACCCAACGAATTACAGATAGTCTAGAAATATAATTACGCGTCAAACTTGGCCCAACCAAATGGTTACCAAAGGGGGCGGGGCTAAAAAACTTTCCACGCCGGCACATTAGTATTGTTTTTGCGACACTCCAGTGTGGACTAGGGAGTGCAATCTTGCAGCAAAATCATCAATCTCGGTATTTGCAAGATTTTAAAGGTCTAATCTTGCAAGATCTTGGTATTTGCGAGATCTCGCTTTACAAACAAGTACAATTTAAATAAAAAGTTACTAATAGTCGTCAATGAATGCATTTGACGTCATAAAATAGCCTTAAACGAAGAAACTAGCGCCTCATTAACTGTATAATCCTTTTTTAAGGCTGTATTTTAATTATTGTGAGTATGTATTCTATTCAAAGTATTGAAACTTGGTAAACTCTTGTATAGCTGTACTCTCGAACGGTCATGGAATGTCATCATCTCTGCCGAAAGACGTCCACTGCTGAACAAAGGCCTCCCCCAAGGATCTCCACAATGATCGGTCCTGCGCTGCTCGCATCCAGCGGCTTCCCGCGACCCTCACCAGATCGTCGGTCCACCTCGTGAGGGGCCTGTCCACACTACGTCTTCCGGCGCGCGGTCGCCATTCGAGAACCTTTTTGCCCCAACGGCCGTCGGTTCTACGCGCAATGTGCCCAGCCCACCATTGCCACTTAAGTTTAGCGATCCTTCGGGCTATGTCGGTGACTCTGGTTCGCCTGCGGATCTCATCATTCCTGATTCGATCACGCAAGGAAAATCCAAGCATAGCCCTCTCCATCGCTCTTTGGGTGACTTTGAACCTTCTTATGAGGCCCATCGTTAGCGAACACGTCTCAGATCCGTAAGTCATCACTGGCAACACACATTGGTCAAAGATTTTAGACTTAAGACACTGCGGTAGGTATTTGGGACGAAAAGATATTGCGCAGCTTCCCGAACGCTGCCCATCCAAGTTGGATTCGAAGATTTACCTCCTTCTCGAAGTCAGATATACCTAACTGGACTGTTTGTCCCAAGTAGACGTAATGGTTTACAACTTCGAGAGCGGAGTCCCCAACTTTTATTGGAGTGGGTACTACATGGGCGTTCGACATGACGTTTGTCTTCTCCATGTTCATCTTCAGACCCACTTGTTGGGAAACTCTATTGAGGTCATCGAGAATTGTGCCGAGGTCCTCCAAGGTCTCAGCCATGACTACGATATCGTCGGCAAACCGAAGGTGAGAAATGTACTCGCCATTGATATTGATGCCATGTCCTTTCCAGTCCAAAAGCTTAAAGACATCCTGCAGTGCAGCGGTGAACAGTTTCGGAGAAATAACTTTTCCCTGTCTTACACCACGCTGCAGCTGGATTGCTTTGAAATTCTGATCCTGGAGTCGGACTGACATAGTGGCATTATCGTACAAACACTTCAGCACCTCGATATACCGGTAGTCAATTTGGCACCTCTGTAGAGACTGCAGCACTGCCCAAGTCTCAATCGAATCGAAGGCTTTCTCATAGTCCACGAACGCTAAGCATAGTGGCTGGTTATACTCTTCGGTCTTCTGTATAACCTGCCGCAGCGTGTGGATGTGGTCTATGGTACTAAAGCCCTTTCGGAAACCGGCTTGTTCGGGAGGCTGGAAGTCGTCGAACCTGCGCGCGAGACGATTCGTGATTGAATTCGTCATGGAATATGTTACTGCACAATCTTGCAAATCTCGCGAGATCGCGCTTGATTTTTGATGCAAGATTGATCTTGCAAAATTAGTGCAAGATCTTGGTATTTCGAGATCTCGGTATACCGAGATTGCACTCCCTAGTGTGGACGCCTGGCGTGCCGTTTGTTTTTTCCGGTTAAAGCTTGGAAAAATTGTTTTCATAAACTATTTTGTGATTAAAACATGCCCACCTGTGCAGTGAAATGGTGTAGAAGTCACACCAATTTAAAGAATGCAGACTTATCATTTCACGGAAGTAAAACAACTAATTCAATTTTCAATAATTTAATTGTCTAAAATCGACTTGCCCACATTTCATTTCAAAATAGACTTGCCCAAATTTAAATACGCAGTACAATGATGTTTCTTATGATATGACTTGGTTTGTATGAGACGTGGAAAGCAAGCTTCAATGTACTGCAGCGACGCCATTGTCTGTCTGCCGTCGCTTGCGCTGACACTAGATCACCACTCCCTTTTACTCTCGCTGGACATTATACTTCCGTTTCACTCGAATTATCCTACTATGTTGGAGAGGCCTGAACACTAGCGTAAAAGTGTGTAAATTTCAAATTTTTAATTTAGCCAAATCAACTGTATCGGTGTGCGTTGATCTGCGTTGTTATTGACAGTTTAAATGTGTGAGTTTTGTACCATGTTTTAGCGGGCTTTGCTTGAGGGTTACTTTTCTAGACTATCTGTAATTCGTTGCTTGAACCACACTTCTTAAATCACAATTTATAATAAAGGTTTTATGAAGTACTTACATCGAAATTATCTTCATAACATTTGAATTAGAAATTAACTCTGTGCGCCGCTTCGAACCACTTCTTGCGCCGATTTTTGTCTTGTTGGACATTTACAAACACTTTTATAGGACATTTTTTTGTAGTGTTAGAACACAAAGGTACTAAACAACAACGAAATCTTATCGGTTTCGACATTAAATAAGAATTAAGTATCAAAATCACTGTATTTTATGTTTTTCCCATACTGCGTCTAGTAAAATAGCTTGTAATGACGTCACTTCCGTTCGGGTTAGTTCGAGGGAGCTGTCGGCGCATTCTCGGTAATGGATAAAAAAACTGATTTTTATTTAGATACTAGCTGTCCGCCCGCGGCTATACGCCCGCGTTGTTTTTTTGGTTTTTTTTTTACCTTTTAAACCTTCCCTGGACTTCCACGAATATTTCAAGACCAAAATTAGCCAAATCGGTTCACCCGTTCTCGAGTTTTAGCGAGACTAACGAACAGCAATCCATTTTTATATATAAGAAGATAAGAAGATAGGTAACTATTAAATTAATGCAAATAAAAAGGTATAAAAAAGAATTTGCTATAAAACTTGTATTATGATCATTCATTTTAACACAAAAATTTTTTATTGAATAGACCAATTGTGAACTGGAGAGCCAGATTTTGCATACGACATGCCCCTAGATGCTGCTGGAGCAGCAAAAGCAGTGGCTCTGGCTGATGCTGGATTTAGCCAACGTCGCAATAAGGTATCGTACGTAATACATACCTACCTATTTAAAATTATCGCGCTAAGACCCGTAAATAACAGTAATAACGTCGCATAGGTCGGATGCTTGGTGATTCAGGAACAACAATACAAGACGCTATCAGAAGATTTCGTGAGAATTGATTTAATTTCTTACTATTTATTTTTTGCATGCGTGATAGAATTTGTGTCCTAAGGACTACTATTTGGTATTATGTGGTCCTAGTTAGTAATAAGATAATCATTATGGTCATGATAGCCACAATACAGGCATTGCCAGGTGTGGATATCATTGAAACTCACAATGTTAATTAAGGACTTGTTAATAAATGCATTTTCATATTCACCTGTTTTTAGTCTAACAATCCACTTGCTAACCACAATCTTTCCTTTGAAGAGAGGTACGTGTTGCCTTATTTTCCTCGCTTGGCAGTCAGGTTGGGGAATAGGGATCGCAGTTGATTTTGATTGAGCAGGGAACGCTACTGTGCTGCCGTTCTGCTGTAATAAACACACTGGAAGACATAAGTACTTACGCTTTTTTTCTCCAACAACGGGATGAGCAGAATCTGAGAATCGGCTCATAAAAACCACAAACTAAAATAAGGTCTAAAGGTGATATCAGACGGTTCACTCGAATGATTGTTCACTCGAGTGAATGCTTCATTTTTTTTTCATTCTATGTTCACACGGCTTAGACGAAATGATACAGAAATGAACATTCATTGTTCTTTCTTTTAAATATGTCATCGAATGAAGTCGTACGTCTTGGAATTAGTTTAATTTGTGATCATTTAATCAAAGAGTTGACAAAAAAGAAGCAAAGAAAACGTCGACGGTGGTGGGTGCGACCATGGATTGAAAGAAAATTATTAGGAGCTTCCAATACATTGTTGAGAGAACTAGCCGTTGAAGATCCTGATTCATATTGTAATAATCTTCGAATCATCATCACACAGAAAAAAAAAAGTTATAACTTCGTCGACAACGTGATGTCCGTCGGCTACAGGACTCGAAACAAAATGGCCGAATCCGAATGAACGTTCTCTCAGTGTTCAGACCGTTCATTTCTCGTTCATTCGGAGTGGGAATGAAAGATACCGGATGCCAATATCCAACACTGTTGGATCGGTTCACTAATGAATTCATTCGGCACTCGTGTTTCATTTTTTGTTCAGACATTTCATTTCGAGTGAAATGTACCGAATGAAAGGTGAAAATGAACAAAAAATGAACCGTCTGATATCACCTTAACTAAATATTCGTGGGAACGATTCGGATTAATTATAAATTCTTTATGCACAAAATATTTTGTGTAAAAAATAGTTACTGATATTAACATGACTTGCGCACGACTTATTTAAAAAACAACAGGTGTTTAAATAAGGTTAGTTAGTTTTTTTAATGTGAACATCTATAGGCGAGGGGCAAAACTGATTATTGGCGTGGTGACTGGCGAGCGGGCGTTGGTCGCCAGTGTCGCCACGCTATATTTACTAAAGAAAACTATTCTCTAAGTACTACTAATAAGGTGTATATTCGTATGATACATCTTATACTATGCCATCTAGCAGATACCAACTTGAAGCAATCACAAAGTAAACTTTCGATGTTTCACATCATCCAGGCGTCCCGTGACGGCTCACCATTTTTTTTAGTGAAAAACATTAGTTACACCTTTCGGTTTGAAAGTTCTTAGAGCCCGTCCCCATGTCTACGGCGCGGTGCGGCACGATGCGGCGCGGCGGCGCGGTGCGGTGCGGCACGTCACGGCGCGGCTCTTACGATTAGGTAATTGTAAAAATAAATAAATTGACACGTATTTTGCCATTTTTTGACAAACTACCCCCAAGGGATGAAATAGTATTTGAAATGGCTCCTCAACGCCCAGCCTAAGCCCTTGAACTTAGAAAACTGAAAATTTGCAGAGTTCTAATGTGATGTTATCACAAGGGTAAAAATTTAACAGACCGACCAGACGGTTACTGTTATAAAAGTAATAAAATATTATGTTAAATAGGAGTTTCCGAAATTCGTCTTGGATTGAAAGTTTATATGGCGTAAAAAATATATTGGACGTTGTGATTTGAAACTTTGCAAAGGTTATACTTGAAAATAAATAAATAAACGAACACGTGTAGTGAAATAGAGTTTGAAAATTCGTATGGAGATAAAAATACTTAGTTCGAAGTTTTGATTCCAAACTACACAATATTATACTGGACAATAATAGTCCGGTTCGCTCCAGTACTAAATGAAAAAATTCTATCTGTCATTCCTGTAAATGGCAACGACTCATACCATTGGATTCGTCTTGGTGTCCTGAACGTGGAACTGTCGGTCGTCAAGTTCTAAAGTGGTGGAGGGAGGAGGGGAGGGGTAATCAAAGTTGGCGAATTTGTACTTTTGTTTTCACGCTGTAATTTGAAAACTAGTGGACCGATTTCTTTGTTACTGGTATTATTTGAAAGTGTATAATATTACCTAAAAGACGTTCTTATACATCGAATACGCCAATTCAGCGGTTACCGCGCAATAATACGAAACATTGAAAAAAGAAATTGTGTATAAATAATATCACAGATTACGCTAAATCTATAACGTTTTCGTGGAAACAATGTTTACTACTTTAATTCTAAAACAAATTACCTAATCAAAAAGGTAACAATAATTACTATATGATTTATGGTGCCTGAGCTAGAGCTAATTTACGAAACGTTGTCGTAGGATCACTATACTACGAGTACGCAAATATAAGTAAATGAATGAGAAGAGATGGGTAAGTAATCACCATATTACTTTGTTTATATATTTCAAGCTTACATTTTTCAAATAATACCTTGAAAAAAGACTTTACGTCGAAATAAAGAGGATAAATTTTTTTTGTTTCTCACTATTAGTAGTTTTGAATTTGCCTGTAGCATCTGACCCAAGGTACGTGACAAGATAAAACTTTTGTCAGGGGTAGATATTAGTAATACCTACCCATGATAAAAAAATAAAAGAAATCTACGTCGAAATAACCCGAGAAACATTTTTTTAGGTTTTCACTATAGTATTTTTGACTTTCCCTGTAGCATCTGACCCAAGGTACCTGACGAGATTAAACTTATGTCAGGTGATAGATTTTAGTCCTAATCCCTTTCCATGATAAAAAATTAAATGAAATTTACGTCGAAATGACACGGAAAACAATGTTTTAGTTTTCACTATAGTTGTTTTAACTTTGCCTGTAGCACCTGACTCAAGGTACCTGACGGGACAAAACCTACATCAGAAGATAGATATCTGTAACACCTACCTATGATAAAGAAATAAAATAAATTTACGTCGAAATAACGCGGAAAACAATCTTTTAGCTTTTCACTATAGTAGTTTTGACTTTGCCTGTAGCACCTGATCCGAGGTACCTGACAGAATAAAAACTATGTCAGGGGATAGATATTGGTAATATCTACCCATGATAAAAAAATAAAAGAAATTTACGTCGAAATAACGCGGAAAACATTTTTTTAGTTTTCACTATAGTAGTTTTTAATTTGCCTGTAGCCCCTGGCCTAAGGTTCCTGACAGGATAAAAACTATGCCAGGGGATATAATATATTGGTAATATCTACCCATGATATAAAAATAAAAGAAATTTAGGTCGAAAAAAAATAAAAAAAAATAAAAAAATAATTATGTTTATTTCAGACAATTCAGTAGGTACATACAATTACATGTTAGTACAGTTTAATTTGTAACAATTAACGCGGAAAACAATTTTTTATTGCGTACTCGTAGTATATTGACCTGCGACTACGTTTAGTTAATTAACTCTAGCTCAGGCACCATAAATCCTATAGTAATTATTGTCACCTTTTTGATTAGATAATTTGTTATAGAATCATAATAGGCAACATTGTTTTCACGAAAATTTTATAGATTTAGCGTAATCTGTCATATTATTTAAACACAATTATTTTTTATTATGTTTCGTATTATTACGCGGTAACCGCTGCATTGACGTATTCGATGTATATGAACGTGTTAATGTTATACCCGTTCAAATAAGAAAGAAATCGGTCCACTAGTTTTCAAATTACAGCGTAAAAGTCCAACGATCTTTGATTACCCCCCCCTCATCCCTCCACCACTTTAGCACTTGACGACCGACAGTTTCACGTTCAGGACATCAAGACGAATCCAACGGTAGGAGTCGTTGCCATTTACAGTAGTGACAGATGAAATTCAAGTTCTAGAGCACTTTTGGTCTAAAATGAACCGGACTATAAATAAAGGAACTCGTGTTTCAGAATTTTTTCGACAAACTAATTCAAGGGTAAGAAATAGGAGTTGAAATTTTGTATAGATAAAAAAATGTTGCTTTTTTTATTCGAAAGTTCGCAATATTATATTCGCAACAAATAAACGAGCGGGTTTTGATTTGTGCTTAAATAGCGGGGCGGGGTTTCATTTTACAATAAATAAATGAACACGTGTTTCGTGATTTTTCTGACAAACCACACCCAGGCACAGGAGAACATAATAGTACTAACCCGTACAGAAAGCCCCCGCGCCAAAATGAGTTCCCCGCCCGATATAGCGCCCCACGCCCCGCACCCCGCAGGCGCCGCGGGAATCTACCAGGGGTGTTCGGGGGTATTTTACATAGCGCCTAGCGCCATTAACTTTTAGTTGATATTCAGTTGTTATTCAAAAAGAAGTAGGTTGTCAAAACGCTTTTGCTGTATGGAGTGTCCGACCTGTGCCCAGGGGTTGAAATAGGGGTTCAAAATTTGTATATCAAAAATATTGTAGGTGGTTTTGACTTGAAACTTCGAAGGGTTATATTTTACAGTAAATAAACGAACACGTTTCATAACTAGTTAAAGTTGTAGTAATTCTTATATATATTTTTGATGTTTCATATTATTTGTTGCATGTATATTGGTGATATTATGATTATTTACCTCAAAACACTACGAGAATCTGTATGTTGAAATTTTTTTTTATTTATAAGTTATTATAACATCACTTACAGCTACTCCAAACTTGATGCTATTTGCTAATTAATTATATTAATATAAATATATACTTAATACAATTAAGATATGGATTCTAGGATGGTGTCTCGGGAATAGTAGAGATTGTTCATGATTAATTTAACAAATAAATCGATCCATTAATAAATTGACACCATCTAGAAGTTTGCAATCTAGGATTTTAGTAAGAAAAATGTGGAATATTATAACAACAGTGTACAGGAGTTTTCAGACACCAATTTTGAAAGTAATCTGTTCGACAACAAGCAAAAGGTTTAAATAAGAGATATAATTAATTATTAGTTATATTAAATCAACCAGCTTTCAATGTGTAGCCGTTTCTGGTTTTCACCATTGTGGCAGGTCACCGTGAACAGCTGGAACCTTTTACTACTACTATTTAATGTAACATTACGCTGTAGCGAAACGTGTTTAGTAGACATTGCTGTAGTTTAACTTGACACCCTTGTTATCGCATGCCTACAGTAATTTGTAGCAGATATTTGTTAGTACTTTTTAACAACAAATAACAAAATAACTCACAATTTTGGTAGCCCATAATATATTTATTTGATAACATTTATGTGTCAGTTATAGGACAAATGTACACGGATCTGTATGAGCCGATTTAAAACGCTGACACATTTCTTGTCATTTCTACTTTCATTGAGTTTTAAATACAAAACCATAAATTATTAATTTTGTACCTTGAAATTTATTACGGAAAAATATGAGTGTGCTGTTTAAAGTTATAATGCTGTATCCTTTTTTATAATATAATAAAAAAAAACATTAATACGTGTTTTGGTATTTATATTAATTTATTGTACGTTTTTTGTATGAAACGAATTTTGATGGGTAAGGTAAGGACCTAGTGAACGTTTTTCAATACCTTTGAGATAAACTGGAAGTGTTTAACGTAAGCATCAAAAAACAAATTTATTTTAACAATAATGCGTCAAAATGATAAGAAAGTACACTGAAACATTCAACCTATAATTGAATTTTTATTTTATTATATATACTTAAGTATGTATTACAACATAATTATACTATTTTATTTTTGATTTTCAGTATATATTACTTCCTTTATCGATGTTAAATTATTCTCACAGCTATGTAACTACAGAAGACCACGATATTATAAATTGAAGTTAAAGTCAATTATTATAAGTATTGTAACAAAAAATTCCCACGCGTGCCATAAATAAAAAAATATACGTGCATGTTTCAAATATTCCGAGCAAAGAGTATTGAAAAATGTTTTTAATAAAGTGTTGCAAAGTAAAATACGATTCTATATCATACTAAATAGTATTATCTTCTTTTAAAACATAATAAACATAGGTACATGTAATAGTAATAAACTGCGGCGGCGGTGCGCGGAACTGAATGTGTTAGCTAGGACATTATAGAATATTAACGCGACAAAGTAATCCATAGTCAACAAGGTAGCATAACAATTACACATTTTTTATATAATTTAATAAATTGAACCCTTATTAATAAGAGGCCGAACATTACACCAAATTAAGTTGTAATAGGCAAAGAGCTCGTGCGGCAGAGAGCGGCCAACTAGCGCGGCCAAGCTGCCTTGTGCGAGGGAGGCATCGGGAGTAGTGGGCAGCGTGTGGAGGTGTCGGCTCACCGCGGCGGCGGGGCGAGCTCACATGAGGAACTTGCCGATGATGATGCCGAGGATCGCCATGCCTAGCGTGGCCACCATCCACGGCATCATGCCCACCTGCGCCGTCTTCTCCGGCCCGTACGAGTGGCGGCGCGCCAGGCGCCCATCCCCGGCCGCCTGGCGTAAGCGCAGCAGTTCTTCCTGCAACACATCACACACACCACTTAGTACACAACACTAAAAAATTGCTTTATTTTTTATGAAAGTAACACGAGGCGGGCGGGGGCGCCACGTGTATATTTTTACGTTTAGGTATAGCAACAATTTTCATAATAAAATTAGTTCCATTGAAATTCCGCAATATGGCGAGGTTTCTTTGGTCAGTCAAAATATGCGATTGATTGTGGTCATTCTATCAGATAATAGCATAAAAAAGACATTTCCACTTTATTTAAACTAAATAATATGTAATTTTCGCATATTTTACGAAATAAAAGACAGTAATTTTTGAAATTTTATCTGTTACGTGAATGCTCTGTGATTGGTTGCAACCCTGGTGACGTCACTGGTTAGTAAACAAAGATTCCTCTACTGACAAAACAACTGTATGTACCTTTTCGCAGTGGTAATATTGGACCTTTTGCTATTTCTAAAGTTATTTTTGATAAATTTTATAACAAGTGGCATATAATATTATGCATATCGAAATTTAAAATGGAACCAAATTTCGTGCGAGCCGATAATGGTGTCGATTCGATGTTGGCCAATGCACTAATCTTAACTAAAATTTAGTTAAGATGTGTCAGATGACATATTTAGCTATTCGGAACGCACGACTTAACTTAATTTTGTATGGAATCTGACAGGACTAAAAATAAGTTGAACTAACGCCATTTAGCTATTCGGGAACGACCATTCATCTGTAATTTTTGTTCGTTATCTGTCATTTTTAGGTGTTTTGAACTTAAAATGGTCTTAATTTAGTTCAGTTTTTTTAGGTGTACACTTATTATATTTTGTAAGTTTTGAGGTTAACAAACTAGGAAATCGGGTAAAAATTAAATAGTGATGAGTTTCTTCAACCAATCTACTTTCGTTAATCCTGGATATTTACTGAATCACTCATCCTCAGTCAGGTCAGCAGGATCGGTCGAGTCTTTCAGCTAAAAACTCCATCAATCGTACAAGCAAGAGCATGCTAAGTAGATTACTTTGGATTTTGCACCTTTCTTATGTCCATCGAATAAGGAACAGAATCGCAATCGCGTTGGCCCAGCTTAACCTTCACAGAAGCCAGCACATGCAGTTGGACACTTGCAGAAGCCATCACATGCGGTTGGAGTGAATGGGGTGAATTTCGTAGTGCAAGTGGCACTACGAAATTCACCCCTACCGCTACGGAATACAGGCGCTCTCAAGGTTATAATGTCCAGCCGCATGTGCTGCTTACTGTACAACAAATCGACCATAAGTTCTCTTTTGCAATTTCGTTTTTGTTTTACGCAGAATAAATATAAATTTCTAATTTCTGAAACTAAAACGGAACGTAACACATACTAAATTGCGTTTCGTTGCGCGTGCGTTCGATTCACGAACGTTCACTTTATTGCGGATTAACATGACTTTATACCTTTGCCTTTCTGTTGAAAAAAAAATATTGCAGGAGCGTGCACAGAGCGAGATAATGTGTATCCGAACGTTAATCGTGTCAAGATTTGTTAAGTCCTGTCAAAAATGAACTAAAATTAGTTAAGATAAGGCGGGTGCAATACCGAATTAGCCCCAATGGCAACCTACCTAAGAACAAGATAAACGCTTTTATGGGGTACCTAATAGTTACGTATTTTAGTTTTTTACAACAAAATCTTACATTTAAAAACAAAATTATACTCATTCGCCACCTCCCACAGGTATGGCATTATCACACTTCTATTTATCATCATTCAGGAGCTGTTGAAAAAAATTTGAAGGTGGTACAAATCGTAAGGCGAAAATAAAAATTATGCAGATTTTCGGCGGTATGGCGACCATTTGGAACCGTCCGAAAAGTATGGCATGGTGATTTTCGTAAATAGCTGCACGACGATGATCAACTGTGCAAAAATTTGCCTGGTACAAATGGTTGAATTTTTTATTAACGCATTCGCGTCGGTATGGCGGGCTGTAAGCCACACCGGAGAAGTATAGCATGACACCTGCCGTCTAGTTATTTTTTACGTGCTATCGGAAAATACTAAAAAGTTTGTGTAACAAATCGTTTGACTTTCGTAATTTATCCGACGAGTTCCCATAACGCCCACGCAATTGGGCCGCCGGTACCAGCGCTATGACCATCATTTATCCAAGTCCGGTGAAGCTTGATGGGTCGTACCTTTTCGACACAAGCATAAGGTTAATTAAAAAAAAAAAAGACCATCATTTATCTTTTCGTCATTGCGTACTTAAGACCCCTGTGTAGAACCGCCATACTGTAACAAATGACCTAAAAATTTCTGTCAACATCTCCCGGCCTAACACATTTAAATAACTTTCACAAAATAAATTATTCACATGTCGGAGATTGAAGCCAGATTGATCGTTTAAATCGATTGTAAACATCGATGACAGTTTTTATTTTACGTTCTCGAGTGTCAGAGGGTAGAATCGATATAGTTGACCGGTGTGAAGTTGGCGCGGTGACGTTTGACAGGAGGCCCTACTACCGGGAGTGGGACCGGGTGGTTCACTCACATAAATAGCGCTGCTCGGGGCGGGCGAGCCCTCTGGTAGATCTGCAGCCGCGTTGATAACTTTGTGTGTCAGGGATATGTTGTGATTCTGGTGGACGTACTAGTCCGGTGTGTTTTGTGATGTGTGATTCGATGAGAGATCGGGATGTATGTTGAAATAATGGTTGTTGGAATATTGTTTGTACCACAGTCCAGTGGTGTCTGTAAACCGTGAGTAAAGTGATCTAATTATCGTGTCGCTAGCAAAGTTGGCTAGGCTATGTGATATTCGTATGGTGTTAGCTATGGCATTGTTATCATGACCGCGGGTAGAGTAACTGTAATATGGTCGAGTTACATAAGATCCGGGCGGGGAGGCCCCTTGGTTGGCCAGTTTGTAATTGTTCAGTGTTTTCCATGCCAGTTTCCCCTTATGGCATTTTGATGGTGCTCGGATCTACCCACAGAACATTTAAAAGAGGTTAGAATGGCGATAATGCGCCGTCCGTATGAAATCCGGTGTCGCCGATTCCACCCCACCTTTCACCTCCACTACATCTGTACTTCAATAAAGATGAAGTTTACGCACATATTTGCAATTTCAAATCTAGCCAATCATAGCGCCGCTCAATCACGCGATTTCAAATGGAAACGAATCATACGCATGCACGCACACTGATGTAGATTTTTATAGCTATGTGTGAGTTAGACAGCGCGATTGTTTCTTTGCGTGAAGTATGAGCGTTTTGCTCATAGTTTTGGCGCGCCGGCCCCGCCCACATCGCCTTTCTAACCTCTTTTAAATGTTCTGTGGATCTACCTAAACCCCTTTTAGGGATTGATTAGGTCCCGATCGTTCATGATAAGCAACCGAGTCTATGTTGGTATAGTGTGTTCCAATTGAGATGGAATTCGATATAGTTGGTAAAGTCTGTTTCAATAGTGATGACAAATTGGGGTAGTCCTGACAAAGATAGTGTACGATGTTCCCTAAAAGTTATTGTAGCATACGCCCACGCTTAACGTATTTCCGAGTGTAGCCCTTTTCGGGTTTTCTTTATTTATTTGCTTTCCCCACCACCGTTTTGTCTCTATTTCCGACACACATATATTTGAGTACAAAAAGCGCCAATTTCTTTTTTATATTCCTTATTCTTATTAATCTCTATTAGTCCGGTCTCTTATGGGAAAAGGTATAAATTTTGGGGTTAAGCCTGAACCTGAAACTAAACTAAAAAACTAAACCTGAGCTGAAATCGCCCGGTAGCCAGTCATAACCCCGCGACAGTTGGGGGGGAGGGGGGGTCAAAAAACAGAACTCCCAGCGCTCAGAAAAAAAATTCTGGCCGATTTGTTTGGAGCTTTGAGTCAAGTTTGGTGTCGTTATCAGGTAACTAAATGATGCCCAATTCATTCCCCTTACCAGTTTTTTAGGGTTCCGTAGCAAAGTATGTCGTAATACTTAAATATGTAAACTTTTAGTAGTAACGAAATCCAAACAAACCTTCATATTTTGATTTTTTTTGTATTAAACATGGTTTATAAAAAATACTGTCCGAAAGCCCATTTAGTTCTAATTCTAAAAACATTAACATTAAATATAAATTTGACTATTTTTAATGTACAATTAATTATTTCAAGTTCATTCATCTGGATAACCCCGGGTATACTAAAATGTATAAGAAACCGTAATAAATTACAAGCTAAAGTTCGTAAAGACCCCTTTAATGAAATAGAAAAAACAATTTATATTAGATATCGAAAATACTGTTCTAAATTACTAAGAAAGCTAAAAAGAGATTTTGAAAGGGACTTAATAACTAAATCGTTAAAAAATAACAAGTTACTATGGAGGAACATTAAAAATATTACATATACTACAAAGGATAACAGTAATAATATTGACTTGATAAATATGATGCCATCACCAGTTGACTCTGCTAACCATATTAATAAATACTTCTCCAATATTGGTAAACAATTAAATGACCGCATTAAAATATCAAACAATCAACTACAAAATTATCTCCGTAATATACGCAAACATCCGAACTCCTTTGTACTTACACCCACAGATTACGACGAAGTTAATCTTACTCTAACGAATCTAAAATCTAGTAGTGCCCCAGGTTGGGATCAAATACCAACAAATTTCCTTAAACTCGCCAAGAATGAAGTTATCCCTGTGATAACACACATGATAAATTTGAGTTTTGACAAGGGTATTTTTCCTGCACCTCTCAAGCTAGCTAACATAACACCTGTGTATAAGAATGGGGAGAGAGACGACGTGAGCAATTACAGGCCTATATCTGTGCTGCCGGTGTTATCAAAAATCATGGAAAAAATTATTAACAAAAGACTAGTGAATTATTTGAATAGCGAAAAACTACTGTCACCATCTCAATTTGGATTCCAGCATAGAAAATCAACCCAGGACGCAGTATCTGCTTTAACAACCCTGATTATTGATAGCCTCGACAAACACAGAAAATGTCTTTCGGTATTCCTCGATCTTAAAAAAGCCTTCGACACTGTCTCTCTGCCCATTCTTATCCACAAGCTTGAATGTATGGGCGTAAGAGGTATCCAATTAAAATTGTTCGTTGATTACCTGTCTGATAGACATCAGAGAGTTAAACTAAATGAACATGTAAGTGGGTGGGAAGACATTACATTCGGTGTTCCTCAGGGAAGCGTTCTTGGCCCTACCTTATTTTTAATATATATTAATGATCTATTTGCACTCCAGGGCCAAAACGCTTCTATCTTCTCATATGCTGATGATACAGCTATAGTATTCGTAGATAACACCTGGGAATCAGTTAGGTTACATGCAGAAATAGGGTTACAACAAATTAACAATTGGTTGCAAAATAATAAACTCACCCTTAACGCGGCAAAGACAAATTACATATGTTAAGGTATTATTAAAAATTCTCAACCACAGGACTCATTCAGAATACAAATACATAACTGCAACTCTACGTCTGGTATGGCATCGTGTGACTGTCCAGTTATAAACAAAGTAACAGAAACGAAATATTTAGGGATTTTTCTTGACCAGCGACTCTCATGGTACACACACATTGAGTATATTACACAAAGACTCCGGAAACTAATGTGGATCTTCAGAACACTTAGATATGTTGTGCAGGGAGGTAACTGTGATCAAAATAGAGACTTGCTTAGGGAAATATACATTACATTAGCCCAATCAATTGTTACTTACTGTATACATGGGGTGGTGCCGCGAAAACAAAATTCATTGAAGTAGAAAGAGCTCAACGTACCCTTCTAAAGATCATGTATTTTAAAAAGAAAAGGTTTCCGACTGAGCATCTCTATAATATAGCCAAAGTCATGTCTGTAAGAAAATTATACATACTTCAAACTGTACTTCTGAAACATAGTAATCTCCCTTACAATCCTGACTCGTTACGTAAAAGGAGGAAGGATCTTGTCGCTAAGACACCTAAAACTAATACTACTTTCGCTGCAAGACAATTCTGTAAACGCTCAGCTCAACTTTATAACATTCTAAACAAAGAACTAAACATATTTCCTCAAAACATTCACACTTGCAAAAAACTCGTAACAGATTGGTTGATCGGTAAAACTTACACGGACCTAGAAAATCTTATAAATATTTAATTTATTTAGTGGTAGCTGGTTATACTCCAGCTACCGATCCCAAGATCTCAATGTAGTGTCGCAGGGCTAAATTAAATTAACTAAACTTAACTAAAACTTAACTTTAGTGGTAGCTGGTTATACTCCAGCTACCGATCCCAAGATCTCAATGTAGTGTCGTAGGGCTAAATTAACTAAAATTAACTAAAATTTACTTAAACTTAACTTATTCTGAACCTAAACTTTAAAACTTAAAGCAGCTTACATTCTAAACAAAGAAATAGACATATTTCCTCAAAACACTCACACTTGCAGAAAACCTGTAACAGATCGGTTGATCGGTAAAACTTACACGGACTTAGAGAATCTTATAAATATTTAATTTATTTAGTGGTAGCTGGTTATACTCCAATTACCGATCCCAAGATCTAACTGTAGTGTCGTAGGGCTAAATTAACTAAAATTAACTTAAACTAAACTTATTCTGAACCTAAACTTTAAAGCTTAAAGCAACTTACATTTTAAGCAAAGAACTAGACATACTTCCTCAAAACACTCACACCTGAAATAAAAAAAAAAAAAAAAAAAACCCGAAACAGATTTTTGACGAGTTGATCGGTAAAAACTTATACGGACCCATAAAATCGTATAAATATTTAAAATATTTAGTGGTAGCTGGTTATACTCTAGCTACCGATCTCAAGATCTCACTGTAGTGTCGTAGGGCTAAATCTAACTAACTAAATTAAACTAAACTTAACGACGAGTTGATCGGTAAAAACTTATACCTACGGACCCATAAAATCGTATAAATATTTAAAATATTTAGTGGTAGCTGGTTATACTCTAGCTACCGATCCCAAGATCTCACTGTAGTGTCATAGGGCTAAATTTAACTAACTAAATTAAACTAAACTTAACCTACACTGAATCTAAACTTTAATTTAAAGTTCTAAAATCAGCTCACATTAACTTTGGTCACAAAATAAAAAGTTTTCCAGGCAATACTTTGATAATAATCGCGAGAGCGACGACTGCACGTGGTCCGAGCTTATCTAAAGCGTGATCTCTGTCTAGGCGCGCCGCGCGCTGCCGCCATAGGTACGTAATGTGTGCTTTGGCAGTGACCTAATAATTGCATTTCCACGAACACACATATACACGGGCTCATACATACACACACATCCACACACACACCCCCCCCCACACATACACATACACACACACACACACACACACACACACACACACACACACACACGCACACACACACTCACACTTACACTTACATATAGGTATTACATAGTATGGCTTTTAAACTTACCCTAAAACTAACTAAACTAAACTAAACTATGTCATAAGAATTTGTTTAGGTACTTATTTTATTTATGTAATTGTTTCTCTTACCTACCTACTTAGTTATATGAAGAGCGGTGTCTCCCGACACAGGTTTTTAAAAACTTAATGGGAGGCATCGGCCACCACAAATGTTGAACTCTGTTTAAGTAAATAAATAAATTGTTTAAATTGTTTAAAATTGTTGTTTAAAATAAGACCCCGTAATAGTGGTTTGGCTTCATGACTGACGTATTTGATCATTACTACCAAAGGGTAAAGGGCTATCCTAGAAAAGAGAGCCCATAATTTTGCCGGCGGATTGAATTACCTTAAATTTCTTAGGATTTGGAGAAGACGGTCTCTTCCAGGTCATAGACTGTTGTTTCGTTTTAGGATCGTAATGGTGAAGCCACGTTTCATCCATAGTTACTAATCGAGCCAAAGAGTGGTCAGGATCTTGTTGTAACAGATCTAAACAGCTTTGTGAAATTCTTAGTCTGCACCCGTAACATGCAGTGCTATGATAAAAGCTTGTCGCACAAGAAACCCGCCATATTGAAATATCCTCCAATAGGATAAGAGAATATGCACGACAAAATTATGTCTGTCACGCGTGGACCGCGCATGTTAGAGGGGGTTTGTTTCTGCGCGTCCGTAAGCATTCTAGGCCTAGGCACCCAGTGCGCTGACACTTTTCATGCCTAAATAGTCGTGTATAATATTATGGACACTTCCTTTATCAGCAATAAAACGAACGTTACACGACGATCGGATAAAGTATTTATTCAACTTTTTTAACCATTTGTTCTGTTACTGCTGTCGCAGAATGTCCCGAGCGTGGGTCGTCGTTGGTGGAAGTTCTTCCTTGCTTAAACTCAGCACACCAACGTGCCACTGTAGAATATGGAGAAGCATTAACACCTAACACCTTTTTTTTTCTTTTTTTTTTTCGGCGTTGAACTTCATCAAGAGCGGACGTGTGCTCGATTTTTGAATAGATATTTTATAAATTCATCACAATAAATTCCTGATTGGTTGCTTGTAAAAATCGGCCCCTCTCGTTTTATCTTGTGTTGACTAAAGGCAAGTCTCCACCCAGTGGGCGGCGTAAGCAAGATAGAAGATTTGCAGGAAGGATTACTGGTTGCTGCCCCCGCCGCCGGTGAGAGTGATTTTTGTTTTTGTCAGCCTGGCGGTGGGATTCGAACCTGCGCCGTTCGTTTTCGTGCCTGGGTTCTTGGACCGCAACGCCACGGAGGTAGTGACGTTGCGCGGCAGAAACGACGATCTCTTAATGAGCGCGGGAGTCACAGCGCGCCATAGACGAATTGCTTATTTTAGCGCCATCTGTAGATTTCTGTCTGTACTTCGTAGTGCGAGTATCGACTAAGCGGTAGATTACCGTGATTACACTTAAGTCGCTGTAGTTCACGAAGCTTTCAAAAGATGTCGCCCCCGGTAAAAATATGTACTGGATGTAATAATGAAGTATCTGATCAACAACATTTAGTTTGTTGTTTGTGTGAAAATATCTATGATATATATTGCGCTGGTAAACAGGAAGACGAATTTAATGAAATGACGGTTAAACAAAAGGGTCAATGGAACTGCCCAGAATGTCATTGTAAGCGGCCAAAGGGGGATAATAGCAACACCCCAATCAGCCAAAAGAAGGGAGACTCGTCGTTGCCTAGCGAAAAGGAGAACCTAAACATCACTTTTCGTAGGCAGGTTAAGCAAAAAACGGCACCGGTTAAGGATTGTACAGTGGAGAGTCACCTTTCTACCGATTATGCAAAATTTGTGGCTGAACTGCGTCTAATGAGAAAAACCATGAAGGACGAGTTTCAGCAGCTTAAGGAGGAAACCAAGGCAATAAGATCCCAGATGCTCGAATTTGGTTCTGCCATCGGGAAATTGAATGAGCGAGTGGACGACATAGCTTCGCGGGTAGATATCATCGAAAAGCGGCAAGAGGAGGACAAACATACTGATATCTCAAATTTGGAGCGAGCATTTAATGAACTTAAACTAGATCTGAACGACCGAGAACAGGCATTGTTAATGAACGACATAGAGCTATCAGGCATCCCAGAAGAAAAGTACGAAAATCTAGTTCACATTGGAATAGCCGTTGGATCAAAGCTGGGTGTAACCATAGAGGAACGAGACATCGTAAGCGTGGAGCGAGCCGGCCCCCCGCGTAATTACGAGGAAGGGAAGCCTGCGCCTCGGCCCCGTCCCGTGGTGGTCCGCTTTACGCGTCGCGCACTTAGAGACAAACTGCTGGTCGAGGCGCGCGTACGCCGCGGAGCTACTACGGCGGGGCTGGGTCTAGGAGGGGAAGAACGCTCTTTTTACGTCAACGAAAGGCTAACGTGGCTCAATAGAAAAATTTTTCAAACTGCGCGTAATAGAGCGAATGAAGCCAAATGGAAATACGTATGGACACGTAATGGCAAAATTTTCACACGTCAATCACCTGGTGCTCCCCACAACAGACTTCGATCAGAGGAAGATGTCAACAAGGTTTTTGGTTTGAGTCTGCGTTCACCCTAATGGTACACTGTTTATATTTTCTCCCTAACTCTATTTGTTTTCGTTGTTTTCACTTGTTTTGCTTTCAGTTCAGTTTGTATTGTATGGAGATGGTTCATAATAATATTTATGTCGGTAAAAATAATATTATGCTAGTAAATAAGTTTGCCGTTCGCACCCGATGCCGATATTACGTAATAACTAGAGCAATGAACACTTGCGATGATAGGATATTTATTTTATGTAAAGTACAAATCTTATTATACTGTGTTATTTATTTGTTTGGATATTTACTAAAATATGTTTTAGACGAATTATTAATTACAGGCATGTGCAAATCTTACGCTCATGATAATGAAATGAATACGAGTATGCTTATACAGTTAAAAAATAGCTATCTAAAATGAATCGAACAAAGTTTTTAAAAGTTGGTCTTTATAATCCGGGCTCTCTTGGAACGTACCACGATGAACTGATTATGGCAGTCACAGAAAAGTCACTGGATCTATTAGCAGTGAATGAAACGTGGTTAAGGCCAAACGAGGAAGCTAAGGCACCAAAAATTCCTGGATATAACCTACGTAGCAAGCCACGCCTGGCAGGACGAGGTGGTGGAGTCGCATTTTATGTAAAAAAAGGCTTGAACGTCCGTACTTGCGAACATCCACACTGTACAAATGTAGAGCAGCTTTGGCTGAAACTCACCGTTAATAAAATTAAAGTAGTTGTGGGCACGGCTTATCGACCTCCTCGGCTTAGTGTAGATATTTTTCTTGATGCGCTAACAGATTCAATAAACTCGCTGACTGCTTATGATAAAATCATACTTCTGGGTGATTTTAATATAGACTTGCTCGATAAAAGTTCATTAAATGTTTGTAAATTTAACAACTTTTTACAAATATTTCAGCTCGATCAGATAGTGACATCTCCTACTCACTTCACTGACCACAGCGAAACCCTCATTGATGTTATTTGTACGGATACTATTGTAAAAAATATTTCATTAGATATAATAGGTTCGAAGTCCACAAACCATGCTTTTATAACTACAGAAATAAAATTTAAAGTGCCTGTGATACCACCTGTTCGGATAACGCGAAGAAAAATTAAAGATATAGATTTGGAATCATTTCGTAGAGACATGGAAGCTATTCCCTGGCAAAATATTTCAATGTTAAAAAATGTTAATGATATGGTACTTATGTTTAACGACTTTCTTTTGGCTTTATTTGATTTACATGCTCCTGTTAGAACGGTGGTTATAAAAAATCATTCTTACCCTTGGATTACCGACAATATACGGCTAATGACCAGTCTGAGGAACAAAGCTTTGGAAAGATACTACAAGAGTAGACGCGATAGTCACAAGGAATACTATAAATCTTTAAAAAGACTAACTACCGCAGCTATCGCGTCCGAAAAGAAGGCATACTTTGCTTATTACATCAATGGTAACATACGCAACCCAAAGCAGCTATGGAAAAATATAAAATCTAACGTTCTTCCCCCTAAGCGCGAAGAGGATATTCCTTTTCAGTTGTCTTGCCCTGAAGATATTAACACACACTTTCGTACCCTGCCAGGTAATAATAATGCTACTATTTCCCAATTATCCTTTTTTGAGTTCAACAGGTTTGGTGCAAATACTTTTAGTCTCAAGTGTGTGAGCAAAGAAGAAGTTTCCAAGATAATAGGAAATCTTAAATCTAATGCGCAAGGGGTTGATGCTATATCTTTGGACATGATTTTATTAACACTGGAAAATACATTGGATTATATTACATCAGTTATCAACACTTCAATTATCACCTCCACCTTTCCCGATCTATGGAAAACGGCTATAGTTCTTCCTCTTCCCAAAACTAACAACCCCACCTCTTTTAAAGACCTCAGATCAATAAACATTTTACCGCTTTTGTCCAAAGCATTGGAAAAAGTAGTATGCTTGCAGCTTATTGAGTTTTTGGAGGCGAATAATATTTTACCAGTACGGCAGTCGGGCTTTAGAAGGGGTCATAGTACGGCAACAGCGCTATTAGATGTAACGGATAATATACTTGATGCACAAGATAAGGGTATGGGTACAATCTTAGTATTATTGGATTTTTCCAGAGCGTTTGATTGTATAAATACTCAACTACTGCTCTCTAAGATGTCGTACTACGGTTTTGATAGCCCGACTGTGAGATGGTTTGACAGTTTTCTTTGTGGTCGCACTCAATACGTCGAAGTACGTAGAGCAGATGGGTCAACAAGTAGATCAGATTTGTCTTCGGTCACAAGAGGCGTCCCGCAGGGGTCTATTTTGGGACCATTGCTGTTCTCGCTTTATAGTGCAGATATGGTTACTTGTATTACCCACTGCAAGTATCATGTGTATGCTGACGATACACAACTTCTTTTCTCATTTAAGCCTTGCGATGCGAGAGTTGCTGAACAGAAAATAAATATAGATCTCGAAAGTTTGGCGGACTGGTCTGACCGTAACTGTCTAGTGCTTAACCCTAGTAAATCTAAGTTTATGGTGCTAGGATCCAAAAAGCAGATAGACAAGATTGTATCAAATTGTCCTCGTATTGTTCTAAATGGCATGGCTATTGAGCAAACCAACGAAGCTCGAAATTTGGGTCTGAAAATGGATTCGGGGTTACGCTACGAATCTCATGTACTGGATGTGGTGCGAAATTGCCTTTTTAGACTCAAAGTGTTATATAAGGTGCGCGACTACTTGAGTGTCAAGCTACGGGTGGATTTGGTGGAATCCTTAATTTTGTCTAAACTGAACTATGCAGATACAGTTTACGGCCCTAGATTGCTAGCGAGGAGCAAACAGTTAATTCAAAGGGTACAAAATGCGTGCGCTAGGTTTTGTTTTATTATACCGCCAAGAAGCCACGTCACTCCTTTTTTGAATAAAGGTAACATTATCAAAATGTCGGGAAGACGTTACATTCACCTGGCTGCGTTACTGTATGGTGTTATCAAAACGGAAAAACCACCCTATCTTTTCGATAAACTAGTGTTTTCTCCTCGTTTACGACTGGGACTACTCTCAATACCCAAGCACCAGACAGCTGGCTATAAGGGGAGTTTTAAATATGCTTCTTCCAAAATATGGAATAATCTTCCTCCACCTCTAAAACACCTGCAATCTATTAGAAGTTTTGTTGTTAAACTCAAAAAGTACGTTTTCAACTTACAAAAAGAGGAAGTTACTGTCCATCTTTGTTAACTCTGTCTCCCTCGTGCAGTTTATAAGTATTTATTTTTTAATTTTAATTTATGCATTTGGGGTGTATATAAATTTATGTGTAGTGTAGTATATTTATAATGTATGTATTTTGTATTATGTGTCTTGGATTTTTTCTTGGCGCTTTTATAACATATGTAAGTAACATACATAAATAGTAATAGTTCATTCTATGATGAGATTAGACATTAAGTAGGTAATCATAAGTTTTTTAATTGTAAATTGTAAGCTTTTGATGGGGTTCGGCACCGGACAAAATGTCCGAGGGTCTAGCTGAAAATCAGCGTTGCAGCCACCTCGGCTTGGTGGCTGCAGCATTAGCTGAGCTAGCAACCCTATTTGGTATCGGGTGTAATGGCAATAAATACAATATGTCAATTCGTTTTTTGTTAAGATGCCAAATAAAAATATTTTCTTTCTTTCTTTTCTTTTCTTTCTAATGTATCCTGCAAGCCTTCAAGTCATGATTTATCTTCTCCGTACTGAAATGTTTGATACACACACGTTACAGGTGTTTAATTATCGCGCGTACTTAAATTTTCTCAATTTTCGAGAACATGTGGTGCCACTGCGCACATGCTAAGCAGGTGATGTAGCCTTACACGAGACGTGCCGGATTATCACTGGCTGCCTTAAGCCGTTTGTGGTTCAAATGCTGCATTGGCTTGCTGGCAAAGCTTCGCCAGATGTCGTAGAAGCGCAGCGAGTGCTATGGAGAGAGCTAAGTTTGAAATGGACCTAAGGCGCCTAATGTACGATTATTCCTCGTCCAAAAAGGCTGAAAAGCTGTAGGAGCTTCCACAAGTCCATAGCTCCGATCGTTCGAGAGAAATCCCAATTTAAAAGTGATCCCTGGCGGGCGCGGAGCTCGCCGCCTTCCTCCTTTGTCCCATTCTCGGAAAGTCTCCCCCCTACTACCTAAGTACTTCCAAGGTCCCTTTGGATATCATTAAACAGGCTTCGAACCCAGGTTGGTCGAATCAAACAAAAACGGTTAAGGTGGGGTCTTTCTGACGGGACGGAGCTCCAGTACGAGTGCGGCCTGTCGCCGCAAACCATGGATAGGTGGGCCATGGTTTATCGTGATCTGCATGCCCTGAGTCTTACATACCGGAGGAGCTCATAGAGGACACAGAAAGAGCAATCAGCGTGGCAGGGTAGGTATTAGGCAACAAAAATTGAAACTAGCCATCATCGACACGACAGAAGAAGAAGGATTTTGATTTTCTTGCGAGTAGTTTTACGAGTACTTATATTTCTACAGGTTTGTACAAAACCCTCGATCGGCGAGTCCGACTCGCACTTGGCCGGTTGTTTTTTGTTAGTAGAACTTGTTTTGCGAATTTTTTGTAGTCCCCTACGCTGCGCTGACGAACGTTGCTGAATTTTAAATAATTAATTGTACGATAAAAATAGTCAAATTTATATTTACTGTTAATGTTTTTAGAATGGGAATTAAATGGGCTTTCGGACAGTGTTTTTTATAAACCATGTTTACTACAAAAAAAATTAAAATTTTAAGGTTTGTTTGGATTTCGTTACTACTAAAAGTTTACAATTTTAAGTATTACGACATATTTTGCTACGGAACCCTAAAAAACTGGTATGGGGAATGAATTGGGCATCATCTATTTACCTGGTAATGACACCAAATTTGACTCAAAGCTCCAAACAAACCGGCCAGAATTTTCTTTCTGAGCGCTGGGAGCTCTGTACTTTGACCCCCCCTCCCCCCCACCTGTCGCGGGGTTATGACTGGCTACCGGCAGGGGGGTTCCACTCGTGAGAATAGGTATGACGGGCGAAATATCGCCCCGGCCGATGAAAGGCAGGGCTAGCTACATCAGTACGCGAACAGTCGCCGGGCGCGCGTGACGCGTCGTTATTAATTACGCGCCGCTCCGCTCGCTCAAATTACGAAAATGACTTCACAACAATACGACAAATGCTGATGTGTTTATGGATGAAAAAATAAAAGGAAAAGGACTGGATCGGATGTCTTTTTTAGATCTCTTTTCTTGTCCTCATAATTTTCTCTGACAAACCTACAGTAACATTATGACGTATTTTCATAAACTAAAGTACTTACCTACCTACTGACGAGTAAATATAGTTTGCAAACATTATAATACGAGTAATACTATTACTTAGTAAATAGTAGTAGCATTGGTTTATTTGAACCATCATTTGTTTGAGTAAAAGGTAGGTACCTTATAGGTTAATAAATCAGATGTTTTATTTTCTCAAAGACGACAGCCCTAAAGGTGTTAGTAGAGTGGCAAAAGAGATAGCGCAACGCGAGAGAAAGAGATGCAGCAACTTCGTTTTTTCGCCTAGCGCCGTGCGATCTGAATCGCACTTTATTATAACGGAGATAGGGTTGCAATTTATTTGAATTATGTCGCCTAGTGGAGCTTCTGTAGGGACTACTATTTGGTATTCTGTGCTACCGGGCGATTTCAGCTCAGGTGGATGTGTATAACATTCGGACCAAAGGGCATTGCTTAACCCCAAAATTTATACCTTTCCATACAAGCATGCCCATAAGAAACCGGACTATATTAGTAGGCAATGATCAAATTATGCCATACATGACTGGCTACCGGGCGATTTCAGCTCAGGTGGATGTGTATAACATTCGGACCAAAGGGCATTGCTTAACCCCAAAATTTATACCTTTCCATACAAGCATGCCCATAAGAAACCGGACTATATTAGTAGGCAATGATCAAATTATGCCATACAGCCAATGTATACAGCCAAATCTTTTATAATATTTTATTTTTTGGTTCTTTTCAAAGTAACAAGAAAAGGGGGCTAAGAAAAGAATAGTAACAGGTTTACAGCCCCCCCCCCCAACCCTTAAGTGGGTAGTAAGGAAAATTTTTGTATTTTTTTAATAATATCTTCGGCAGTCGCTCGGGCGAAATTCTTTTTTTTTTTTTTGGCTGTATGGCTATTGCCTTCGTCTTGTTTGTTAATGAAAATAAAAATATATGTACTCGTAAATCAAGTTGCTTAAAGAATCTCAAAATGTATGAAAGTTACTTAACAGTTTTGTTAATTAAAAAAAAAAAGCGTGCTCTACCAGAAAAACTTAATTATATAGTATGGTATAACTTTCTAGAATACCGCTGCATCATTATTTAACAGCTAGCGTTGCGGATCTGGTTAATAAGTACCACATCTTTTTAACCGACTTCAAAAAAGGAGGAGGTTCTCAATTCGACGCGTATGTTTTTTTTTTGTGTGTTTGTTATAAGATATCTCCGCCAATTGTGAACCGATTTTCAAAATTCTTTTTTTAATCGACCAGGTTTATTTGCAGGGTGGTCCCATAAAAATTTCGCTAAGATCGGATGATTAAATTTGAAGATATGAGGAAATAACTCCTCAAATGACGATGCCGTTATACCCGATCGGTAAATTGTTTTGGCAATATCTCGGCTTCTTATCAATCGATTTCAATATTTTTTTGTTTTATAGATAGGACTTGTACTCAAAATGGTTTCTTATAAATTTGGATTATATCTGATGGCGGAGTAGAAGACTAAAACGAAAACTCTTCAATAAACAACAGCACACTCATTGCGTTGCTTTTGTTATAATTGAAACAACAAGAAATATGCGGTTTTGGTTCATATATTCTGTAAACTAGTCATAGATTAAAGATTTGAAAACCCCAAGTGAAGACAACAACTTAAGAATTTTTCCGTGGAGTAAACGGGCGAGCGTCGTCGGTATCGTAGTGGTTTAGTCAGTTGTTCGCCATTCGGAAAACTTAGGTTACAGTCCAATCAAGTATAGCAATGTTTTAGAATTTAAAATTCAAACGTAAGACTGTAAAGGAAACGTAGTGAGAAAATCTGCATATAATTATGTACTAAACAAAACAAATTAAAGTTTTGTGTGAGTAACTTTTCATGGTAAATCTTCACTAAAAAGGATAAAATAAAAAGATAATTTAAAAAATATATAAAACCGCCTTCAAGGTCCTAACCTACACTAAAAAGTTAAAAATAAAATATAAATCTAGCTGAAAGCATAGGAATTTAATTTAGCTATTAATATTCCTTATTTTCATAAATTGTAACATCATATAAACATGTGTAGATGTCGTAGCCAACTGGTTAAAATAGCCGTTCAATCAAACAGCTAGCCCTTTGACTGAACATCGCCATTCAATCACACGTCTAGCTTCTTAATTGAATATTTGAGGCACTCAAAACGTTCAACATTACAGCTGACTCAATAGCCGCCTTTTAATTAAATTAGTTCAGCTTACCACCGCGACGGCGCTAGGTGTGTTTTGTTTTCAATATGGCGTCAACTTACCTGTGTTTTTGATTGTTTCAAGATATTTTTCGGAAAGAAAGTAGTAAATATAGGTAGGTATAGGTACGTTACTAGTGTTGAAGAGCCAGAAATTATGGAGGCACATACGAGTGATAAGAGTGAATTAAAATTTTAAAAGTTATACGAAGAGAAATCACAGGATTATGAAATGCATCACCAAGGTATTTGAAGTTATTAAAGAACGCTAGGGTGTCCATGACTAACACGGAATGAAGGACTTCTATGTCTTATTATTGGATATCAAAATACGATGTAATGACAACTGGCAGTAAAGAATATCTTATTTTAAAAAGAAAGAGTACTGATGATCCTGTGATACGCATTGTACCCCGAAAAGAGTATTTCACCATGCTAAATACTATTCATAAAGATTATGGACATGGAGGTTGGAGGCAGAGACAAGATGGTGTATAATATTAAGAGTCAGTTTTATATAGCAAAAAAAGCTGTTATAATTTTTGTATTGCTCTGCCCAACATGCAACAATAAAGAATATTACGATTATTCATTTGTTTTTCATGTTTACTAATTTGTTCAAACTTTTGGTCACCTCTTAAACCGTCCTTAAACTTAATCCAAGAAAAATCTCCCAAGAAATTACAAAAAGTTTTCCTATTTTTTCAAATCACATGCTAAACTAATGGTCACCCTTGTTAATTTGCCATTTAACCATTTGGCTAAGCGTCGTCAAGCTGTAGTGTTGAACGTTGCAGTCAACAAGTCGGCTAAGCGACGTACAGCCGTGTGATTGAAAGGCGATGTTCAGTCAAAGGGCTAGCTGTTTGATTGAACGGCTATTTTAACCACTTGGCTACGACATAGACATTGTTATGCACTTCATCTTGGAGTCTCTTTAGGACCTTGGAGAATTCTTTAGGACCTTGAAGGCGGTTTTATATATTTTTTAAATTATCTTTTTATATCATTTGGGTTTCGTCGGAACAGAGAGAAACAGTTTGTGACTATTTACAGGGATATTTGTACACCGTGGAACTACACACCATTTATACGTCATGACCATTTCATTTCTGTCCTAAAACATAGTTATTTGACGAATTTTTACGTAAAATACATTCATCTTTAGCTGTCTTATTTTGTAAACAAACATGGCGATAGGCGGCCATCTTGAGGCCATGGATACAAAATAGTGCTGCCAAATAATAAATTTCATTGAATTAATTGAATGTAATTGAATTTGTGATTGATTGTAATTGGTAATTACAAGCATTTCGGAATATCCTATAAATTGGTAATAAAAAGTGTACGATTATATTATATAACGTCTTTTCATCTGGCAGCTCTGATCTGATATAAGAAGTCGCGCAAATAAAGGAATCGATGTCATTCATTCATTATGATATTTTAATTTCAAATCTGAAAAATTCAATTACCTTGCGTTCCGAAACGCGCTGAAATCGATTTGAGCGCACTCAAAGCGCGAACCGAATTACAACAGTGTTTTCAATTCATACAGTGCTCAAACGCCTTTGATATCGTCCGTCCTTTGAGCACGTAAACTTGAGATTTTGTCGAGGTGAGTGGTTTGTTTACAAAATAAGACAACTAAAGATGAATACTCTTTAGGTATTTATATTAAATATACATCATCCACTGTATTTCGACTTTGTTCTAACCTGTGACGTCACACGTGTCAGATGACCGTTTTAGGCGTGATCTTTAAAATTTCAATTTTATCATTGATTTTCATTATTAAATACAGTAGAAATCTCAGAAATATCAAGGTACCTAGCGTGCTTATTATGTGATAAAGAATAATTTGATACGATTTCCAAAAAGTGGTCAAACAGCCTATTATTTGGTCGATTGTACCTCATGATATCTAGAGGTACTTATTTGCATATTAAGTTCGCACACTTAGGCATATTTCGCTTCATGTACTTAGGTATATTTAGGTATACATCAAATAATATGTGGTTTTATAAAGGTAAACCTTAGTCTAAAACGGTTTTATCATAAACTATAGTATTGCAGTAGTAGTATTATCTAATGAAATTGCCAACAGACGATAGTTTAGTTTCTTATTACACATAAAAAAAACTTAAAACAACGATAACATAATATCTTAGAGAATCAGAAATTTTTCTATTTATACTCTAAGCATAATATTTTTTCGCTTAAGAATACATATGGTAGATAAGATCTAAAATTTTTTTTTCTTTTTATCAAGAATCAAGATGAGTTTTAATCAAGCCGCTTTTAAAACAGACGCCTTGCTCAGCTCAGTCACCATCAGGCACAAAATAGCGCACAGGAGAAAATAATTTTCATACAAATGAGTCCTATCAATTCACAAGCATTTAAAAATTCTACAGAGGCTATTTAGTTTTTTGCTTACAAAGGACACAGATATCTACGCGTGCCGGCTAACTTAATAATATCATCAAAAAAGAAAAGGTGTAAAATAATAAGGAGATTCTCAATTCGACACCTGTTTTTATCGTGTGTATGTATATCTATACTAATATTATAAATAGTAGGGAGGCTAAGTCTTTAAAAATGGATTTTCGTTGGACTGAGCAGTATTATACCAACAAGTGGTATCGTTGGATTCAGTGATGTTTCTATAGTAGGAAAAGTGACGTTGTCGCTTTCTAAATTGGTGGAGTTGTAGTGTAGGTACAAAGGTATGTCCTATTTAACCATATTGGGAAAATGATAAGATAAATTAATTAATATTTTATTACATAAACATTGAATATCAGATTACCGTAACGGTACCTTATATGGAGTGACCTAGTTAAGATGTTTATAAAAACAAATGTATTGAATATCATTGTAACTTGATATAATTTTAGATATGAAAACATTGAATATCAGATGACCATAACGGTACCTTATATGGAATAACTTAGTTAAGATGTTTATAATAACAATGTATTAACTATCAATGTAACTTAATATTATTCTAGATATGGTAAATGTCAGGGTTAAAGCATGTAGTTCAACGACACGAAAATTTAATATATAAACCCTTGTATTTCACTTAATAAATGTTCAGTCTATTACCAACTACTGTCGTGTTATTCTGTCTCCCTAACTCCGCACATTTCATGGCGACCCTGCCAGCCACTGCCTTCAGGCAGTGCTGGTACGCTGTGGGTTCCGAGCCATACGTAATGTAGTGCCGCAAGTAAAAAAAACTAAAACGTAACTAAAAAAAAAAAAACTATTTCGCTAAAAGTATATTTTCAAACAGAATAACTAAAGATTAAATATCGGGACCACGCCTGCACCAGATTGCGATAATTGAATAAAAATTAAGAGAAACCGAGTAAAGACAACTAAGAAGAAACTAAAATTGAAACAACGGGAAATTAATCGGCGAAAAACGCGAAAGAAATAAAAGCTAGTATCAATCTCCAGTTTAAAAAAAAAAACGCGACGGAAAAGAAATAAAATTCAGTTGTAACAAAAACAGCAAGAACTATTACAATTACAAATTAAATATAGTTCGGAACTGCACATCGCACCAGAATTCAGTAAAAAGAACCAGTACAGCAGCAGAACGAAGCGAATTAATATAACAGGTAGAAGAAAAACAGAAAGAAAAAGAGTTAGAAGAGACAAATGACGAAATCCAACGACGGTAATTTGACTTTTAACTAGCTGAGATCAGTAGAAGAAACAAGTTCCTGCTGGAAAAAGATCAAGTCCATTACAATCACATGCTGCAGTAAAAGGCAAAAAATATAACAACGCCAGGTTTAAGAAGAAAGCGAAAGAAGAGCAATCAGGTAACCCGAAGAAGAAAATATTACAGACAGATAAAAAAGAAGCGGCTACACCAGGAAACAAATGAAGATGTTGGATCGCGATTATGATTATGACGATGATGATGACTTGCTGGGCGCAGGGAGAAGTTCGTGTCCGAAGTGGATGCTGCAGGGAGATATGAATATCAAGATGCGCTGAATGTAAGGTATCCCTGCAGTGCGCCAGAGCGACGCGATGTTAAGGAGAAGCAAGCAATGTAGCCAGACCTAAAATGTAAGTTGTATGTTTAAGATAGCCACGGATCATGTAACAAATGAAAGTAATTATCATTTTTAAATCATGAGTAATAAGCAAAATAAGGAAAACAGTTGTTTTAAAAACAATTAATTACATTATCCGTGAGCACAATTTAAATACTGTTGGCAATATAAGTAATAATTAATGAAAAGAAATAATAAAAGAACGATTAAAATTTAATAAAATAATTATAGTTAAAAGTGTTTTGAAATAAAAGTAGATAAACAATTTTATTTTCACTTAATAAGATCAAAAAATGTTAAAAAGGCGAATAATAAATCTAGCATTAAAAAAAAAACTATTTAATCAAAAGATGTAAACGAATCGCAATAAACTGAGTTTTAAAGAAAGGTAACAAAAATGTGGAAATATTTAAAAAAAAGACAAAACTGACGCGCTTTCAGAGACACGCATATAAATAAATGAAAAACATACATTAATTAAAAAAAATAATCTCAAGTCACCAATTAATAATGACAAAGTGTTCACCTTAACTGCAACATGATAATAATATGCTGACACGATAGTGACGAACGAAGATAGCTTTGCTGTGTACGTATGTAGGTGTCGTAATCAAAGCTAGATAACATAAACTATAGATGTGACATGATTTACTTAGGATACAACAATAAAAAAAAAATTTATAAAAAAAAAGGAAATAAGAAAAATAGAAGTATAAATTGTTTTAAATAAAAAATACACTTAAAGATATTAAAATCACCCGAGGTACAACAAAATGATGGAGGTATTTAAGAATATATTTTTTATTTATCAATACCACAAAACGTTGACAAAGTTAGACGTTTTGTTGCTTTTGTCAATTATTAAGAAAAATGCCACATTTTTTTTTGGAAATTCCTTAAAGCCAGCCTTGCCTTTAAAGAACTTATTAAAAAGAAATGCAGATTTTAACTGGTCAAAACAGTGTGAAAAGCCACTTAAGCAGCTAAAGAAAGCAATAAGTAGCCCACCTTTACTACAGTATCCAGACTTCTCAAATAACAATGAGTTCATTCTACACACGGATGCGTCAGGCATAGCGTTAGGATGTGTTTTATCGAATAAGAACGGTAAGCCGCATATGCAAGTCGACCTTAAAGTTACTTTTAGCCATAGTATGGGCAGTAAAACATTTTAGACCATATTTGTATGGGCGAAAATTCAGAATTAAAACAGATCATCGTCAATTAATTTATTAAAATTTGTTTAACATGAACAACCCATCAAGTCGATTAACTAAGTTTCGTTTGTGTTTAGAAGAGTACGATTTCACGGTAGAGTATTTGAAAGGAAAAGATAATGCAGCTGCGGACGCGTTATCTAGAATAGAAATTACTAGTGAACAACTAAAACAAAAGTCAGAGCAGGTTACTCGCAGTTATGACTAGAGCACAAAAGAAACAAAAAGAAAGCGAAGAACAAGAAAACAGTTCGGTTGATAGTGATTGATTCCGACTATAATTGGTCTGATCATACAAGAGTAGTAGGTATATTAAAAAAAAAAACCGAAAGATTTACCGGAATTAAGTTTCATTGAACAGGACTATTACAAAATATTAAAGCAACCAGCTTTGCTAGTCAAAATAATATCATCATTTACTTGCCATCCTTGTTAACATTGTGTCTCAACCTAGAGAGACTTAGCTATGTTTTGCAAAACACAACAAATGATAATTCAGAGATATACAGAGTATTATAAATTGATAGGTGGATAAGTCTTGTGTTTAAGATGAAAGCAGAAATTAAAAAAAAAATCGGATATTAGCAAATTCAGTGAAGGTTAGCAAAGTACAAAAATAAATAAGTATTGTGTCAGTAAAAAACGATCAGTCATTATAAAAATACATACAAGGTGCTAGAGATGAATAAATAGTAACAACTTCAGCTCTTAATTAGTCATGTATTTTATACACGACTACGGTCATTCTAAGAAGCTATAACATGAACATGAGTTTACATTATCAAAATTAAAAAAATTGATAACCATTTAAAATGCGTAGAAGTCAGAACACCTTTAAGACAAAAATAGATGGATATAAAACAGTTTTATTATTGCGGAAATGAAAATCAATAATAAAAAAAAAAAAAGGATATTTGTAACAAAGAGTTTTAAAAATAAGTCCCCAGTTGCGACTACAAAATTCCTCAATATTTGATTGAGAGTAAAACACCCATGAACAAAATATAATAAGAAAACGAACCGATAGAATATCACTGAGTAAAAGTAAATAAGAACAGATAGTGAATAATCGTAAACACGGGAATAGATTGGTAAACTGTTTTAGAAAGCTTTTGTACTGGCCATGCAAAGGTTATTTTAAATTACAGTCAATCAATTTGTTCAGTGGAAAATAAATGAAAATCTTATAGTAAGAACGAAAATTAAATTGAAAAAATATTTTAATTAAATAAAGAAAGTAAATGAAAGTGAGTAAATATAGCGCTAAAAAGTAAGTACACACACAAGAAGTAAGTAAGTAATAAATAGGTCAAATTCTACTAGTCACTGACTCAACATAGGATGGACGAGCTCCAATATGAAGAGTAAATACTGTAGGGTGAATCAAAATAATGATTGCCTATATAATGAGTGTCCACACTAATTTTTGATCGTGAACGAAACGAGCTTTCCTCGCGTAATTATTGGTAACCAAAAGCAAAGACACAAATAAGTACTATAAGTACACATACATTGGTACGTTTTTGTTGGGTCCCAATCCTTCATGTGATCATAGTGTCAACGAGATTGCACAGTGAATTATGTTGGAAATGGTTTGTAAGAGCTCAAATAAATTGTACTTACATATAGTAAGGGCGTGGCGCCACGACGACCCGGCATACAAATATGTATTGCCATTATTTTATTGTAGAGTCGACTCATGTTAAGTACCATGTATAATAATAAAAAGGGATCGCTACCCGATAAGTAAATAAATACTTACGTTAGTAAAAAGGTGACAGTACTTACAAAACTCACTTAATAACATTAATATAGGTACCTCAATACGAAAAACAATTTCGGAAAGAAACTTTAAACAATCATTTACTTATAAATCTCAAGGACGTTCGACAATGAATAAGACGAAGCAAACAGTGCATAGATGTTAATAAGATTAAAAATCACTATCAAAAGTTAAACATATATCGGTCTAGTAATATTAAATAAAAAAGATATGAAGATGAAATAATTAAAACTCAGATAAGACAAAGGTAATAGGTACGTAGAGTAAAAGCTATTTGAAATAAAAAAGTAATGTAAACGGTAAGCATTATATTGTTTAATTTTAAAGGTATTATTTGGAAATTAATATTAATAATAATGGTAATTTTGTAATAATAATAAGAAATGTAATCGAATTATAAATGTAAGAAACAGGTGAAAATAAAATTTAAACAAAAGATTGCCAACAGTACAATAAAAGTATCGCCAGTATAATCATATTAGGTATTAAATAAGTTTAAGAAATTAAAAAAATATATAACTAATAAAGATAAAGAAATAAATATAAGAACAATAATACAATATTTTAACAGTATAATCATGTTAATTAAGTATTTAGAAGTTTAAGAAATTAAAAAAATATATAACTAATAAACATAGAGAAATAAATGTAAGAGCAAGAATATAATATTTTTACATTCACGCCCATATCGTCGAGCACAGTATAATATGGTCCCGTATATTATTATACTGTATCCAATTTTACTCTATCTTCTTTATATTATTTTTTTTAATCAAATAAATTATATTCAGGTAAAGAAAATATAATTCATAAAAATAGAACTAAGAAATACATATATTAACCAAATAAATAAGTTAAAAAAAAGACATTGTATCGTCAAAATTTAGAAATGTAAGTGAAAAATTGTATTACTGAACAGCATATTATGTAATAATAATAATATTGATTTTTACTAAATAGTACATAGTTTGTATTTTAAGCCAAAAATTGTGTAATAAATTTTTGTCTCAAAAAAAAGGGGGAAGGTGTAGTGTAGGTACAAAGGTATGTCCTATTTAACCATATTGGGAAAATGATAAGATAAATTAATTAATATTTTATTACATAAACATTGAATATCAGATTACCGTAACGGTACCTTATACGGAGTGACCTAGTTAAGATGTTTATAAAAACAAATGTATTGAATATCATTGTAACTTGATATAATTTTAGATATGAAAACATTGAATATCAGATGACCATAACGGTACCTTATATGGAATAACTTAGTTAAGATGTTTATAATAACAATGTATTAAATATCAATGTAACTTAATATTATTCTAGATATGGTAAATGTCAGGGTTAAAGCATGTAGTTCAACGACACGAAAATTTAATATATAAACCCGTATTTCACTTAATAAATGTTCAGTCTATTACCAACTACTGTCGTGTTATTCTGTCTCCCTAACTCAGCACATTTCAGAGTGACGTATTATGACGTCACAAAGATGGCGACTCCTAGTCACAAATTCGGTCGATTTACTAAGTAACTCTTAACCTGTTACGACGTGTGGGGTATCATATGAAAGGTATTTGAATACTTAACAAAAGACGTCTAACAATGTTCAGTGTAGGTCGAATAATATAAAAGATATTATTAAATAAAAGATATTATGAAAAAAAAATTGTGGATTATTTTTTAAAACCCAAATAACACAATTTTATTGGTTGAAACGATTAAAACTTTACTATAAAGTTATCTTGCTACGTCTTTTATCTATAACATGTACTTTGAATTTTTGAAATTGGTTGATAAATGACTACGCTACGACCATTTTACTGCAGGCCCAACAAGCGCGCGAGAGGTGACTTACACTTATTAATAGGGAATTTAGTGCAAACATTTGCATGGGAACCACTTTAAATTGGACGAGTCAATGTAACTTTGTACAATAGGTGGTCTTGAGTAGAAATTCACCGGAATCCATTACTCTCAAGCGGGGGGGAGAGGGGTTAAGTTGAGTCTCGCCGCCCTTCTTGTTGACGCTTTTATCTCTAAAACTGTATGAGCTAGGACAAGTTTGGTATCATTTTCGGATAATTCGTTAACGGAAACTTCATTTTTGATATTATGAAATTGGGTTGCCACACAAAAAACTAAATTATATGATAAAATTCGCAAAACACGACTAAAGTTTTTCTACATAAATGCCATTTGCTTTTCCTATGGGATGGTATTGATGCATAGAAAATATGGTCAGGTAGCAACATTCACAAATATATAAAAAATGGCTTAAAAAAAAATGTATGCGCGGCAGACGAGTGTATACTCGCAGACATGAAACTATCTACGAGACCAAATTAGTCCCAGAAATAGCGGGTTTAAATATTCGGTGTTATGGCAGAAATGTTATGTGTGTTGTGTTGCACAACCTTCCAATCAAACGAAAAGCTAGACCGGCACGGGCAAACGGTATGAGATAGAGAGGTGGTGCCATAGTGAAACTTTTTGGAAACCATGGTGAGACTTTGAAAGGTGACAAAAAAAACAGACCAAGTTGGCTGACTTCAAGGTACTGGCAACCGCTGGCAACCCAGAAAATAAAGAAAGCGGGGTAGACAATATTTCTGAAGATCAGTAATAAAACCAAGACCTAATTTTCTTTTCTTGACTAACTGTATTTTTTATATCCCTGTTTACTTAATTTTTGCTCGGTTTCCACGAATTGCTCAAAATAATGATACTAAGCTGCCTCGTCAGCATTGTCAGGTTGACGGATCAATCAGCTAGCGTAAGTTTGAGGTAGAAGACCATACGGTTAGGTTAATAGCATAGTTGTAGGATCGTTTACACAATAAACTGTTTGATGTGCATTTTTTCCTTGTAATTGAATTGACTCAGTGAGGTTAGCATTTGCGAAGACCAGTACTTTCCCAAATATGAAGCGCTATTCGTGACCTCTTATAGATCCTCATGCATGCAAGTAGTAGCATGCAGGAAATAAGCTTGACAAGTGATAGGAGCGTCCTCGTTGAAGGAAACACATCACATTGTGTCCGAGTTGAAGCTTCACCGGAAAGGTTCTATTTGTTTTTGATTTAGATCCGGAATATTTTCGAAGCAATCCAAGGCAAATCATGTCATGCGTACTTAGACCACGTAGTGTGTGATGCTGGAGCCAGCTACTCCCAGGGGTATCTCACTTCATAGATATTAATCCTATTGAGGAACCAGCACGTGGTGGTGTAAGGGACGATTGATGTCGGTCTCTTATTTCGCCATGTCCAGAGAGCTGATCACGTCTCTACGAACGTTCAGCAGAGCAATACTAGCCAGAGTGTTTTATTTAGAACTGTACCCCATAGCTGAGCGTGTGCTCACCGAAAGTAATTTAATCCGATGCTAGTATAATCGTCTGGCGAAAAAAAAGTTTCAGTTCGACCAATTGAAAGACCTGTGGAAAATTGATGAAGGCCGGCGCAGGTTTTTGCGTGTACCCACTTTCTTCTTGCGTGTTTAAGCAGCATTGCCTATAAAAGAACGATTTATTCAAGCCAACGTAAAGCCAAGGTACTATAGAGTATAGAAATGAGCTCGGCTCGCCAGTAAATGTTTAAAGACTGATGGGCGCCTCGATTACGAAGGCGAAAGGTGTAACATTGGGTCATTAAAGGTTCCAGCTCCAAGACGTTTTGTTTTCATTAGCAACTTATGTTCACACAGCTAAATTGACTGTGCATAGTAAGTTAATACCAGATACTCGGCGCCGACCCCTTTCATCCAGAAGTATGCATTGTGTGATGTTCAAGATCTGGTTACAACAGGATTTTTCTGTTCGGAATGCAGCTTGTTCAGAGATGACTTTTGAAAATTGAAACACACAACATTTCTGCGATAACACCATCCCTTGCCACCGTTGTTTCTGGGACTAATTTGGGCTCGGAGATAGTTTCATGTCTACGAGTATACACTCGTCTGTCGCGCATACAATTTAATTTTTTTAAGCCATGTTTTATATATTTGTGAATGTTGCTACCTGACCATATTTTCTATGCATCAATACCATTCCCATAGGAAAAGCAAATGGCATTTATGTTGAAAAACTTTAGTCGTGTTTTGCGAATTTTATCATATAATTTAGTTTTATCATATAATTTAATTTAGTTTCCGTTAACGAATTATCCGAAAATGATACCAAACTTGTCCTAGCACATACAGTTTTAGAGATATAAGCGTCAACAAGAAGGGCGGCGAAACTCAACTTAATCCCTCTCCCCCCCGCTTGAGAGGGGGTACGAGTAATGGATTCCGGTGAATTTCTACTCAAGACCACCTATTGTACAAAGTTACATTGACTCGTCCAATTTAAAGTGGTTCCCATGCAAATGTTTGCACTAAATTCCCTATTAATAAGTGTAAGTCACCTCTCGCGCGCTTGTTGGGCCTGCAGTAAAATGGTCGTAGCGTAGTCATTTATCAACCAATTTCAAAAATTCAAAGTACATGTTATAGATAAAAGACGTAGCAAGATAACTTTATAGTAAAGTTTTAATGGTTTCAACCAATAAAATTGCGTTATTTGGGTTATAAAAAATAATCCACAATTTTTTGTTTCTTTTTTTTAATAATATCTTTTATATTATTCGACCTACACTGAACATTATAGACGTCTTTTGTTAAGTATTTAAATACCTTTCATATGATACCCCACACGTCGTAACAGGTTAAGTAGTTACTGAGTAAATCGACCGAATTTGTGACTAGGAGTCGCCATCTTTGTGACGTCATAATACGTCACTCCACCAATTTAGAAAGCGACAACGTCACTTTTCCAACTATAGAAACATTACTGAATCCAACGATACCACTTGTTGGTATAATACTGCTCAGTCCAACGAAAATCGTTATTTGACGACTTTTTGTAACTCCGCCTCCCTACTAAAAGTGGAAAGGTTTGATTGATTGTTTGTTTGCATCGAATAGGCTCCGACACTACTGAACCGATTTCAAAAATTATTCCACTGTTGAGAAACTACAATGACATGATCCCTGAGTAACATAATAAAGAGTAAATAATTATTCCTAATAATTGAATAGGTTTCGAAACTACTGAACAGATTTTGGTGAAAATTAACACAAACATAAATTAGACCTTGAAAAAATTGGTAATTTCCCTAAAGAAAGACGCGTTATTTTTCATCAAGAAAAAATGTATGATTCCGAAAAATTAATATTGGAAGTTCAGTTACGACCGTGCCTATGAAACTTAAATGCCACTTTATATTTTTGAAATATACCTTCTTGGATTCTCATTGTATTTAGCGGATGCACCCAAAAGTGCTTTTTCTTTACTTCTTCTTCTAAGCCCTCTATAATAGCAATTATTGTAAAAAAAATCATTTTTCTGGGCAAGATATTATTAACAAAGATAGTATTAACAACCACAAACGATGACGGGCCGACACCAACTGAAGACGACGCGACGACGCCACGTAATTTTTGGATTCGGCCGAATTCGGCGAAGCGCCGTAGCGAAATCTAGGTATATGTAATGTTAACGGAAATGTATTAAATCCGTCATTGTATACAATTCCTAGGAAATGTATACAATTCCTAAAACCGCCCGGAAATGTGTGAAATAAATGATATTACACACATTTCCTAAATGGCAGTCGGAAATGTAATACATTCATGATGTCAATGGGTGAGCGGGGATAGTGGAGCGAGGGGAAGGTATTGCCACAGTAGTATAGAATTTTACTACTCGTATAGGAGAAAATTTTAACTCCTCGCACTAAAACGAGTTCCCCGCCCGATTTCCTGCGCCGCAAAACTCCTCCGGATGGTGTTGCGTGGTATTCGATGAAGCATAAAAAGAATTTTTCTATGATTTTCATTTCCGTTGTCTTACAAAAATTAAAACCATGTTGGTGTTTTGAAGTGTCCCGCATGTAGTATTGCGCCATCCAATCAGGCAATCACTCGCGCTAGGGCCACTTAAATTTTCAGTGATTATGTACCAGCCATAAATAAGAGTAAATAATTAAATTTTAGAGTCTAATTAGGCCTTATAAATATTTTATATTTTACGATGTGAGTGTTACCTGGAAGGCTTACAGAATCAAACAAAAGAAATTGAATCACTTTTACACTGTGGCGGGCATTAAAAAATAAAGAATTCTAACTAAGCTTTAAAAGTCAGTAACAAGTGACCTGATAAAAATCGATTTTACCATAATGATTGTTGCATTGTCTTAACGCGAACCTTGAAAATCATTCTGACTGAAAGTTTTATATTAATGTCTTTCATTTATTTTATTTACAAATAACTCTGGCGGGTTTTGTTCATTTTATTCACAGAAAGCATTTGTTTTATACATTTCCTAATACAAGTTCGGAATTTTATACAATTCCTAGGAAATGTGTGTATTAAATAATCTTTAAAATATTATTTCATACATTTCCGGTAACACATATACAGGGTGGCCCTTTGGTAGACGTCCAAAAGAAAAATTTAGAAGCCTTTTATATTAAGGGGTATCTGAATCACCCCCATGTATGTTCCGCGATTATTGATAGTTTAGGAGCTACGAATGTTCAAAGATATTTTCGAAATTTCCACCTTTCCTTGTAGTATGGGAGGCGGAGTTACAAAAAGTCGTCAAATAACGATTTTCGTTGGACTGAGCAGTATTATACCAACAAGTGGTATCGTTGGATTCAGTGATGTTTTTTTAGTAGGAAAAGTGACGTTGTCGCTTTCTAAAGTGGTGGAGTGACGTATTATGACGTCACAAAGATGGCGACTCCTAGTCTCAAATTCGGTCGATTTACTCAGTAACTACTTAACCTATCACGACGTGAGAGGTGTCATATGAAAGGTATTTTAATACTTAACAAAAGATGTCTAACAATGTTCAAACAAAAAAACGCAATTTTATTGGTTGAAACTATTAAAACTTTATTAGAAAGTTATCTTGCTACGTCTTTCATCTATAACATGAACTTTGAATTTTTGAAATTGGTTGATAAATGACTACGCTACAATCATTTTACTACAGGCCCAACAAGCGTGCAAGAGATGACTCACACCTTATTAATAGGGAATTTCGTGCAAATATTTGTATAGGAACCACTTTAAATTGGACAAGTCAATGAAACTTTGTACAATAGGTGGTCTTGAGTAGAAATCCACCGTGAACCATCACTCTCCCCCCTCTCAAGCCGGGGGGAGAGGGGTAAAGTCGAGTTTCACCGCCCTTCTTGTTGACGCTTATATTTCTAAAACCGTATATGCTAGGACAAGTTTGGCATCATTTTCGGATAACTCGTTAACGTAGAATTCATTTTTGATATTATAAAATAGGGTTGCCATACAAAAAAACTAAATTATATGATAAAATTCGCAAAATACGACTGAAGTTTTTCTACATAAATATCATTTGCTTTCCCATGGGATGGTATGATGTCGATGCACAGAAAATATGGTCAGGTAGCAGCATTCACAGGTATTACAAATATATAACTTTGCAAATTCCTTTATAAAAAATGGTTTAATAAAAATTGTATGCGCGGCAGACGAGTGTATAGATAGACATGTAACTAACTCCGAGACCAAATTAGTCCCAAAAACAGCGGTGGTAAGGGATGCGGTGTTATGGCAGAAATGTTGTGAGTGTTGCACAACCTTCCAAACAAATAAAAGACGTAGAAGATCAGGTCGGAATGAAAAGTTAGACCGGTCCTGGCAAACGGTAATAGATAGAGAGGTTGCGCCGCACGGTGGGAAATCAATGGACAAAATTTGTATTTTTAAGGAGTTCCAAATGCTTACCAAATATTTTTTCTTTACAGGACAGGGTTCTGTTAGTTTTATTGTAAAAGTTTTCTTTTTTAGTATTTATTTATGTAGATAAAAAAAATACTCAAACAAACTAAACCTCGCGCACGATATTTTTATCCATGCGCATACGTCTATTTTAAAATTATGTATCTACTTGTTGAAATAAACCTATGTAAAACTTTTATTTTATTTCACTGATACATATCATGCCGCATAGTTATTAACATTAATCATTGAATTTCTAGGTTTTGTATTCTTTATATATATTTTTTTAGAAATGTCTATATTTCAACAAACTTTTATTTGGAAACGAGTCATTTACTTTCTTGCGCTCCTTTGCGCTCTTTAGTGACATGGTTTAAAATAACAAGTAGACCATTAGGATGAAAACAAAAGCAATTCCAGCTGCTTTGACCTGCTGATTGGATAATTAGAGCTCATTGAATAATGGTCTATAATTCTGTTATTTCAATTAAATAATCCAAATGAGGGTATTTTCTTTTTTTTATTGGCTTATAACTATAAATAAAGACTAATAATAGTATTTTCTGTCATTTAGCACACCGTATTTGAGCTAATAAGACTACTTATAGTGAATGGACTTATAAGTATATTTTGGTCTTATAAACGAATAAAAAAAATAGATATAATCATAGTAATTGTGGAAATTGTGTAAATTAATTAGAACAATAGAATTTTAAACGAAACGGAATTTTTTCCATTGTCCCATACAAACCTTCCCACTGTGCGCCGCAGTAAAACTTGTTGGGAACCTTGGTCAAACTTTGATTGAAAGGTGAAAAAAAACCAAGACGGCTGATTTCAAGACACTGGCAACTGGCAACCAACAAATTAGGTACCAATAGCAAAGTGGGTGCAGACAATATTTCTGTCGACCAGTAATATGTTTAAGAATTAATTTTATTTTCCTTGCTACGATTTTTTAACCACTACTGTTTAATTTCTGCTTGGATTCCATCCACGTCTTTGGAGCAAAAGCTAAGACTGTTGCACTACTGAAACTCAGACAAGCATTTGAGGACCCCAAAAGCTATTGTCTGTACTGTGTCATTAAGGCCTAAAAATTACTAGAAATAATGCTACACTACAGCTTGGTCAGAATTATCGCAGTCCAAAAGTCATCTCTGAACAAGCTGCATTCCGATTCTGAACAGAAAAACCCTGTTGTAACCAGATCTTGAACATCACACAACGTATACTTCCGAATGAAAGGGGTTGGCGCCGAGTATCTGGTATTAAATTACAAAGCACAGTCTATTTAGCTGTGTAGGTACTAATCAATCTGCACAGCAGTCTTTAAACATTTACTAGCCAGCCGAGCTCATTCCTGTACTCCATAGTACCTTACCTAGATGTTGCATTGGCTTGATTAAATCGTTCTTTTATAGGCAATGCTGCTTAAACACGCAAGAAGAAAGTGGGTACACGCAATAACCTGCGCCCCAAATCTCTTTTTTCGGCAGACGATTATATACTAGCATCGGTTTACTTTCGGTGAGCACACGAAATAAAACACTCAGGCTGGTATTGCTCTGCTGAAGGTTCGTAAAGACGTGTCCAGCTCTTTGAACATGGCTAAATAAGAAACCGACATCAAACGTCCCTTACACCACCACGTGCTGGTTCCTCAATAGGCTTAATATCTATGAAGTGAGATACCCACAGCTCCAGCATCACACATTACGTGGTCTAAGTACGCCTGGCATGATTTGCCTTGGTCAAATGGACTGCTTCGAAAATACTCCGGACCCAAATCATCCAAAACAAGGAGAACCTTTCCGGTGAAGCTACAACTCGGACACAGTGTGATGTGTTTACTTCAACGAGGACGCTCCTATCACTTGTTCAGCTTATTTCCTGCATGCTACCACCTGCATGAATGAGGATCTATAAGAGGCCACGAATAGCGCTTCATATTTGGTAAAGTACTGGTCTTCGCAAATGTTAACCTCACTGTGTCAATTCGATTACAATGAAAAATGCACATGAAACAATTTATTGTAAATGATCCTACTTGCCTACTGTTCATATACTTTCCCAACTTCTAACCCTTAGTATAGTCTTCTACCTCAAACTTACGCTAGCTGATCCGTCAACCTGACGGTGCTGACGAGGCAACTAAGTATCATTACTTCGTTCGAGCAATTAATTAGTATGTTACACACAGTAAAGATATCGGCCGAGGGGTATGGGATCATCACAAGGCTTTCTGAGTTTCAGCAATGTAACAGCTTTAGCTTTTACCCTAAAGACGTGGAACCCGAGCAGAAATTAAACAGGGATATAAAAAATACAGTAGCCAAGAAAAGAAAATTAGATCTTGGTTCTATTACTGATCTTCAGAAATATTATCTGCCCCGCTTTCCTTTATTTGCTGGGTTGCCAGCGGTTGCCAGTACCTTGAAGTCAGTCATCTTGGTCTTTTTTTGTCACCTTTCAAAGTCCCACCAAGGTTTCCTACAAGTTTTACTACGGCGCCATTTCTCTATCTCCTACCGTTTGCCCGGGCCGGTCTATCTTCTACATCTTTTATTTGTTTGGAAGGTTGTGCAACACCTACACACAACATTTCTGCCATAACACCGCATCCCTTACCACCGCTGTTTCTGGAACTAATTTGGTCTCGGAGCTAGTTTCATGTCTTAAATCCATTTTTATAAAGGAATTTGCAACATAAGTTATATATTTGTAAAGCCTGTGAATGCTGCTACCTGACCATGTTTTCTGTGCATCGAAATCATATCATCCCATGGAAAAGCAAATGACATTTATGTAGAAAAACTTCAGTCGTGTTTTGCGAATTTTATCATATTATTTATTTTTTTGTATGGCAACCCTATTTTATAATATCAAAAATGAATTCTACGTTAGCGAGTTATCCGAAAATGATACCAAACTTGTCCTAGCACATACGGTTTTAGAAATATAAGCGTCAACAAGAAGGGCGGTGAAACTCGACTTTACCCCTCTCCCCCCGGCTTGAGAGGGGGGAGAGTGATGGTTCACGGTGGATTTCTACTCAAGACCACCTATTGTACAAAGTTTCATTGACTTGTCCAATTTAAAGTGGTTCCTATACAAATATTTGCACGAAATTCCCTATTAATAAGGTGTGAGTCATCTCTTGCACGCTTGTTGGGCCTGTAGTAAAATGATTGTAGCGTAGTCATTTATCAACCAATTTCAAAAATTCAAAGTTCATGTTATAGATGAAAGACGTCGCAAGATAACTTTCTAATAAAGTTTTAATAGTTTCAACCAATAAAATTGCGTTTTTTTGTTTGTAAAAAAGAAAACACTAATTTTTTTTCATATATTTAATATTATCTTTCAAATTATACAAATTACACTGAACATTGTTAGACATCTTTTGTTAAGTATTAAAATAACTTTCATATGACACCTCTCACGTCGTGATAGGTTAAGTAGTTACTGAGTAAATCGACCGAATTTGAGACTAGAAGTCGCCATCTTTGTGACGTCATAATACGTCACTCCACCACTTTAGAAAGCGACAACGTCACTTTTCCTACTAAAAAAACATCACTGAATCCAACGATACCACTTGTTGGTATAATACTGCTCAGTCCAACGAAAATCGTTATTTGACGACTTTTTGTAACTCCGCCTCCCTACTACAAGGAAAGGTGGAAATTTCGAAAATATCTTTGAACATTCGTAGCTCCTAAACTATCAATAATCGCGGAACATACATGGGGGTGATTCAGATACCCCTTAATATAAAAGGCTTCTAAATTTTTCTTTTGGACGTCTACCAAAGGGCCACCCTGTATATGTGTTACCGGAAATGTATGAAATAATATTTTAAAGATTATTTAATACACACATTTCCTAGGAATTGTATAAAATTCCGAACTTGTATTAGGAAATGTATAAAACAAATGCTTTCTGTGAATAAATTTTCCAATAACATTAATCCAACGATACCACTTGTTGGTATAATACTGCTCAGTCCAACGAAAATCGATTCTTAGCCTCCCTACTATTGATTTATTTCTTTTTATCTTGATAGATAACCGTTATGGGTGGTGTCTTTTATGATAATCAATTATTGTAACATCGGCTACTACCCAAAAAAATACGGCTAACCTAGGCATTACGAAACTTAATTAAAACTTGGTCCAAAGTTAAAAATTACAGTTCGAGCTCAGTAGTCAAAAAAGTAGAGGATTTCAAAAAATAATACTTTAGAGGTGCCAGGGATTTCTAAGTGTATTTAAAAATTTCTCAGGACTTTCATAAGCTAAAATCATCAATAAAAAACAGACCTTAATGGGAGTTTCTTTTATGTTATTCCAGGCCTCCGTCACTCGCCTATACCTACCGCGATCCGTACCTACAGAGCGCTGTACGTTAAACGTACAAATCAGCCGGGGCCGCGCCGCGCTGGAGATCACAGTGTGATCCTTTTGTTTATTGCGACAGCTGTCCACGCAACAGTTATTTCGATTATAATATTACGATTCTTCATTATCACTATTTATAATGTAACGGAGAGAAAATAATAATGTAGTAGTACTACGCAACCATGCGTCGTCGTCGCGTGCGTCGTGGCGTGTCGTCGTCGTCGGGTAGCGTGTGATCATCAAAAACATGCTTACGAAATCGCAGTGCTGTGATTTAAGTAGTAACAAAACCAATATAAATAATTCAATAAGTGTTGTGTAGGTCTTAGAAACAAAGACAGGTAGATATCTACCTTATATTAAAATTAAATTTATGTTTAACATAGATAGTGGCAACCTACCTAATGGATAATAAATCACGTGCCTTATTATCATCAGGTATTATTAACTATCTTTCGAAGTCAGAAATTGAATTTTTTTTGTTGATCGATAAGTATTTAATCAGCGTTCATTGTTTTAGTACGCTTATACAAATATTTTAAAAAATACGATTAAACTTCGCATGGCCTTAGATTAGAGCAAAAACAATCACAGTTCACAACAGCAGGATACTGCAATAATTTAGCTTAATTTATGAAACTATGAATTTATATAATACTAAAATTTTTGGAGGTAATGCACACAAAATTTTATAAAACTACATTATTTAGCATGCAAAATGAATGTCTTGCTAAGATGAAACAGTCTGTTGGCGAGTAATGCGCTCAACTATGACATATAATAATAAATAACACGTTATTGCAAACTATCATGCACTACACACCTATTATATCATATTTGGTATTCTGATTGTGTCCACTAATCACTAAGGAATTATTCAATTTTATCTTTTTAACACTTTTTAATATTTTCACATTGTTTAAGCAGTTTTACTGTAATTCAATGACCCTGACTATGTGCTGCACTTCTAATTAGTCTGGTCCAAATTGACTTTAGCTGACTATACAAAAACACAGTGATATTGTTAAAGGTTATACAGGGCGTCCCACGTCTATGCCACATGGAGGGAAAGTACCTTAAATATTGTAGATAGAACATTGTACTGAAAGAAGACTTTACACCAACTCAACACCGACTCCACTCCAACTCAACTCATTGCACTGACGGCATTGAAATCTCAACTTTATGTCGTGTTATTCAAGAGTGGAATTTACAACATGACAGTTTTAAAAGTGGACGACGAGTAGATGACGCGTTGTCCACGCGTTGTTCACCTATTGACTGTCACCGCCCTGTTTGCTAGTTGTCGACGTGTTGCCGACGAGTCGGTCACGAGGCGACGACCAGTTTACTTTAGCGGGTAATGCGTTGCCAGCTTGCATCTTCTGTTCACGACGCGTTGCCCACTCGTTGCCGCCTAGTTGCCCACTAGTAACCGACGAGTCGACGACTTGTTGATAAGTATCGAATTAATAGTTCGAGTTGGTAGGGTGGATTGGTAGCTAGTTGGTGTAATGTGCTATTACCTCTAAAATCTGTATAAACAAAGGTCACGCGCAACGTGCGCCAACGTCTCGCAGAGCTACATTCAGTAGTGGTCGTACTCGTGGTCACCACTGAGCACATATTACTATGTTAATTAGTAAAGTATCAATTAACCGCCATCGCTCTACTATATTACGTTTATGTATTTGTAAGGTGATTGAACATTCTGACGTGTTAATGGCCAGTTATCCCGTATGTGTAAGACAAGACTAGTCGTGCAAACCAATTGTTAATACAATAATTTATGAGTGAGAATTGTAGATACAGATTTATACGTCTACCTACAACAACACGCTGTGTCTCTTTTGAAAAACCGGGTAAAAACTGTTTAGCCTATGTCGTTTATCAATATTTCTCATACCAAATAAAACAACATGGTATTTTTCTTCTTTACGTACTCTGAAATACTTTCTATTCGAAAAACCTTACATGAATGATTCGAATAAGAATAGCTCAAGTGCAAGACGTAGCTGTATACTATAAACACACAGGGTGTGCAATAATAATAGCGACAGCGACCACCGTTTCGCACGGGTATCATTCTTTTACGGAATTTTCAAGACAATCTTTCACAGGAACTCAATTTTAACGATAATGAATACATCAATAAAATAATCAATTGTCGGGCCAATTTAAATTAAAAACAGGTTTTAGAGTAATTTTTTAAATTAAAAAACGAGCACCGCAACATCTGTTGCAGACGACTAGTAAGTTCTATTGTGACACCGAAAGTATAGTTTATATTTGTTCGCGTAGCAGATCAAACGTGAGATAAGTTAAAAAAATAAAAATACATAGAGTTACTCACTTTTAACTGCATGTTTTCTTGTCTTAATTTAATGCTTTCGTCCTCCTTTATATGAGTCACTTCAGAAGCCACTTTTTGTACATCATTTTCCGCAGTTTCAGGTTTGGTGAATGCGATATTCTGCAATAAAAAAATAAAAACAAATTTTCATTTACAACGGCAATTTGAATCGAAATTGTATTTGAAAATAATAAAAACAGAACTAGTTAGTTTTTAGACTTTTTGTATAATCTTCCGGTGTATACATTACGCTGGAAAACAAACGAATAAAAATAAAATAAACATGTAAGGTACCTAAAAAACCGTGTAAAAATGCGTCAAACAGATTTACGAAGAATAAACTAGCTAGTACATAAAAGTTAAAAATCACTGTATTGCAGAAACATTAGCATAGAGAACATTACATACAGATCTAGTAACTTAAGGTTAAAAGTTTACACTTACTCATTCCATGCATATTTCTAAATAAGTATGATGATAGTTTTATATATTACATCATTTTTCAGTAGTTTCTAGGTTAACGTACTTCAAGACGTCTGAATTAATAGCATTATTTTCTGCACATTAATAGGAGCGGGAGTTACGAATATACTATTGAATTATCTATACTAATACCGTATTAGTTTTAGTAATACGAGTATTATAAAGAGGAAAGGTTTGACTGTTTGTTTGTTTGCATCGAATAGGCTCCGAAACTACTGAACCGTTTTCAAAAATTCTTAGACTGTTGAGAAGCTACGTGACCCCTAAGTAACAATAGGCCATATTTTATTTTCAAATAAATTAGGGATCCTTACTTCTTCACTTCAATAATGTAACCCAAAGTGTAAAAAAAATAGGTACTAATAAAAATAAAATAGAAACTTGGCACAAAGATAGAATTGACCTTGGGAAAGAACATAGGCTACGATTTACGGCGGGAAAATATCTCATTCCCACGGGAAAAATTTTGAAAGCGGGCGGAGTTGCCACAAAGGAAGAATAGATCATTCACACGGGAAAAACAATACCTCATTTATAAGTGTAAAACGTTAACTCGGGCGGAAAGCTTATAATAATTAATAATCGATGCTACTTTCCCGCTACTAGAATGATCGAAGCTGATAAAAGTTTATGAAAAACTCTTTCGATAAAAACCTACAAACATGTTTTAATATGACCCAACAAAAAGGACATGTAAAATGTTAAGACGCACACGCACGTTTTTAAATCTTCTGTACAAATATGAACAGGTGTTTCTCTATTATTCGGTTAGTTAGTCTCTTTAATACCTGTACTATTTTTTTTTTCAAATAGTACGTATATGCATGGCCGTTGGATAGACGCTAGGAGCACCTAGAAGCAGGCAGCGTAGGATTGATCCCTGTGGAGATCTTTCGGGAGGCCTTTGACCAGCTGCGATCTCCTCAGGCTGAAATAATGGCGCATATATGAACATGTGACACACATACAACAGACACTTTAAGATGTATTTTTCCATAGTAAATATTAGCCTTAAACACCTTAACCGTGATGATGTCTATTAATGAAAAAGAAATTTCGCTATCTGTTTAGCTGTTTGGTCATGGAAGCACGCTGCACGACAGACACAGTTACTTTCCTATTTAGATACTGAGGGGCTACTCTTGACTGCAATTCCGATCCGTCGACATTGAGATCAGGCGTTTCGTACTCTCGAATGCCACACTAGTGCCGCCTTTGTTTCATATTGGGCGGATATTGAGTGAAATGAAATCGGACATTTAACAACTCTTGGCGGGCAGATTTTCAAGAGCAGCGGTCTAAAAAAGACTTTGGTATTGCATTGGGTTGAAATTGGGATCGATATTGATTTCAAGAGTAGAGCCCCTGGTAGGTAAAGGTAACGCATTAATAAAATTTTAATAATGAATGTGGGTGAGTTATGTAAAATTTCGTTGGTTTTCTTTTGAGATCTAACTCAGCCAACAGGTCAGAAATGAAAGAAACGGGTACATGGGTGCTAGTGAACAAATAGACAGACTAAAAAGTAGTGAAACTTTTTTTCTTTTGTTTTTAAACCAATCCGAGTATATTTCTATCATAAATATATAAACTAACGTTCCCTGATAATAAAATAAATGTTATATAACCGTTATTTACTGTCGACTTGTAAAATGACTGGAATCAAATAAAAGAACATCTAGTTACATTTGATCCGCTGCTTCTAGTATAGTTAGCAACATAAGTCGATGTAAATTTAGTTTAAAATCACTTTTGTCCACTCTACCCACAAATATTCAGTTCACTATTATAAAAAAAAAACAAATTATAAATATATTTTTAGTGTGATACTTACGCTATGAAGCGATTTCGAATACCAGAGTACGAGTATGTTTGTCCATTATCTTATAATGACGCAGAGCGTAGGAGACACGTAGGAGAATGTTAAGAAGAGAGAGCTTACCTTTGTTGACGATATGGCTTCTTCTGCGACGGCCACCCTCTTCTTAGTGACTTCGTTCTGAGCAGCGTTGTCACCAGCATCCTGCGACAAAATTTTCAAAGCTTACTATAAGAAAAGACAAAATATTACATATTATGTTTTATAATTTATTTCACGAGTGCTTGTTCTTCGTGTACATACATTGTCTCTGTGTGCGCAAACTTAGGAGCGTTGATTCTGTTTTGAGCTTACGCAGAGACAATTACATGCAATGATCATACATTCGTGAACGCCCGCGCTTGTGAAATACAACATCTCAACATCATTCATGTTCAAATATAAAACAAAGTTATCCGATCAAAAGGAAAACAATCGCATAAAATAAATATTTTCAAACTTACATTGAGGTTAGCGCCGCGAGGTGTTTCGAACACGCACTTCAACTTGTAGTCCATAAGCTGATCTGGATTGATCTCCTTCCACTAAAAAAATAAATAGTTAGTTATGTATATGTTAACGGAAATGTATGAAATCCGTCATTGTATACAATTCCTAGGAAATGTGAAAAAAATGTTGTATACAATGCCTAAAATCGCCCGGAAATGTATGAAATAAATGATACTAGACACATTTCCTAGGAAATGTATACATTTCCTAAATGGCAATCGGAAATGTAATACATTCAAGATGTCAATGGGTAACCGGGGAAAGAGGAGCGAGGGAAGGCTATTGCAACAGAAGTATTTAATAGTACTACTCGTACAGAAGGGGTTTACCTCCCCGCACCAGAACAAGTTCCCCGCCCGATATTCCGCCACTCACTGCATGCGGTAGGCGCCGCCAAACTCCGCCAGATCGTCTTGCGTGGTATTCGAGGAAGCATAATAGCTATTTATGATACTAGTGCGGAGAGTATGTGATTTCCGATGAGTGTATAAGCCGACACGAGTCGGAAATCATCTTTCGCACGTGTATCATACAAGATTTTACTATGCATTGTGCAAGAAAACAAACAGTTAAATATATTAAAAAGGCGTTATAAAATGGCGGGCTTCTTAAATACATGCGCGCTGAAAATATTATCTACTGCGCATGTGCAAATAGCTATAAGGCATGAGTAATAAAATGTATTCAGCCACGAAATTTTTTATTTAATATTTGAACGTAATTTATCAATAAAAATTAATTTCTAAAGTAATTATACTGATTATAAACGCGTTTATTGAATTGTTATTTTAATTGTTCCCTTTATATTAGTAACGATTGGTAACTGAGTAATTTGTAAAAATATCTCAAAATCTAAAATGACAGGTTGTGGCTGAATGACAGGCTGAGCAAAAATAAAAAATAAACTGAAAAGTAAAAAGCACTAGTGCGGAAAAGTGCTACTTTCCGCACTGTTTGGCTGCTTAGAAAACGCTCTTTTCGAGCACATGCATTGTAAAGACTATTTTTCTTTGATTTTCATTTACATCTAGTGGTTGTCTGTTATAAAAATTAGAACGACGTTGGTTCTTTGGAGTGCCCCACCTGTGGTATTGCGTCACCCGATCAGGCGAACGCTTGCGCTAGTGCTGCTTAAATATTCAGTGCCTATATACTAGCCATAAATAAGAATAAATAGTTAAATTTTAGAGTGTAATTATTAAAAAGCCTTTACATAGTTAAAAAAGGCTTTTGACTTTACATTGAGGCGTATTTACTTAAACGATAGACTGTTTACTTATTAAATTAAAGTTGGAGCTTTACTTTTATTTATAGTTTTTGTGCTAAATACGCTGTAAAAATAGTTAAGCTGATTTTTAAATTTTAATTAACAAAAAGCCTTATAAAGATATTATATTTTACCGTATCATTGTTGCATTATTTCAACGAGAGCCTTGAGAAAAAAATCTAATTGTCAATTTAACAAATTATTTCAATTATAATATTCAAAGATAACTCTGATTCTCAATTTAACCGGGAGCTTTGTTCATTTTATCCATAAAAAGCATTAGTTTTATACATTTCCTAGTACAAGTTCGTAATTTTATACAATTCCTAGGAAATTCATACATTTCCTAGGATATGTGTGAATTAAATAATCTTTAAAACATTATTTCATACATTTCCTAACGGGCTCCGGAATTGTATACATTTCCTAGGAATTGTATACAATTCCTGGATTTCACACATTTCCTGTAACATATATACCTAACCTATAAATACTTCAGATGAAATAAAATTTAAAAAATGTAAATATTCTAAAATTCTTAATAATATAATAATAATAATATATAATAATACTACTTACTACTTGATCTATGTTAGTCTTTCCCTCTGGGGCAACCACACTTTGAACCATGAACTTATGTTTATGTTTCTCATTGGGGTCGACATACACAGGTTGTGGAGTGACTGAAAAAAGTAAAAAACAAATTTTTATTGTGATTGGACTTTGCAGTTCACTAATAAAGCGCACACATACATAGCTCTTTTCATTACCAGGCTGAGTTGAAGTATAGTTATCTCACAGGTAGCAAAAACTAAAATCATTTAAAGCAAAAATACAAACAGACTTTATTTATCAAATAAAGTTTTTACTTGCAATGACATTTTTACTTTGATCATTTAAATTAATGAATGATAGATCAGCATCACACTGAATAATTAAAGTAAGCACTTGGTTTAATCATATTGTTCCCGTGACATGGTGACTATTTAAAAACCATTTTTTTATTTTAATGGATCTTGTTTGATTTCAAATCTAACATTCAAATGTGCATAACTTACTTGCTATGTCAACTTTGGAGTTGGGCTCAAGCGCTCCGGAGTTGGGACGTACACAATACTTCTTGGGTGCTGTTGTCTTAATCTTGAAAAGCACTGTATCCGTACTAGGGTTAATCAGTCGCAAATATGTAGTATAGCCCTGCTCGAACAGTCCTGAGAAATCAACTAAAAAATTCAATAATTTAAACTATTACCATCAGGGCAAGTTTTAATTGGCAACATTATACATAATTTAAAAAATCAAGCAACTGCTGTTATCAAGAAATTTCAAGATAAATTTGTAAATAGCTATTTTATACGATTAATTAAAAATTACATTAATTCGCATATTTCCAAATAAAGTTTTATTCAATAATACAGTCAGAGTGAACAAGACAGATAGCATATAGCATATATAAGTAAAAAACAGCTTAATCGAACAAATTATTGCAAAGAAATTGTTTTACGATTTCGACAGGAAGTGACAAAATACGTCAAAAATTTTCAGTTAATAATAATAATAATAATAAATTATTTTTCACATAATGAAAATATTGGTAAAAAAATATTCTAACCAAAAGAAGTAAAATTAGATAAGAATGCAGGGATGGTAAACCTAAAAAAATAAACCGCTATAGCAAGCTACCATAAATCTCAGGGATTTTCAATATACAGAATAAAAACATCTAAAGGATATTTATTATTTTAGAAAACCAACGAGCGTCCTGTTAATGGATCACAAAATATATTACATTATTTATATTAAGCTAGTGTTGGGTATATATATTATTTTCATTTACGTCTGGTGGTTGTCTGTTACAAAAATTAAAACACGTTGGTTCTTTGGAGTGTCCCACCTGGTGTATTGCATAACCCGATCAGGCGTACGCTTGTGCAAACATTCAGTGCCCATAAACCAGCCATGAATAAGAATAAATAATAATAATAATATGTGGGACATCTCACACACGCCCATCTGACCCCAAACTAGGCAGAGCCTGTACTATAGGTGTCAGACAGCTGATATACAAATAAAAAAAATATATAATAAAGAGTTAAATATTAGAATTGCTAATAAGCCCTAATAAACATTTCATATCTAGTTACCTGGGTGGCTTTCTTTACATAGTTAAAAAAAGGCTTTTGCATTTATATTGTGGCGTATTAATAATAATAATAATAAATAAAAGTATTATTTACTTAAACAATAGATAGATGATTTTTAAAGTTAACAAAAAGCCTTATAAAGATCTTATATTTTACCGTATGATTATTGCATTATTTCAACGAGAGCCAAGGGAAAACATTCTAATTGTCAGTTTAACAAAGTGTTTCTTTCGTAATATTCACAGTTAACTCTGATTCTCTGTTTAACAGGGAGCTTTGTTCATTTTATTCACAGAAAGCATTCGTTTTATACATTTCCTAGTAGAAGTTCGGAATTTTATACAATTCCTAGGAAATTCATACATTTCCTAGGATATGTGTGAATTAAAATAATCTTTGAAACATTATTTCATACATTTCCTAACGAGCTCCGGAATTGTATACCTTTCCAAGGAATTGTATACAATTCCTGGATTTAATACATTTCCTGTAACATTTACACTAGTATTTAGGTGCAACTTAGTATGTATAGCATCACAACATTAGCTGAATAAATGGTTTTTCTTTCTTTTTTTCTTACTTTTAAATATTATTAAACATTTTTTTTGTTATCAAAGCTCATAAAATTAGCTTTTTTTATGTGACTAATTTGTTTCACAAATTCATGAAATCAATAAAATATAGGTATCTAAGTCATAATCCCCACAAATCTAATTTAAATTAAAATGTTTGTTAAAATGTTTACAAAACTTAATACTGTCATCATAAGATGACCTTTCTAGCATGAAAGTCAGGATGTTTCAAAACCCCAGCCTGTACATATAGGCTGTAGCCGTACTGTATTTTAAAGCCGTACTGTATTTGAAATTAACATTACGATTACGATTTGGATGGAGAGGGAAGGGCACCAAGTACCCAAGACCACTGCGACCCATATAGTGGATCTATTGTAGTCGGCCCTCATAAAGAAGCGCTTTGAAGAAGCTGACGGTTCTGGTGGGATCCAGGCTTCGGGCCTCATGGGGGGCAAGCTTGTGCACTCCCGGCACCCGACTCCTTTTATTGACGAGAGCATCGCACTCACAAAGAATGTGAAGTGGAGTTTCCTCTTCGTCCGCACAGAATCTACAGTAAGGGTTTTCTGATAAGCCCATCCTGTTCATGTGCTTATTGAGTTTACAATGCCCAGTGAGGGCCCTAATGAGTAGGTATACGTATGCTCAACCGGTCGAGTTTTAGTTTCTCTGTTCTTGACTTGGGTAGGAATCCCGGAATGAGTTGTTTTGAGTGTGCAAGGCCAGTAGATTTGAGCCAGGTGTTGTGTGCTTGGTGCCTTTTACCAGGCCGCCAGTTGGCGCCTCCAACCGGATTTCGGCACCCCAAGCATGGGCTCCGGCCCAATAGATCAGGCACCGGATCCTTGCCTTGCCAGCTCATCTGCTGCCTCGTTCCCCCCGATTCCCGAGTGTCCAGGCACCCAGCCCAGGCACACTGAGTTGATGCTGCCCAGTTTATTTAGGGCAACAATGCATTCCAGGGTAAGTCTGGATGCCACTTCATAGGAAATCAGTGCTTTTAATGCGGCCTGACTGTCCGAGAGTATGAGGATCCTTTTGCCGGTAAACTCCAGGTTGAGATGCACGCAGTCAATTATTGCGTACCTACATCTCAGCCTGGAAGACCGTGGCATAGGGACCGAGGCAAGTGAACCTGCTGAGCTTAGGCTTTTTGCAAAATACGCCTGATCCAGCCAGTCCTTCCCTCCTAGAGCCATCTGTAAACCAGACTAGCTCTGCTTTCCTGAACACGGTCGAAATTTCATTCCGCCATCTTCCCTGTCGGGTATAATAACTTTAAACGATCTGTTGAAGTTAAGTGTAGTGATCATGACATCTGAGGGCATGGCCATGATAGGGTTTTTAATTAGGTCATCGGCTAATTTCCTCATTGTATTTGAGCGCCATCTTATTATTCCCGCCTCCAGCGACCGGAGCATAGCTGTTTTTGCCTCCTTTTGGATGTGAATGTATAGCGGCGCCAGTCCGAGGACCGCTTCCATAGCTAGTGTAGGCGTGGATGAGATGGCACCAGTAATCATCAAGCAGGCAAGTCTCTGAAGACTGTTTAGGGAAGCAATATAGCTTCCCATGGTTGTCTTCTTAAACCACGCTATGCAACCATACACGACCATTGGTCTAACAGCAGTCTAATAGCAGTGTATAGCCATAGGGCATAGCGCGGCTTTAGGCCCCACCTGGTGCCCACCAGGCGGCAACATGCGCCCATTGCTGACTTTGCCTTGAAATTAACATTATTTAAGTTCTTTCTGATGATGTTCATATAAAGTTGAAACACTGTAAATTGACATTGTAAATTTTAATTTAACAGCCTTTTAAATTATGATAAATTGTTAGTGAAAATTGTAAACATTAAGTACCCATTCAATGAAAAGCTGTAGGGTTCTATTTTTACTGAACAGACAGAAAGACTGTGACAAGCAATTATAATTTGCAAAAAACCCGCCATATTGAAATACTTTCCTATAAGTGAGTATACACACAACAAAATTATGTGTATCAAGCTAATCCCACACCCCAGTCACCCCACAGCCACTACAACCATCAGCTTCTTCAAAGCTGTAGGTTTGGAAGAGGCTATAATTATAGCCTACGAGGACTGACTACAATAGATCCACCTTAGGTTGCAGTGATCTTTGGGTATCTATTGCACTTTCTAGGGATCTCCACCCAAATCATAATCTAATCTAACCTAACCTAACCCCAAAAGTCTAATATTTATATTATTGCCTTTCACCCACACCAGATGTGTGAAACAGTTGCAACCAGATTCAAATATCTGCTGTGGGAGCACCTTAACAGACAACTTACAAAAGGGAAAAATGCTATTAAAAAATCTCAACTCGTCATGGGCTGCAGACTGTCACTACATCCAATTTGGTTGTTAAGGTGAAGATAATGTTTAGTTTGCCATAAAAAATAAACTATACCTATTTTTATATATATATTTCGAACTTTCTACACTTTTTTTGTAAATTTTTCACTGTACTGTTTTTTGTGAAATAAAGTATTATATTGTATTGTATTGTATTAGTCATGTATTAGTAGATACAATTAAAAAGTCTCTGTATGTTTTAATTAAAAAGACTAATATAAAAGTTATTAGCATCAATAACTTTCTGTAGTGGCTTTTAATCAAATGCAAAAACATTTCTCTATTTGTATGAAAAGATACAGGTTTACAATCCTAAGATATCCACAAATGAAATGGAATCATACACTATTGGAGGAGAGGTTCTTGATAAAACAATATTGCAGGACATTTTCCCATATAATATTCTTCATTATGGCTGTTTTTTAAATAAAGTCCACACATTGTACTGTAGTTCAATATCACGCAAGTCTATTATAAATCCAATTAATCCTGCTTTGGTTTTATCAAACATTACAAAATGATAAAATTATGTGAAATACAGCTAAAAGCATATGGAGACCCAATAGGTAACCAACCAGTATATGATACTATAAATTATTAATTGTAATTTACTGTCTTACTGTGCTTTATAACTTAAAAAATTCAGTAATAGTAATTTATACAGTTAACTGGTTAAAACTGTTTAGGATTATGTACTGCAGAGTGTTTTCATAATAAATAAAATGAAAATAATCAGATAAAAACACTGACCAACATAATAAAGATTTTTATCACCTTTTTTATCTTGGTAGTGTTTGGTAAATGCATATAATATATACATTATACATTTATGTTTACACTTAGCTAGCGGTAGGTATGTGAAGAACCACGCACATATAATACTACAGAATACAAATTGTAAGCCTATTGTTACTGGCGAAGATATAGTAGACACAGACAGTAGTGTTAATCAGTTTTTAGCAAAAAGTGTTGATTCCGCACAAGTAAATAATGACTACCTACCAAACCATGCATGATTTCACAATTACCTGCCTAGTCATTTAGTATTACAGAACAGACCTTTTGTGGGGGGACATCGAGTCAATCAAAGTCGTAAAAATATTGAGATAACAAACATAAATCCGATGTAAGTTCGAAATAGGGGATACGTAAAATATCCATATCCAATAGAAACACCAATCTCTGGAAATAGAAACTCCATTTGGCAGCAGCTAGCTCGCGATCTATGTATATTGCCCGAGTCTCAATACAGCGTTTGCAAGATTTTTCCGGTCAAATAGATATGATTCTTACCTTTAAACTTTAGCTCGTTTTGCGGCTCTATAGTTAACAGTTGGTTAGGCATTTTGGTTGTAATGAAATTTATAACTCGTTGGCAAACCCAGCAGATTTAGAAAATGAGCGATCGTCAATGTCGTCGCCCAAAGCGAACGATGATACGATGAATGATGAATTCAGTGTTGCCAGAAGTCAAAACTAGAAAAGGTTTATGGTGCGTTCAGACGCACGCGGGCAAAGCGACATTCAACAGGCGCGTGCACGGGCACAAGCATGTGAATGGGCTGCCTGTGCCCGCGCCCGCGCCCGAGCCCGCGCCTGTGGCCGATCGGGCCGACCAAAGAGAAAAAATAATTAAATACGGGGGGAAGAGTGCCCTCTCGCGTGTTTTCATGCCAACTGATTTTGAAGCGCACTCTGAAAATTTGTCCCGGTTTCTTTTTTTTAAAAATATTTTTTTTTCGGTGTCAAACATGCATAGCGCACAACATTATGTACCTGTCAGTGGATAGCTAAGGTTCTTTTGCACAATTTAGAACAACTATGCACTGCGAACCGACTGTCGGTTTTTTGACAATGATCAAAGGAAAATGTGCCTGCGCCCGTGTGCCTGTTTACACGCGCGAGGTCGCGTCAGTATCGCATGCGACTTCGTGGCGAACGGACCATAGGTAATTTATTTCGTTCGACCACAATAATTTGAAAATGACCGACTGGACCAACGAACAAAATTTATTATTTTTAGAATTATATAGAATTATATCGCCTATCATTTTGTTTTTTTTTTTAATAAAAATACATCATGGCTAGAGCAATAGCCCCCACAAGATCTACGTCCGCGTCGTCCGGCATCTTTGCACTGACTAGCAGGCCCGCGCGCGTGTGAACAGTCTGCTTGGCCCGCGGAAGAGCACGGGCGGCTTGCCGGGCTGCACGCCGCCGGGCTGAATGCCAGGCCGCCCGGCGCGCGTCTGAACGCACCATTACATGAGTCAGACAGACAGAAATTCACGTATTTTTCAAAATGTCCCTTCCTTTATTTTTTGTTCTCACGTTATAACATTTAGTGGCTCTAATGCACTCGGTAGGTAGGCATTATACTTTATCATAGGAGTACGTAAGCTAAGTAATAACTGGCGATACAACGTGGAAACGCCGCCAGTGTGATGGGAACATTCCCCTGGGCACGATTCGGGGCGGTTTGTTTGATAATTGTTGATGTTTTGTTTATACTTTTTATTTATTTTATTTGTTTCTGTTACTTTTTTATTGATTGTACATTTGTGTCTTTGTTATTTAATTAATACACTTCGTTTTTAATTAAGTAATATATTTCAGGTTTATGATAGAATCTGTTTTGTAACTTGTAGAAAATTGTTTTTAGACTCGGTCGATGATAAAAATGCAACTGCATTTCGTCATAATAAACCTTTTTTTTTTCACTATACTGAAATTGTTGGTTTACATTTTAATTTCATATAAACTTATCAAGTTCCTAAGAACTATGAATGTTCCATAGATTTACCGAGCCTTTAAGTTTTTAAAACCATTGCATGCCAGTAACATTTGGCAGTCCAGTTTTTTGAAAGCTGTCTTGTGATGCAAAAAAAGCTATTAGTCGACACCCTCAGGGCCACAGCTCCATTAGACACTTATTTCACTGGCGACAAAGACAAAGTCGTGTAAAAACGAAAAAAAAATATATTTTTACGAATATGGCAACAATTTCTCTTATAAAATTAGTTCCATTGAAACTCCGCAATATGGCGAGGTTTCTTATTTCTTTGGTCGGGTTTTAACATGTAAAGCCGGGTCCACAGCTCAAATTTTCTAACAAAACATTCTAACAAAACAATGTTGTGCAATTTGTTTATCAAAACCGCCCGTCCACTGCGCATAATGTTAATGTTTTGGCTAACAAAACCACGCCCTTAAATGTGAATGTTTTGTTTCATTTCATTTTAAAAATGAGTTCCGACGATGAAGACGTGGAAGCTGTTATTGCTATCGTTAATTTAGTTTCCTTTGACTTTCCAAAAATTTTTGCAATTTCCGACAGGGCATCTACTTTTTTGTACCTATCTTTGTGCTCTTCCAAAGTTACATCCCAAATTATCGGCCTTTCTCTTATAAGTTGTATTAACAACCAAATACTCTCTTTATTCCACTCCATTAATCAATATTTATAAGGTTCCACACAAAACAAACCAACACTTTTGCAACGCTAGTTTTATTTACATTCTCTTTGACTTTTGCACTGACGTCTTCCTTCATTCAATGAGCGCGAGCGAGCAAATAAAAAAAAATTCGACGCTTCCCCTCCCCGCGCAGGCGAACCCGGGGGATGTTATCCATTCGTCTCGGCAAACAATGTTATGTTTAGGCTGAACAAAATTTGTTAAGCCACGCCCCTATTTTGTTAAAATTAACATGTTAGAGTGTTCAAAACACGAAAACACGGAGCTGTGGACCCGGCTTAAGCGTTTTAAAAACACGAAAACACAAGAGCTGTGGACCCGGCTTTATACGTCTGTAACCGGAACCCATTTCTTTTTCCAACAGTGATATAATTTCGGTTTTCGTTCAATTTACCGGTTAAAGAACTGAAAATTTCGCTCGCCCCGCATAGGCGAGGCAATAAATTGTTTGTCTCCTGCCTGAGAGATGAGTTGAATGAGACAACTTGTGAGAGCGACCCGTCCGCCTCCCTTAGCTTAGGTACCTACTTTACGCTGGGAATGCTTGCGGAATAGGGAATATGCACGTGACTTCAACAATTGACGAAATATTTTTTTGTAATTTTTAATGTTACACAAACATAACCATACAAATTATTTTTAAAATTTAGCATAATTTAATAGTAAAATCTTTGAGTAAAATTTAATTTAAAAAAATCGGCTATTTTAAAATTCCCTCGCAAATACCCAAAACGAATTCTATTGGTGGTGGAACAAAACGTGACGTCAATGCTCTTTTGACCATACTTTTGACGTATTCAATGTCTTCTGTCAATAACAGGGTTGCCAGATCGTTTCTTTTGTAACATTTTTCGTTAGTACTTTTGTATCCTTACTTCTTGTTAAGAAGACACAAAAGAATCGCGGAACAGAACATAGCCAAAGGATATTGAACCAATAAAAGAACAACTTTCCTTTTCAGCTATTTTTTATAGCTTAAGTGTAAAAAAATGGTCCTTCACTTCAGTTAAATGTACGAAGTTAGGATTAGGAAGGATAAAGTTGAAATTTAAAGTATGTAGTTGAAATGCAGTTAGATATTATGTAGGTATGTGCTAGGTAAAAGGAGAAAATTATTTGGGATAATACTTCATCAGCATCAAGGAAGTTGTTTTGAGATCTTAGTGTTGTTGTGTTGGGTCGTTTTCTACGCAAAATAGGATATAAGAAAATATATTTCTGAAAATGTTACTTTTGTTTCTCGGTACTTTTGACTATTGGTCACTGGCAACACTGGCTCGTGATTTTCTGAAAGATCCAGGCCAGAAAAAATTAAAAAAAAAAAAAAAAATTTCTGAAAGGACTTGGATCCAGGCCAGAAAAAGTGACATGTGACGTCACAGAGGCGCGCCATAATGGCCGATGGCCGCATTTAAATCACCCGAAAATAATAGTGATTTTTATAATTTTTTTATTGCTTATAGATTTATATTTTTAATGTGTTAGGTAAAGTCTGACCAAAGAAATAAGAAACCTGCTCTGGAGGCGCCACGTGTATATTTTTACGACTATGGCAACAATTTCCCTCAATAAAAAACCTCGCCATATTGCGGAATTTCAATAGAACTAATATTATAAGGGAAATTGTTGCTATAGACATAAATATATACATGTGGCGAGCCCAGTGCTGGTTTTTTATATCTTTGACTTTGATTACTTATGCTTTATGTTTTTTTATAAATACCTACCCAGCACCCAACGCGCATGGCCTCCACACGTGTCGTGCGGTCGTGCGTGGACGGGCGGGTGGCCCTAGTGAGACACAGTTCATGAATTAAAACTAAACCAGCAGATTTATTTGTTTTTTCTTATATATCTACATTTTTACTTTACAGAGTGCAAGATTTTATTTATTAAAAATCTGCTTTTCAACCAGTAGCTTTAGCTGAAGCAAGCAAATGTTGTAAAATAACTCACCTAGAGATAAACCTACTCAAACCGACTAAAAATATCCGTATAGCAACACCGACTAATCCGACATGCGCAGTGCGCTTTCTCACATTCATAATATTTCGTAGGTTCATTCTGAACTGAAGATCAATAGGCTAAGCTCGCTTTTATTTACAGGTACTTAAACTTTTATTTATTATTATTTTTATTTATTAATTATTTGACTAAAATAAATTAAATTTCCTCATCTTTTCAAAATATTGCAAAATATTGAATGATTCGTTAGACTACATTTTATACTATCGCGCTCGCTATTCGCCTCGTCATTCGACGATAACTTCACCGAAACATTCGTATATTAGCCTGCCTGCACTACACACTCAAAAAAAACCCGAGAGCCGAAAGAGACGAGGTTATGCGTTAGAATGAGATGCACATACACCGCGCTCACTCTTGCGCATAACTGCGTCCCTCATATTGGCCATGTCTCGTCTAGTTTTGTGGAGAGTGTAGTGCGGCTTTTATACGAGTGCTGTCGCGAACTACTACGAGGTGAGGCGCGAGGCGAATAGCGAGCGCACTGTTTACATATTAAGCGTATTCGTGCGTGACTCGGAGATGGGCGGTCGGGTAAATACCCAATCTACCCACCCGGGTATATACCGGGTAAATACCCACGCACCCGGTAAATACCCATATCTACCCAAATCAGTGGGTAGATTGAATTCAATAATTTGCTCTAGCATTATTTTGTTTGTTTATGCGCCGATTTTGATGAAACTCGGTTTGTAGCACTATTTTGGAATGGAAAATAAAATGCAATAAATTTTTTTTAGAAAAATCCAAGATGGCGGTCAACTTTTCTGTTTATGGACCGATTTAGGTGAATCTCAGTTTGAAACATTATTTTAGCATAGGAGTTAGAATAGAATGCCAAAATCTACAAAAATCCAAGATGACAGCTAACTTGCTTGTTTATGGACTGATTTTGATGAAACTTGGTTTGTTACATGTATATTTTTTGACTAGAAACTGAATGCAATGTCAAAATTGACAAAATTTCAAGATGGTTTGTTTATAGAGTGATTTAGATTAAACTTGGTTTACAACACTATTTTCGCAAGGAAATTACAATCTAATATCGAAATTGACAAAAATCCAAGATGGGGGCCAAATTTTTTGTTTACAGACTTATTTCAATGAAACTCTGTTTGTAACACAATTTTGTCGAGGGAATTAGAATGCAATGTCAAAATTGACAAAAATTCAAGATGGCGGCCAACTTTTTTGTTTATAGACCGATTTCGATGGAGCTCGGTTTGTGACACTATTTTGACAAGGAAATTAGGATGCTATGTAAAAATTGTTAAAAATTCAAGATGGTGTCTAAATTTTTTGTTTATAGAGTGGATTAAGTTCAAACTTGGTTTGTAACACTATTTTGACAAGGAAATTAGAATGCAATGTCAAAATTGCAAAAATCCAAGATTGTGGCTAACTTTTTTGTTTATAGACTGATTTCGATAGAACTCGATTTGGAACACTATTTTGTCAAGGAAATTAGAATGCAAATTCAAAATTGACAAAAGTTCAAGATGATGCTTAACTTTTTGTTTATAGGCTGATTTCGATGAAACTAGGTTTGTATCACTATTTGTCAAGGGAATTTGAATGCAATGTAAAAATTTACAAAAATCCAAGATGGCGGCCAACCTTTTTGTTTTTGGACTGATTTCAATGAAACTCGGTTTGTAACATAATTTTGCCAAGTAAATTACAATGCAATGTCAATATTTATAAAAATTCATGATTTCAGCCTAACTTTTGCAATTTTGGTAAGAAATTTATAGGTGCCTAATGCAATTTTTATTTTATTGAACTATGCTTGAGTCGAAAAAGTACGACGGATCAAGCTTCATCGGACTAGCGGGGGAGCGAAAGACTCTACCCCAAAAAAAGTAATAATATTATACCAACGCGTCTAGGGGCGGCTCAAGGAAGCCTCGGACCACGGCCTAGCGCGTTGATATTGAAAAACATCGTGAAGGAGACGACGCTTGAGGGGCTCTGTCTCTGATTATCAATTCTAATTAAGGCCGTGCCCCCACTGGCGGGTACGAGCGTTGTTACCTGAAGGGTATTCGCTACCAGAAGGGCATTCTGTTAGGTGTAATCTAAATTCTCTGGCTGCTTTAACTCCATCAGTGATTTCGTCGTCAGGTTTGGAAAGGAGGTAATGCAATGTTAAAATTTACAAAAAAATCTGAGTATTCAGCTTATGTTGTTTTTTGTTTGTTTATGTTTACGGACTGATTTCTATTAATTTTGGTTTGTAGTATCTATTATTTTAGCTAGAACATTGGTATGCATCGTAAAAATGACAAAAATCTATATCGGCGGCAACAATTTTAGTTTTTAGACTGATTTCGAAGGAATTCGGTTAGTAACACTAATTTAACAAGAAAATGTGAAGAAAAATGTATTATCATTCAAAAGCTTGTGCTGAAATCTTACTTTGTTATTTCCCTATATCCAAATCCAGAACTCTGGAATTCTAAATACCAGCGTTCTACAGTCCTCCTCAGACATGGTGCTTCATTGTTCAAGACATAATTAATTATCTGAGCTCTTCGAATACTGAAGCAAAGTTACTTCTTAGGACGTTTTTTTTAATTTTTGTTCTAAAATTGTGTTGTAAAACCGAGTTTCATCGAAATCAGAACATAAACAAAATGTTAGATGTCAACTTAGATATTTTTACATTGCATTATAGTTTTCTTACCAAAATAGTGACGATTTCCATCGGAATCCGTTCATAAACTTAAAAGTTAGCTCTCATCTTTGATTTTTGACAATTTCGATATTCCATTCGAATTTTCTTTGTCAAAATAGTCTTACAAACCAAGTTTCATCTAAATCAGCAAAAGAGTTAGCCATCGTCTTGATTTTTTTTTCAATTTTGAAGTTGCATTCTAATTCCCTTGACAAAATAGTGTTCCAATCGAGTTCCATCGAAACCAGTCTATAAACAAAAAAGTTAGCCACAATCTTGGATTTTTGTAATTTTGACATTGCATTCTAATTTGCTTGCCAAAATAGTGTAACAAACCGAGTTTCATCGAAATCTATTCATAAACAAAAAAGTTGGCCGCCATCTTGGATTTTTGTCAATTTTGACATTGGATTCTAATTTCCTTGTCAAAATAGTGTTTTAAACCAAGTTTGAACTAAATCACTCTATAAATAAAAAAGTTAGCCACCGTATTGAATTTTTTTTTTACATAGCTTTCTAATTTCCTACTCAAAATAGTGTCATAAACCGAGTTTCATCGAAATCAGTGCATAAACAAAGTTGGCCGCCATCTTGGATTTTTGTAAATTTTTACATTGCATCCTAATTTCCTTGTCAAAATAGTGTCACAAACCGAGTTTCATTGAAATAAGTCTGTGAACAAAAAATTTGGCCCCCATCTTGGATTTTTGTCAATTTTGACATTAGATTGTAATTTCCTTGCGAAATTAGTGTTATAAACCAAGTTTAATCTAAATCACTCTATAAACAAACCATCTTGAAATTTTGACAATTTTGACATTGCATTCAGTTTCTAGTCAAAAAATATACATGTAACAAACCAAGTTTCATCAAAATCAGTCCATAAACAAGCAAGTTAGCTGTCATCTTGGATTTTTGTACATTTTGGCATTCTATTCCAACTTCTATGTTAAAATAATGTTTCAAACTGAGATTAACCTAAATCGGTCCATAAACAGAAAAGTTGACCGCCATCTTGGATTTTTGATAATTTTCACATAGCATTCTAATTTCCTTGTCAAAATAGTGTCACAAACCGAGTTTCATCGAAATCAGTCTATAAACTAAAAAGTTGGCCGCCATCTTGGATTTTAGTAATTTTTTTTATTGCATTCTATTTTCAATTCCAAAATAGTGCTACAAACCGAGTTTCATCGAAATCGGCGCATAAACAAACAAAATAATGCTAGAACAAATTATTGAATTCAATCTACCCACTACTGATTTGGGTAGATATTGGTAATTACCGGGTAGATACGGGTATTTACCGGGTGGTTGGGTAAATACCTGGGTACGTGCCCATCTCTTCACTCGCCTCGCCATTCGCCTCAATCGCCTCGCGCCTCGCGCGCATGTGTAAATCCGATAGGTAATAAAAATATTTGAAAAGCCTGACCGAAGAAATAAAATAGGTTGGTACCTATTTGCTACCGCTGTATAGTTGTTACTTAATAGTTGGTACCGCTTTGGGGGCGCCACGTCACGTCACGTCACGTGTATATTTTTATGTTATGGCAACAGTTTTCATTTTAAAATTAGTTCCATTGAAATTCCGCAATATGGCGAGGTTTTTTATTTCTTTGGTCAGGGCTCTAATTTCAGCATTAGAAAAGTATTTGTTATTAAAAGTACTTGCTCTGGGGGCGCCACATGTTCTTTTGTGGTTCTGGCAACAATCGCCATTATAAAATTAGTTCCATTGAATTTCCGCAATATGGCGAGCTATTTTATATTTATGGTCAGACCAAGCAGACTTTCTTTAATATTTACTAAGTAATTTACAGAATTGTGGCCCCAAGATATTTCTAATTAACGTGTGGTTGATTTAGGTATTTTGTTATTGCATTTCTTATGTGTAATACTTAAAAAAAATTTGACAGCTAACAAAATGCGATGCGCGGCTTTCCAACCTCCTTGAACTACGTGAACCACCTCTGAACGGAATAAACCACTCGATAAAAGTCATTTGCAAATGCGCATGCGTATTTTTCTACTGTTCAATAAAATTGAAAAGACTTTAAAGCCTACATCACACCACTTACCAGCGCCGTTAAAGGAGGCCCTTAGATATAGCGGACGTTCTGCGTTTTCAAACAGACCTTTTCTCTTTACGGAAAATTATGCGCTAATGTAAGATAAATTATGAAACAAACCCTAGCGCTACAATTTTAGGACCTTAATGCTGTTGCTAATTGGAGTAATGTAAATCGCTTGCCACTTAATGCTTCTATGTGTAAAATTTACCTTTACACGCTCTAATCGACCTCTCATTGCACAGTACAACTTATTAAACGATCCGATAGAAAGAACAAGCGAAATACGTGATCTAGGGCTGACCTTGGACTCCAAACTAGACTTTCATAAACATATTACTATCACGTGTAAAAATGCAAACAAAGCCTTGGGCTTTATTATGAGAGTTGCTTCACAGTTTTGCGATGTATCAGTGGCCAAAGTGCTTTACAATGCCTATGTCCGAAGCAAATTAGAGTTTGGAGCAGTCGTATGGGATCCGCATGAGTCGAAGTATTCCCTCATGATTGAAAAAATCCAGCGCAAATTTGCACGATGGCTGTTTAAAAGGACTTACGGGTATTACCCCTATTTGTATCCCTCTCTGTACGTATCAGGAATGGTAGGCCTCGACACGCTTATGTTGAGACGAAAGCTACTGCTCGCGCTCCACTATTATTCTCTTCTGCATAGTACTGTAGATAATGTGACAGTGTTAACGCAGATGGGTCTGGTAGTGCCATCTAGGGGAACGCGCAGTTGTGATGGCGCTGTTGCTCCGCGCCGTAGAGCGAAACTGTTTGTTGTCCAGTATATACCTACACATGCACGCACGCAACATGCTGGAAATGCTCCTACTACGCGGGCTCTACGCCTTCTTAACGAATTTAATGCCCACTGCAATCATCAAGATATATTTGCTGATAAAATTACTATATTTATGACTAAGTTATATGTTTATTTATGTACATTAAAATATTAGCTATAGATAATAATTATGTTCAAGCTATATTTGTAAATTTTTGCCAAGAATAATTTGTGTAGGTACAACTATTTTGTTAAAATTGTAATGTGCAGGTGTTTTGGAACAAAATTCTGTAAACCGCATGTATTTTATGAATAAATAAATAAATAAATAAAAACGCTTTCTGCTTTACTCGTATAACAGAGCTATTAAGTACTTAAATGCCTACTTACTTTCGGTCAATCTGGCCAACAGGCAATTAATCCACGATGCTCTACACTGTGTCAACATTCGGCAAGGAATATTACCCAATTATTAAAATTATGGAATAAGATAGTTTTATATTGTTTAATAAGAATATTTTAATCTAAATATTCATGTATGGGACACAGTCTCATAGGGAAAACGAGTCACATTACTTTTTGTATGTAGGTACAGTCGCGCCCTAAGGGTGGAGGCTGATCCCTAGCTGAATGAAATACGGATATAGGGAAAACAATCACACGTTTATTATATTAGTAATACGAAGTATTTTACATTTGCTTTTTGAAGCATGAAAATGGCGTCCGGCTCGTAGCACGGGCTACGGCCATCTCACTCTCATCAACGAAATTCAAACTGATATTACTTTACATCTTTACAAAGCCTCAAACGCAAAAAGAGGCTGCCAGCATGAAACGGCGTGCATGAAGGACTGCACACCACATCCCGCCCGGTACAGCTAAAAAAAATATATTCGCAATACCATTGCAAAAATATTTTTTACGATATTTCGTTACAAAGTTCTGTCCTAAGCTAAGCTACCTGCCTAAGGATGGACAAAACATCACAAAGTCACAGACATGTCAAAAACTGACTGCTGCTACCAGCTAGTTGGTGTTTTATTGTTATCCAACCAAGTTGATCAAAAACCATCAAAAAAGAATCAACACAGCTAAGCATGTCTGTCTACAGTTAATCCAAACAGACATTCAATAAAATTTTGAAAAAGTTTACTAAACCTATCTGTGTCGGATACTATGAATAAAATAATATTAACTAGTTATTAATAATTCAATAGTCACCAAATAATCAATTAAGAAAAGTTATAAAAATAAATTTGAAAAAGTTGGACGACCACTGATTTTCAATAACAAATCATAATATATATCTATAGTAAACGTTCACGACTATCTCGAATATCAAAACCTAGCTTTGGGCAAGACATGGGAATGGGAGCTATTTTCTTTCTTCAGCTCCAACCTATCCTCTAAAAAGATTAATAGGGAATTCACCTAGCTGTGGTACCGGCAACGAGAGTACTCAAAGTCATGAACCCAACCAAAGTTCCTCCACAGCACTACGTGCTTGATGTGGAGTGACAGTAAATATTCCGTCACGGAACACACCTAACTAAGCATCATCCCAATTAACCCCAAGTACTCATACCGTGTGGTCATCTAGATTTAGAACATTTTAAAGCATTAATACAGGAAAACACTCGTACATCCTAACCAAACCTAACAAGACAAAAAAGAATTGAAACTAACCTATATTTACTATATTTTAATTATTTTCTGTCGAAAATATTATAAAATTACTAGCTGTCCGCCCACGGCTACGCCCGCGTTGTTTTTTTTTATTTGTCTTTTTTTTTTTTTGGGGATGAAAAATAGATGTTGGCCGATTCTCAGACCTACTGAATACGCTCACAAAATTTCATGAGAATCGGTCTAGCCGTTTCGGAGGAGTATGGAATCGAACACTGTGACACGAGAATTTTATATATAAGATTTCAAAAATTGAATTTTTCGATGTTTACAATTTGTTTGTAAGAATTCCATCAAGATTGTCACGAGTCATTTTGTTCATGTCACAAACAAAAAGACATTATTTACAACGAACTTATCTCCATGACTACGTCAAATTACGAAAATAATAAGAAATTGAATTAAAAATAAGGGAAAATTAGCTAAATTATATACACATTAATACATTGTCTACACTATTTCTACAAGCTAGGTAGGTAAAAACGGCGACTCTTCAGTCGTCACTCCACTTCGCACTCTTCAAATATCGCATTGGGAAAAACATCGACACATTTGCCTTTCGTAGCAAATCACACGAAGCTCGCTAGAAGTTACCACTTCAGTACTAAACACGTAGGAGCGAATCACGGAAGCGCGACACCACCGCATCGCGAATAACTATAGTTCGACACCACATAAGGTCGAATAACTTCATCCAGGACACTTCGTCGAGAACACTTTATTAATAAAATTAGCACTTATCTTTCAAAACACATCCTTTGGAGAACACAAATATCCTCATTCGTCAGCAACGTTTGTAACGTCTAGGCTGCAAAATCAACATCCACATCGTGCGGGACATGTCATCTTGTTTTGGCTGCCATCCTGGAAGCCTTCATCTTCATTTTTCTTCTTCATCATCATCGTGGTAGTGGTGGGGGCATCAGATAATAAGCAGCTCTGCCGCTTCTTTCTTCTCGCTTCGCCTCTGTGCGAGAGGCACTAAATCGAACACAAGCCTCCACCAAGTCGCGCCCTAAGGGTGGAGGCTGATCCCTAGCTGAATGAAATACGGATATAGGGAAAACAATCACACGTTTATTATATTAGTAATACGAAGTATTTTACATTTGCTTTTTGAAGCATGAAAATGGCGTCCGGCTCGTAGCACGGGCTACGGCCATCTCACTCTCATCAACGAAATTCAAACTGATATTACTTTACATCTTTACAAAGCCTCAAACGCAAAAAGAGGCTGCCAGCATGAAACGGCGTGCATGAAGGACACATGCACACCACAGTACCTATGGGCCGGGTCGTTGGGTTCCCTCTAATATGGTTGAGCCCGGCGATGGCTGACCCATTCGTCATACCCGTGAACGTGGTGCTGCTTGGGGGGACTGGTCTGCTCTAGTCGATTGCCGGTTGTTAAATTGGTTATAGGTATACCTAGTTTAGTTTTTCTGCTTTGACTGGTTGCCTTCCTCTAATTGCATATCTCGTTTGCACTCTTTATTATATTAACCAAATTGTACTTATTTAAAAAGATAATTTAAAAAATATATAAAACCGCCTTCAAGGTCCTAACCTACCGACACTAAAAAGTTAAAAATAAAATATAAATCTAGCTGAAAGCATAGAAATTTAATATGGCTATTAATATTCCTTATTTACATAAATTGTAACATCATATGAACATGTGTAGACATTGTTATACTCTTCATCTTAGAGTCGGTGCCAGTTGAGGCTAGTTATTTAATCGGAACCACATCTGATCTCAAAAGCTCAGATCGTTGAATATAAAATATCAAAGGACGCGGTCAGACTACTAGGTACTGAGCCCACTATAGATGACTGCTAGCAGTAGAAGTCTTTTGGTCGAAATGATGGTGATGTCGGAGATTGAAGCCAGATTGATCGTTTAAATCGATTGTAAACATCGATGACAGTTTTTTTTTATTTTACTTTCTCGAGTATCAGAGGGTAGAATCGATATAGTCGACCGGTGTGAGTGTGAAGTTGGCGCGGTGACGTTTGACAGGAGGCCCTACTACCGGGAGTGGGACCGGGTGGTTCACTCACATAAATAGCGCTGCTCAGGGCGGGCGAGCCCTCTGGGTAGATCCGCAGCCGCGTTGATAGCTTTGTGTGTCTGAGAATTAGTGTGTTTCTGGTGGACGTACTTGTCCGGTGTGTTTTGTGATGTGTGATTCGATGTAAGATCTGGATGTATGTGGAAATAATGGTCGTTGGAATATTGTTTGTACCACAGTCCAGTGGTGTCTGTAAACCGTGAGTAAAGCGATCTAATTATCGTGTCGCTAGGAAGGTTGGCTAGGTTGTGTGATATTCGTATGGTGTTAGCTATGGCATTGTTATCATGACCGCGGGTAGAGTAACTGTAATATGGTCGAGTTACATAAGATCCGGGCAGGGAGGCCCCTTGGTTGGCCAGTTTGTAATTGTTCAGTGTTTTCCGTGCCAGTTTCCCCTTATGGCATTTTGATGGTGCTCGGATCTACCTAAACCCCTTTTAGGGATTGATTAGGTCCCGATCGTTCAAGATAACAAGCAACCGAGTCGATGGTGGTATAGTGTGTTACAATTGTAACGACATTCGATATAGTTGGTAAAGTCTGTTTCAATAGTGATGACAAATTGGGGTAGTCCTGACAAATATAGTGTACGATGGTTCTCTAAAAGTTATTGTAGCATACGCCCACGCTTAGTGTGTTTCCGCGTGTAGCCCTTTGCGGGTTTCCTTTATTTATTCGCTTTGCCACACCTTACTATTCGTTGTTTTGCCCTATTTCCGACAGTGATGATATTTAGCTGGCACCGACTCCAAGATGAAGTGTATAATAATGTCTACACATGTTTATATGATGTTACAATTTATGTAAATAAGGAATATTAATAGCCACATTAAATTTCTATGCTTTCAGCTAGATTTTTATTTTATTTTTAACTTTTTAGTGTAGGTAGGTTAGGACCTTGAAGGCGGTTTTATATATTTTTAAAATTATCTTTTTATTGTACCCTTTTTAGTTAAATTTTTTTCAGAATTACGTTTGAATTTTAAATTTTAGAACATTGCTATACTTGATTGGACTGTAACCTAAGTTTTCCGAATGGCGAACAATTGACCAAACCACTACGATACCGACGACGCTCGCCCGTTAGTTCACGGAAAAATTCTTAAGTTGTTATCTTCACTTGGGGTCTTCAAATCTTTAATCTATGACTAGTTTACAGAATATATGAACCGAAACCGCATATTTCTTGTTGTTTCAATTATAACAAAAGCAACGCAATGAGTGTGCTGTTGTTTATTGAAGAGTTTTGGTTTTAGACTTCTACTCCGCCATCAGATATAATCCAATTATATGAAACCATTTTGAGTACAAGTTCTATCTATAAAACAAATAAATATTGAAATCGATTGATAAGAAGCCGAGATATTGCCAAAACAATTTACCGATCGGGTATAACGGCATCGTCAATTGAGGAGTTATTTCCTCATATCTTCAAATTTAATCATCCGATCTTAGCGAAATTTTTATGGGACCACCCTGCAAGTAAACCTGGTCGATTAAAAAAAGAATTTTGAAAATCGGTTCACAATTGGCGGAGATATCTTATAACAAACACAAAAAAAAAAACATACGCGTCGAATTGAGAACCTCCTCCTTTTTTGAAGTCGGTTAAAAATAGGTAATAATTTTGTAAAATATTTGAAAAGATGCGCCTGTGGAGTTTCTTTCGGCGAGTTCTTCTCCACAGAAGACAGCCAAAATGTGAACTCACCTCGACGTCGAAAAGTGATTTGTAAAATCTTACTTCGAATAAAACATTTGACTTTGACTTTTTAGGGAAAATTTCCACCGACCCGCGCGGCATGGCACGGTACCACAAAGCACCTCAAAGATACGATCGGGTCCAAATCGACTCAGTACGAATATCGTCACATGCGTAAAGACTGTGCGTGATGCCGGCTGGCCAGGCTATACTCGTAGCTTTGACCGCAGGCGACGACGCAACAACGACGCGGCAGTTGAAAACAAACACGTCAGCATCCAACATCCAGTAGGCCTACTATGTAAGTAGCAACAAGCTCGAGAAGCTGTCAAACGCGATAGTGACATTAGAGCCATAGTAGTTCTGTTAATATGTCCCGTTTGACAGCTTCTCGAGCCTGTCGCTACTTACATAGTAGGCCTACTGGTACGATTGCGGGTCGCTGCATGCTTTTGACAACGTAAGCAAGCATGTCGCGGAGGTGGCCTGGCCTGGTTTATAAATTTATTCATAACTAGCTTCCCGCCGCGGCTCCGCCCGCGTTAATAGTTTTTCCCGTGGGAATAAGAAATATTCCCGCGGTAAATCGTAGCCTGTGTTCTTCCCCAAGGTCTATTCTATCTTTGTGCCAAGTTTTACCAAAATCGGTTCAGTAGTTTTGGAGCCCATTCAATTATTAGGAATATTTTAGGTATTTTTTTTACACCCTGGGCTACATCATTGAAGTTTTAGTAAGGATCCCTAATTTTTTTGGGAACAAAATATAGCCTATGTTACTCAGGTTGAATGTAGCTTTCTATTGGTGATACCATTATCATTTTTCCCGTGGGAATAAAGATTTTTTCCTGCTGTAAAGGTAACCAAAATTTTTTATATCCCTGTACCAATTTTCATCAAAAATTTCTGCCCGCGCTACTTTTTTTCCCGTGGGAATGAGGTATTTTCCGCACTATAAGGTAGCCCTAATTCATCCCCAAGATCTATTCTATATCTGTACCAAGATTCACCAAAAATTGACTTACCTTTTTCCTGTGGGTAAGAGTCTAAGTTAAAATTTATCTTCATCAAAACTTTTCAGCTGTACTACTATTTTCCCGTGGGAAAAAGGATTTTCCCGCGGTAAAAGGTCGCCTATGTACATCCCTAGGGTCTATTCTATATCTGTACCAAATTCGTCAAAAACTTCCACTCGCGCTTTTTCCCGTAGGAATCAGATGTTTTCCCGCGGTAAAAGGTTGCTTATATTATATCCATCTCCAAGGTCTATTCTACCATACCCTAAGGTCAGATTGGTGATACCAAGTTTCATCAAGTTTCCGCCCCACGATTCCACCCGCGCTTACAGTCATTCCCGTGGAAAATATTCCCGAGGTAAAAAGTAGCTGAACTGAACCGATTATGATGAAGCTTGGTATGGAGATAATAATCGGTTCAGTAGTTCTGGCGTGAAAGCGTAAAAGACAGGCAGACAGACAGAGTTACTTTCGCATTTATAATATTACTAGTAGGGATTTTGAATACAACACGACACCGGTGGAAACTGTCCCTAATTTATGGGTAAGTATTTAGTGGGCATTTAATTTTAAACGAAAAAAACTAATATTCCTTTCACTTATACTGTCGTGTGACATAGTTTTATTAACCGACTTCAAAAAAGGAGGAGATTCTCAATTCGACGCGTATGTTTTTTTTTTGTGTGTTTGTTATAAGATATCTCCGCCAATTGTGAACCGATTTTCAAAATTCTTTTTTTAATCGACCAGATTTACTTGCAGGGTGGCTCGGATGATTAAATTTGAAGATATGAGGAAATGACTCCTCAATTGACGATGCCGTTATCCCGATCGGTAAATTGTTTTGGCAATATCTCGGCTTCTTATCAATCGATTTCAATATTTTTTTGTTTTATAGATAGAACTTGTACTCAAAATGGTTTCATATAAATTTTGATTATATCTGATGGCGGTGTAGAAGACTAAAACGAAAACTCTTTAATAAACAACAGCACACTCATTGCGTTGCTTTTGTTATAATTGAAACAACAAGAAATATACGGTTTTGGTTCATATATTCTGTAAACTAGTCATAGATTAAAGATTTGAAAACCCTAAGTGAAGATAACAACTTAAGAATTTTTTCGTGGACTAAACGGGCGAGCGTCGTCGGTATCGTAGTGGTTTGGTCAGTTGTTCGCCATTCGGAAAACTTAGGTTACAGTCCAATCAAGTATAGCAATGTTTTAGAAATTAAAATTCAAACGTAAGACTGTAAAGGAAACATATATAGAGAAAATCTGCATATAATATGTACTTAACAAAACAAATTAAAGTTTTGTGTGAGTAACTTGTCATGGTAAATTTTCATTAAAAAGGGTAAAATAAAAAGAGAATTAAAAAAAAATATAAAGCCGCCTTCAAGGTCCTAACCGACACTAAAAAGTTAAAAATAAAATAAAAATCTAGCTGAAAGCATAGAAATTTAATATGGCTATTAATATTCCTTATTTACATAAATTGTAACATCATATTATAAACATGTGTAGACATTGTTATACACTTCATCTTGGAGTCGGTGCCAGCTAATCATCACCATCATTTCGACCAAAAGACTTCTACTGCTAGCAGTCATCTATAGTGGGCTCAGTACCTAGTACTCTGACCGCGTCCTTTAATATTTTATATTCGACGATCTGAGCTTTTGAGATCAGATGTGGTTCCGATTAAATAGCCTCATCTGGCACCGACTCCAAGGCGAAGAGTATAACAATGTCTACACATGTTTATATGATGTTACAATCAATACAATTTAAGTAAATATTAATAGCCATATTAAATTTCTATGCTTTCAGCTAGATTTATATTTTATTTTTAACTTTTTAGTGTCGGTTAGGACCTTGAAGGCGGTTTTATATTTTTTTTAAATTATCTTTTTATTTCAACATTATGGGAGTGTTTTGCAAAGGGATTTGTTGGTTGTGATTGCTTGTGAGATATCCTCGGAGACATAGCTTGGTGTAGTAAAACTGTATCACAGAATAAATCTATACGGAATAATGGACCATTAAAGTTCATAATGAATTGCAAGGAAACCAACGTATTTATGTTATGATATAAGGGTTTATTATGTTTCCGTAAGAATGGCTCTTTGTGACCAATTTTGATGATTCTGGCCCAAAATAAGCACATAGTTTGTTTTCATAAGCTCATACGAGTAGGTAAGTACTCGCAGCCTCAGTCACCCCACCACCCTAGCTACCTAGCTAGCCCTTGCTTACTAGCCTACGCGGTAGAGTGGTTAAGGGGCTCTACCACGCTAAGTGGCGCCGCCATCCTGAAAAAAATAATAACTCGGGAAATAATCAATTTTTCAAAAATCTGGTCCACAGAACTGGAGTCGGGGTGCTGTAGGATATATAGAAGCAATCACATATATTTATTATAGTTCAATGTAGTTATAGATAGAAAAAATGCGAAAAGTGGCCGTTTTTCACAAATTTCCTATCTCTAACTACAGCGAGATACAATAAATAAAGTTAATAGCTTCTATATATCCTACAGCACCCCGACTCCAGTTCTGTGGACCGGATTTTAGAAAAATTTATTATTTTCCGAGTTATTATTTTTTTAAGGGTGGCGGCGCCACTTAGCGTGGTAGAGCCCCTTAAACGCTTGCCTCGCGGAGGAGGTTCCAGGCTCGAATCCCGGTAGGGCATTCGTCGTACAAATTTTAATAACACTTTTTCACCAGTTAATTTAGGACATTGCACGCTGAATCAACTGGTTATCAGAAAAGAAAGATAATTCCGTGCTACAGAAGGCATGAAACGCCAAGCCGGCTCTTATTACACATGTATAATGTAGGTAGTCGTTATCGTTACACAAGCCATGTCAGGCGGCTCAATAGTTCTAAACCAGGGATTGTGAGGGATTGTGAGGTACCCACACGGTCAAGCAAACTAGCCCTTGGTTTATTAGGGAAGACACCATTTTGTCGATGATTTCAACATAAAAATTGCGATTACCATACTTATATGCCGACAAAATACTAACCTGTCCAAACAATGTGAAAACTGGACCTCTCCCTCCGACAAACCTCTTGGCATCGACTCGGCCGCGTCCAAGAACAGATGGTGGTAACCCCCCTGGACATAAATAACGACCAAAAAAATAGCGTTGCTTTACAAACTTGTATGGAAAATAGTGTTGAATGATTTCAAATTTAATCTGCAATGCCTTTTTACAAGCTTTTTTTTTTCATTTCAAACGTGGTAAATGTTTTATTTTATCCTTACTAACTGATATGTAGGTAGGTGACTACTGTATTTTCTATATGAAAAAGTAATTCCATCTGTCTGTTACGCCTCCGGGCCTAAACGGTTGAACGGATTGCGATAAAAAATTCAGGTCACGGACAAAATTTTTTACTTGTATCCCACGGGAAACTAGAAGCTGCGGAGCTGCAGGATGAAAAAATAAGAGTTAAATAAATAATAATTCCAAAAATTTCACAAATCAACTCTTATTGCAAACATCAACACTTATTGAATTTAAGTAAATTAAATAGCTCTAATTTATTATTATATAGGTACTCCTGCTCCTTTAACATTAAGAAAGTTCCTACCTCTATAATATAATTAAAGTAGTATTTGGTGTTATGTTATAATAAATAAAATGCTGTGTTGCATGCCACATGCCATATGCCACATGCCACATGTCACTGTCACAACACTGCGCACTGCGCCCGCACCTCTCAAAAGGTGCCATCTAAAATTATTTTTTCGCATTTATAGGAAATGATACTAATATTATAAAACAGATATTAATAAATATGTAGCTATCGATAGCTGAAAATAAAGTCGTAAACACAATTAATTTATTAATTATCATAATTACAGCTACAAAGCACATACAAAACTAAAATATACTTAAATGTTTTTTAAATTTAAAACGCTTAGCGATTCTGACTAGGTATTTACTACCTATTTACGTTCTCGTTTAATCACATTTATAATTTCAGTTCATTTAATTCATAACGTTATAGCATTTAATTTTTTTTAGGAGAATGAAAACTCTTTCAATTAATATTAGTATATTTTGCGAGTCTAAATGTAGTAAAGTAAATATAAATACCTAAAGTAGCCTAGCTTTCCCTAAGCTTAGAGTTTAACTTTGTAACAATTTATTTATTTCATGTAATAACATGACAAATTAATGTTTTAAACAACAACGATCACGGCAAAGTTACTTAATATCTATATTATTGCTTTTTTTAACGAAATATTCAAATACAACAACTTTCAACTTTTATGCCTGCCACATTGAAGTTTAAATAATATTATATAATAAAATCAGCAAATTGTCTGATGCAGAGTTTCAGTGGAGTCAAGGTTACATAATATATTTGTTATTTGATTAATTATATTATTGAAGAGGTAGGTGTACATGAAGCTTCTCCTGAAATGAAAATGGAGGAGCTTCGTTAAGGGAATTAGGTAGAGTCCCTACGATTGTGTCGACTACAATCATTATAATAAGTATTTATAGGTATAATATAGAAGTGCTTAATGACTGAGTAATTTAAAAAAGTCCGTTGGTTAAAGTGAGTGGAACATGAAATAAAACTGATCTTCTTAATTTCATTTATTTTTTCAAGTACGCAATTTTTTTGAGAAGTAAATTCTCGATAAACATATATTTATTTCAAATTTTGTGTGAGGGGAATTATGAGAGGTATTGGGGAAATAAGCCATTCTCGGATAGAAGATGACGGCTGTTTAAACTATTTTGTGTGTGTATGGTAATTTTACCTTCCTGCTGTATACTGAGTTACTGACATAGAATTGCTTCCGGAATTTGTTCATGGTTTCCGCATCCGCATTATAATAATAATTTGGTAAAGACTAATAAGGGTGAGGAAAAGATGAGGAAGGATTCGATTGATTAATTATTAAGAAGAAAAATATTAATTTATTTAATAATTTATTAATATCTAATAAGTAGTTCATAAGCGATTCTCATTATAACTATTATTTTTTGGAAAAAAATTTGGCATTGGAATAAACGGCTTTATAATGGTTGTATGTATGGTTATTTCCTTGTTAAATTTACAAAAACTACGAATTTAATTAGGTTACAGAACCAATGACAGAAAAGATGAGGAGCAATAGGCTAGCACAGTATGGGCCATGACGTTATGGGCAATGGGGCATCAAGTTATGTAGGTATGAGAAACTCGTATCACACTGTATGATTGCGTGTGGATTAAAAAAATATATTTAGGAAGTATGGATCGAAGAATATGGATGATGGCTGACTCGAGACGTGGGAAATCGCGCTTTACTCTTGAATAGTCAAATCACTCTCGTTTTAACTTGTATGGGAATTGGGAAGTCTTTTTAATGTTTGTACGATCGTTTTTTACCATTGTTTTATCATAGAAAATCCGAAAGAGCTTTATTAAGTGCGTCGTCCCTTTCACAGCCGAACCCTCTCATGCGAGATGCAATATGTGGCGTGCCCGTACAACACGCTTCCACACACTTTTGTCCCACTCTCTGAGAGTCTCCCGGCCTCAAACAGGCCTCTATGGCCAATCTGGAAGTCTTTAAATAGACTTCGGACACAGGTTGGCCGGAGCAAGGAAAACATGTTTCGGCGGGGGCTCTCCAATGACCCGAACCTGGACTGCATGTGCGCAGCAGTACAAACCATGGCTCACTTTGTGACCTGGACGCCTCACCCAACGCAGTTGAAGTGGCTAAGTTCTAGGCCGCAAATATTTCAGGTTTGTCATCAACTCGCAAGGAAGGAAGAAGATTGTTTTATCTTAGTTGTAAAATAGGTATTATCAGTTTAAGAAGTTTACCTAAGTTTTGACGGGAGAGTAGGTATCGGAAGTAAATTATATCGGATGCAGACATCATCCCTATTCATGATAACTGATAGAAGAAAATTAAAAAATAATGGAACATATTGTACCAAGGTCTATAAACCCCGCCGCGTAGTAAAGTGGGACTGGGCAGGCAAAATGATGGAATATGTAAGGCACCTATTATGTATGTTATGTATGTATGCCTAATTTATGAGAAAATTATAGTCAAATATAGTGCAAAATTAATAAATGGTGGCCCTAGTTTATCATGAGAAAAATATAATTTGCACCTATTCTCCTTTTATCATAATTATTATACGAGTATGTAGGTACGGTAGATGTATCTGGTATCTTCGACACGAAAACGATACCAAATTTGGCTTAAACTTATATATGTATATACAGTCTGTAAACTAACGGGAAATGTTCCCCTAAAAAAACGCGCATCAAAAAGTCAAGGAGGCTCTCTTTCAATCCTTTGTTTCATAAGTCGTTCGTTCCTTAGGACTAGCCTTGCCAATAGAAACCCCTTAAAACTATAGAGTCGAGACAAGCATTTTCAAGTCGTGAAGCAAGTACAATAATGGAATGAGCGTAGAAAGAATTGACGAAAGTTCAATATTTGTGTTTTTTTTTTTACCTTAGCCTAAACTCGCCATATTAAATACCACGTACAATGTGAGTTTCAATCATTGTGGTACAGTACGATTCGGCATAAAGTAATACTTCATAAAATTACCCGTACTACGGGGCAATTAAGAAAATATATTGCACATCCATCGATCATGTAGCTTCATTTCTCTTGCACCAGTAGATATCAATCGATAAAAAAGACACGAGTGATAGAGACAACGCTCTACAAACTCGAAAAATACCGATATGCAATACCTTATAATTTCTGCTGCATTTAACTTATAATTTATTCACAATGAGAACTCACATCCGTACTGGTATGATTGGCGAGTAATTTAATGGAAGTGCACTGAAGAAATTTCACATCACAAAGTTTCTGATGGAAATGTATTACCTAAGTAGCTTAAAAAAATAGGCTCAAAATCTAGTGGCTTAAACAAAAGGCGGCTACTCAATAGCAACTATGTATGTCTAGTCTAGTGGGAGGATGGCCGTCTACTAGTCGCCCCCAAGAGAAAGCGCCTGCACAATTCGCGGATCCGCCTTGCTTCCCTCGCGGAACTCTTCAAGCGTCAGCCGGTCATCATGGTTTTTGTCCATTTGATCGAAGATCTTGTCTACGCGCTTCTGTGGGGTGTTTTCGTCCTCCGGCTGCGGGGTTTGCCCCTGAAAACATAAAAAATGCTACTTCATACGTTTAATTATACTTAAATACGAAAATTGACACGGCAAAGGCTCTGGTGTGACATCCTCGTCACGTCAGAGCCTTTGTGACTGAATCTCAGACACCAACATGAATTAACATAGGTAGGTTTTAATGTAATAGCAAAATAATAGGTACTATTTAGTAATTATCAGTGAGGACTTAAGGAAATAAAAGTTTGTTTCTTCGATCTCTTGAGGCGGCACTAACTGCGTACCATGGTTACGTCTCATCGGTTCTCTCATATGGCTTAATTATATGGGGAAACTCTGTTCACATAGACAGAGCGCTTTTCTTATACAGAAAAAATGTATCATAATTCTTTGTAATGCCTGGTATACCTTGACAGTTGCGTTCCATTATTTAAGAAATTAAATATATTACCTTTACCAGTACATCCGCGATATTTGTCTTTTCGTCAAAAAACATCCAGATATTTTAAAAAAAAGCTCTGAAGTTAACAATAAGCATTTACGATCTAAAAATTCATGCTACATACTACAATGTCAAACAGCAATATTTAATTTTGGGGAAAATATAGTTTACATCAAAGTTTTCAATTCTACCAACACGTTTTAAAAATTTTACCTGTTGCAACACTTTCAAAACCCAATTATCTAAATGGCTATTATCGAACTGTTTTTACAGTGTTAAAGAATACCTTGAATTCAAAGAAGGATCTGAGTATGTGCATACTAAAATATGTAAAAAAATTTTTTTGCCACCTATTAACCCTTAACCCCTGCGCATCGTTAAAGGGTTAATTCGAATATTTGCTCACCGACTGCGTTCGGTAAAATACATTGGAACTAAAATTATGCAAACCTAACATCCTTGTATATACACATATACCTATTTAAGCTAATAAATATTTTGTCCTTGTCTTTGTCTTTGATGTTTTTTCCTTCCTCTATATATATATATACGTTTTGTTTTGTTCTAGTGCCCTAGTAGAGACGTCTACAAAATCGGCATTATCACTAACAATTATATTAAACCACTAGGAAAGTAGCATATAATTAAGTAGTAGGTACTAAAACTAAATCTTAATAGTACTTTTTGGTAACATACCACCATTTGGTAGATGGCGTCTACTATGTTGTACATCTCGTCTCTGGTTATGTAGCCATCGTTGTCCACGTCGTATAAGCGAAAAGCCCCTGAAATTGTTGTAGCATTTAGTAATTCATTACATAACTATTCTAAGGAGACATGATTTCCTCGTAAAATAGAACATAGACGTTGGACATTCATCACGTAGATAGGTACTTACAATGTAACTTCTCGTCGAGGTTTCCTCGTGACGTAACTGACAGTGCCCGAATGAACTCCTCGAATTCGATGGAACCGTCCTGAAAATTCAACCATTTAGCTACTGAACCGACTCAATATTTTTATAATGATTAGTCAAATTAGCCAACGATCGTCTAGTAGATAGTTGATCTAAACTACTTAGTTGTAAAGTAAACTCTAGATTAAATTGGAGTTTTGTTTTGTTTAAAATCACTCACGTTATTTTCGTCGAATACTCGAAAGACCAGTGACGCAAATTTGCTGGGGTCGCCTTGCGGGAAGAACTGTTTGTAGATCTTTATGAAACCCTGAAAATAATCAAAATACCAATTACATTTCATTGATATAGCCATTTTTTGGTATATTATCATAGAAAGAGGGATAGTCTTTAGGGAAAAAATAAAATCTGCTATTGTCTCGTCAAAAAGTAACTTTAGGTATATATGGTACACGTTGGTATCAGTAGCGGTCGGTGTTGAGAACATTTAGCTCCCCCGAAAATCTACTTAATCCCTTTTACCTAAAGCCTGAATACGTTTAGCCTTTAATTTCAATATTGTGGCGTAATTTAACAAACAAACAAACCATAGCATAGACAGTATTCTTCTTTATGGTAGCACTTATAACATCCTGGTGGCTTGTAAACGCGACGACCGACCTCTTTAACCCTGATTCTGATTCTGGCTAGGGTTATCCTGACGTGGAAAGACTTACTTAGGCAACTAATACAATTATAGCCAACCCAGAAGAATTTCGTGATCACAGACAAATATATTAAAATTAAAACTAACTCTAAATGATAAGATGAACCGGCCTGAAATGTTCCCATCATGTCCAAGTCTAATTCCACCGGCCACGTCTCAAGTGTTGCTTTCTTGCTCCCTGGCTCCTTCAACTGACATAATAAAAATTCTTGGACCGTCAAGGCTGGAGTAGTTTAATGGCTTCAGAGACGCGGCTGAACCCGAACAATGCGCTGCTGTTCAGCTCGTGAGCCAGATGAAGCAATACCCTTTCTCCCATGGCTTCAACGTTCTATTAGAACGCTTGTTTGGCGCTTGCCATCGCGGCAGTTCAGATCAGGAGTTCGAGGCTACAAATATTACACCACCAGCTAGTACATAATGCCTCAAGCGTTGAGTTCAACACCATAAGTATGCAAACATTATATTATAATACTACTACTTAGTGCAGCATTGGTTTATTTAAATCATTATTTGTTCGAATATAAGGCACATACATATTAGATTAATAAATCAGATATTTTATTTTTTCAAAGCCGACAGACCTAAAGGTTTTAGTAGAGTGGCGCGATACGCGAGAGAAAGAGATTCAGCAACTTCGTCTTTTCAGCTAGCTCCAAGGATGTTATTAGAACTTGGCTAGTTTTGGCTAGCCCAGCTAGCGCGCCGTGCGATCTGAATTGCATATTATTGTAACCAAAGAGGTTGGAAAAGCCGAGCACTAGGTATATTCCCACTTCTCTGATTTTAACGAAGCTAGGGTTGCTATTTATTTGAATTATATCGCCAGCTTCTGTAGAGACTACTATTTGGTATTCTGTGCTCCTACCCTACCCCTGGATTTCACTGTGAGGTGCTCAGAATAACGAATTTACTACTCAAAAGGTAGCGCGGCTTTCCAACGTCTCTGGTTAGGTGAAGTGAATCTTCATCAGATTCTGACAGATTCTGTCTGTTTAAATGCACTAAAAATTGTAGTAGAAGTATTCTGTGGAAGTATTTATTCGAAGACACACGACATCTGTTGAAATAAAGTAATAAATTAAACTAAAAAACATCCAACACACAATAATAATAAAAAATCGCCTATTTATACTGGGATTTGTAATGATGACGTCACTCATAATAATACATTCGGCTTTACGTCTTGATCCTCCAAGACGTGACACGCTCGCTGGTATTCTATGTTGATGAATAAAAACAACAATGAAAGCGGATCACAATTTATTGTATGACTAGTGCCATGTCACGTCTATTTAAAAAAAAGAAATGTCAAATGTCACTCGGCGTTTTCCCTCCGTAGTTGATGGAGTTCTACATTTTTGTAATGTGCTAATATAAGGTGGTTTTTATAATACAGAAGACATCAACAGAAGTGTTCCTTTGTTTCTCTGTTCTGGCTGCCCATATACCTTAACAGGTTATGGGCCCAGACACGACAAAGAGATAATTTTGGACACACAGAAGACGGCGGCTTGTTAAACGTAATAGAAGCTTATAGAAGACACAGAAGATAGAAATACAGAAGTCTACACCGTTTACAGAGGAAACTATAGAAGAAAGTACAGATAAAGATGGATAGAAAGGACGGAGCAGTAATTCTGAACAACAATAACTGGTCGTCGTGGCGTTTTCAAATTTCGATTGTGCTAAAGTCAAAAGGATGGTTTGAAGCAGTTTTGAAGGCACCTACGTCAACAGATGATGAAAAGGAGATGGAAAAAGATAGAAAGGCACAAGAGATAATAGTTACGCGGGTCGAAGAAAACATCTTAACATACTTGTTACCGTGCACATCAGCCCATGAGATGTGGGAAAAATTGGAGACAGTATTCGACGCCAAATCTAAAGTGGGCATTCATCTCTTACAACAGAAGTTTTATAACCTAAAATTCGACAGCACGGTAATGAATTACATCTCCCAAATAGAAGACATAGTGAATAAATTACAGATAGAAGGTGAAGTTATTTCAGAGAAAATGATAATTACTAAAGTAGTAATGAGCTTACCAGAGAAGTACCGTTATTTCATCTCAGCTTGGGAATCAGTCAGCGAGAAAGATCAGAACCTAAAGACATTGACGGCTAGGCTGTTGGTTGAGGGGAGCGCTTGGGAAAAGAAGAAGTAACAGAATCGTCGACGGCTCTAGTGGCAAGAAAAAGCACTGAAGAACAGAACAGGACAGATAGATCAAAATTTAAATGCCACTTGTGCGGCAAGCCTGGACATTTTAAAAGAGACTGTAGGACAAGAAAGTGCAACTCATGCGGTAAGCAGGGACATGTGTACAAAGATTGTAGGAACAAAGCCTTGCACCCTAAAGGTAATCCTCATGCTTTCATTATTAACTCAGAAACGGTACAGGGAGAGTGGATAATGGACACAGGGGCGAGTGAGCACATGTGCTCACACAGAGAATTGTTTACAGAATATAAAAAATTAGAGGAAGAAAGATTTGTAATTATAGGAGACGGAAAAAGGTTAAAAGTAGAAGGTATTGGAAAAATTGAATTTAAAGGTTTTAATGGCAGTGATTATGTACCTTCTGTACTTTTAGATGTGTTACACGTTCCCAATCTTGCTGTCAATTTGTTCTCAGTAATATGTGCCATTGACAAAGGCTATATTATGACATCGGCAGGGAATGGGTGTGAATTTCGGAAAAATGGGGAAGTTGTTTGTATTGCAAAAAGGGTTGGGAACTTGTATCTCATGGATATAAAAATAGAGCCTAAGACAGTAGCTTTACCAACATTAACTGAATGGCATAAACGCTTTGCTCATCAAAACATGACTCATATTAAAGAAGTATTAGATAAAAATAATGTGATACATGAAGGGCAGATTCAGCAGTGTGTTGCTTGTATAGAGGGAAAACAGAGTAGGTTGCCATTTAAGAGAAGTGATTACAGGGCTAAGGTTCCAGGAGAGACCATTCATATGGATCTTTGCGGTCCGATGGAAAATAATTCATTGGGAGGATCTAAATATTTTCTGTTACTTTAAGATGATTATAGTGGTTACAGATTTGTCTATTTTCAAAAAAATAAATTTGAGACTAAAGATAACATTAAAAATTTTATAGAATTGTTTAAAAATGAAAGTGGCTTTAAAATTCAAAAGATGAGATCAGATAATGGGGGTGAATTTATTAATAAAGATGTAACAGAGCTGTTAAAGATAAATGGTATTACTCACCAAACAACAGTTGCATACACTCCGGAACAAAATGGAAGAGCTGAAAGAGAAATGCGGACAATAGTGGAAGCTGCCAGAACTATACTACAAGCGAAGAAACTACAGAAAGAGTTGTGGGCAGAAGCAGTAAGTACAGCTATATATACACTAAATAGAACAGGGAAATCTAAGGAACCAGGACAAACACCTTATGATTTACTGTACAAAAGAAGTTTTGATATCAAAAGTTTGCATACATTTGGAACAGAGGTCTATGTACACATTCCAAAAGAAAGAAGACTAAAGTGGGATGCAAAAAGTAGGAAAGGAATATTTGTGGGCTATGGAGTAAACAGTAAAGGATACAGAGTATGGTTTCAAAATACAAGAGTTGTAAATACATACAGAGATGTGATTTTTGCACAAGAAAATACAGAGAAGAATTTACATTCAGCCTATAACAGAAAGGAAAGAAGTTACATAGAAGAAGAAGAAGACACAAAGATTGATGACACAGAAGAAGAAGAGAAGAAAAGTAATGTACAGCCAGAGAAGGAAATAAATTCTGAAGAAAGAAAACAGACAGAAGAAGAAATTAATCTACACGGAAAAGGACAAACAGAAAGAGTAAGATTACCAGAAAATGATCAGACAGGAAGGGAGAATAATATCCAAGACAATGAACCAATTAGAGAAGAGATAGAAAGAAATATAGAACAGAGTTTTGAATCATGCGAAGAAGAAGAATCTGATGAAGAGAATAATTTTAGACAAGAGGCTGAGGAACCACAGAAGACAAGAACACGACAAGTAAAGAAACCCAAAAGATTTGATGATTATTACACTGGCTTTAAAGCACAAAATGAAGATAATCTAACCTTTAAAGGTGTTATGGAAGGAAATAAATCAGAGAAGTGGAGAGAAGCTATAGAAAGAGAGCTAGAAGCATTGGAGAGAAATGAAACTTGGATAGAGGAGACACCACCAAAGGATAAAAGAGTAATAGATGCAAAATGGGTCTTTAAAATAAAGAAGGGAGACAAGAACGAAGATATCTATAAGGCTAGATTGGTAGCTAGAGGATTCCAGCAAGAGGATGATTTCGATCATGCTGAAATATATACTCCAGTTGCGAAATTACCAACTTTACGGATACTACTCTCAATAGCCAGTAGAAATAAACTAAAGATGACACAGATGGATGTAAAAAGTGCTTTCTTATATGGAGACATAGATGAAGAAGTGTATCTGAAACTGCCAAATGGAATTGAAAGATACGATGGTAAAGTTTTGAAGTTAAAGAAGTCACTCTACGGATTAAAGAAGTCACCAAGAAATTGGAATAATAAATTTAACAGTTTTATGAAGAAGGAAGGGTTTATAAGAAGCAAGGCAGATTATTGTCTATATTACAAAGAAGGAAAAAGATTTTATTTACTTCTATATGTTGATGACCTCATCATAATAGCAGATAAAAAGGAAGAAATTGATAAACTAAAAAAATCTTTACAGAAAGAGTTTCAAATGACAGACTTGGGAAATGGAAAAATGAAATACTTGGGAATAAATATTGAGGAAAAAGAAGACAGACTGGAGTTGGATCAAAGACAGTATCTAGAAGAACTGTTAAGAAAATATAAGATGGAAGATTGTAACCCGGTGGGTTCACCAATAGAAACTGGACTAGTACTGTCTTCTGAACCACCAACTAACCAGGATTTGGTAAAGAAGTGTAGACAACTTGTTGGGAGTCTTATGTACGCCATGTTGGGTACATACAAGACCTGATATTTGCTTTGCCTTAAGCTTTTTAAGCAGATATCAAGTATATGCTGATGAAAAATTGTGGAAGGCTCTGAAGAGAATTTTAAGATATATCAAAGGGACTTTGGATTTTAAACTGATATACAAGGGAAATGGAGAGGAAACTCTTATGGGGTATACAGATGCGGATTGGGGAGGAGACGAACTAGAAAGAAAGTCCACCTCTGGTTATATCATGAAAGTGTTTGGGAATACTGTTTCATGGTGTAGCTCAAAACAGCAATGTGTTGCACTGTCATCCACAGAATCTGAATATATTGCTCTAGGAAAGGGAATTTCAGAGGGATGTTGGGTCAGAAATTTGTTGGAAGAGATAGGTATTCATTGTAATAGATTTAATATTTATATAGACAGTCAATCTGCAACCCATGTATCACAAAACCCGGAGCAGCACAAAAGATTGAAACATATTGATTTAAAATATCATTTTGTAAGGGATAAAGTTAATGCAGGTATAGTTGTTTTGTCATATGTTTCAACGGAAAATAATATTGCTGATTTGTTCACTAAAGCGTTAAATAAAGTTGTTTTTGAAAGATTGTGTCAAAGGATAAATTAATAAGATTGATGTTTTACATAATATAAAATAATATGAATATAGTAGTAATAGATATGTTAAAACTCTAGATGTGTGATTTATATTGTGTAATGTAGGATAGACATATAGGTATCCGTTTTCATTGAGGGTGTTGATGAATAAAAACAACAATGAAAGCGGATCACAATTTATTGTATGACTAGTGCCATGTCACGTCTATTTAAAAAAAAGAAATGTCAAATGTCACTCGGCGTTTTCCCTCCGTAGTTGATGGAGTTCTACATTTTTGTAATGTGCTAATATAAGGTGGTTTTTATAATACAGAAGACATCAACAGAAGTGTTCCTTTGTTTCTCTGTTCTGGCTGCCCATATACCTTAACATTCTATACATTTTGAGTTGAGAAGCAAATACCATAATAAAGAAGATTAGATACCTAGAGCACTATTATTTTCTTCTGTGATCTAGGTTTAGTTACAAAGTACCCTGGGAGGGATCGCTGAAATCAGTAGAATACTTTGACATTTTGTTTTTTTTTTCTATTTCTATTTCCGTACTATAAATAGTTATGAGAATGAAGTTATTTAGTGAATTGGGCATTACTCACGGATTTATATAGGTACTCGTACGTGCACCAAATTTTAACTCAATCAGTCCAGTTGTTTCGGCTGATAACGTAAGTAGGTACTTCGTATGTAAGGAACCTGAAGGAAGGAGTTTAACTCGCCCTTGACCAAATGTACGGTCACAGTATAAATATAGTATCAGTAGGATAACTTCACGGTTTTCTGGGATTGAACGAATGAATGAATGACATGCTGTAGGGTTGAACACTGTTTGTTTTTCTTGACCACTTGTTAAGTTTGCAAATAATTATTTAAAGTAAAGCCTGGCCAAATAAATAAAAAACCTGCTCTGGGGGCGTCACATTTATATTTTTACGACTATGGCAACAATTTCTCTTATAAAATTAGTTCCATTAAAATTCCGAAATATGGCGAGGTTTATTATTTCTTTGGTTGGGCTTTATTAAAACGATTTACTTTGAATATAACAGCATTGAAAGAGACTATATTTCAATCCCCCGTGCTTTATAGAGAAATATATACCTACTCAGTCCGATTACTTTAATAATAGCTCAAGGTCACGACTACCTGTCTGTACTACAAGAGAAGTAGGTAGGAACATTCTTATTTACCAGTTACTACGTTTAAAAAAACCTCAAAACACTAATACACAAATTGAAAAGAATAATCTTAATACTAATCTTAATCTACTTACCTCACTGACACACTCGGTAGGTAATTTAAAAAATATTAATTTCTTGATTAATTTAAACATCCATACGCGGAACAATATCTCATGTTATTTGGCATTGCTTTTATTATTTGTTTCTCTAAATCACGCATAAAAATATTTAAATTTATATTTTACGCCCGTTCGAGAGAGTCCCACAACCCTGGCTGTTGCGCCAGAGATTTCGAAGCGCGCCAAAATGACACTTTTGTATGGAGTTACATACACTACGGTATACGGGTGGTACGGTGTACATGTAAATCATTTGAAATTATTCAAGATTTTAATTATTTCCTTCAAAATATAAAAATGGTTTCTGTCTTCAAAATTGTTTATAGTAATCTAACCATGAAGGAAGAAAAAATTTTACGCGCCCAAAATTTTATGCTATTTAGCAATAAATGGCTTGCCCATAATATATTATAGCTCATAGATATTAGTTATGCTTCATATTTCTGCTTCGCTCACCTGCTCTGTGAGTAGACCGTTTGGACAGTCCTTCAGGAAACCTTTGTGCCTAAAAACAAAAATATACAGATTAAAACACTCGACACTGGCACAAAAAATACAATATCCAGTGCCATAAAAGAGAAAAAATAAAAATAAAAACTAACTAGTCTGAGTATGAAGCAGCCGAATGACTTGGCATATTAACTACTTTATTTACGTATGATGATAAGATTAATGATAAATTGTCAGGCAGGAGTCTCCATGATAATATTATGGGTAACAAAAACAATTTTTCTCAATTTCGGTGAAAAATTTAATCAAGTTATTTTTTTTAAACGTGAGAAGGCATGAAGATAGACAGTTTTTAAATTACATGAATGAGTTGTATATTAATCAAAGACATGAATATTGAAAAGCTACTACAGCTATATTAATAATAATAATAAAGAAATTATTACAGAAAGATTTTGTACACTGAAATCTGAAATTTTAAATCCTTTACCAGCATTAAATATCAATGGCAAAATTTATAAAACGATTTTTTTTCTTTTTAAAGTAAGTTGAACCCCCAGTCTCATGTCTGAGTATAAAATTAAAAAGCGTACACTATAAACTAAATTTGTCAGACAAAACTTATACCTACATTATTGTGTTACGGTCAAACATAATAAAAAATTGTGCACATAAGATACATATTATACTGTACTGTATGCTTTTACATTACGTATTTTTCCACTAAAGAGCTTCAAAGCTATTGTTACAGAGAAATTGTTCTTGACTCTAAATAAAGTATGTTACGGGTTTACCCTACTAAGTAAGTTCAATAATTTAACGAAATAGTTAAATGTAAGCTTATAATATATAAATGTGTATGAATAATAAACACGTTGAATAAATATTTAACTTAAAGGTGCTATTATGAATATAGTACTGTACAAGCCTGATCAAGTGATCAAAAGAGGCCCCTACGTTTAAGATTTAGATTTAAGTTACCTATGTCTCTGAATGTCAATGAATATTTATTTATATTCGTAAATAAGCATCTAGAAGGGAATTAAAAAAATATCTATGCTTCCAGACACTCACTACCCCCGTTGGCTTTTTAATGGGCTACGTTTGCGTCACAAAAATGACGAATCAAGCGTTCTGGTCCCACACATTGTTTACGTAAATGTAGACTAGGTACTCTTGTTTTACTGAATTCGGTTCGGTCATCAGAAAATATTTCCAGCCCAGCCCACTACCACTTTAGCTGGCTTTCGAGTGGCCCTTTCGTCATATGGAGAGGAGGTGGGGCCAAATTGTACCTATCTATCAGAACCCAGCACAGTCCACTTCGTAGTTAGCTAGGTTACTTTAAACTCATATACTGAATTCTCCCGCAGTCGTTGTAACTCCCTTGGTTTTAAGAGGTAGGACGCAATTAGTCAAACAAAGACTCAACACAAGCTCAGATTGAACACTCGTCCGAATTCATCGTTTGTTTTTGTAAATTGTTGAAATTCGCTCCCCGAACAGCAGAAAATGTATTTTTAATGTAATTTTATTAGACTATAGATGCCGCGTCGAACCAATTTCAAATAAGTATCACTTGTTTTTGTTCATCTATTTGTTTCTTCTGTTTTCTCGTTTCTCGTCTTTCTTTCAATGTTCTTGTTTTCACTACCGCCATACAATAAACAACTCTTCCTTATACCTACACATTTTGAAAAATGCGGAGATTTTCCAGCTATGCTCTACTTATGTATCTGCTATTATAGCAAATTGGCGAGAAAGCGTCCAATGGTTAAATATTCTTATAGGTATTTTTGTTTTTTTTTAAAGAACAAGAATGGCCCAGTTCTTAAAATCACTAAGTCCAAAAAGTGACTTTTGAGATAATGACGTTTTGACATTTAGATTATTAGCCGAAATAACATACGTTGATTAAAAAAATAAAAAATATGTACTAATTGTAGTATTAACCGAGCAGTTTTATTATAATAAAGAAACAAAAGCATAGAGCTAACAGGAGCTTTGTAATAAAATATCAAAATTATTGGACTTAATTCTAAACAAAGGACTTAGGGTCTTTTACCTGATAATTCAAGGACTAAGTGATATTTTTGAAGCACCCGGTACAAAGTTCTAAGGAATTAAAGCACTTCTTCCACTTCATCTGCAGATTATAGTTCTTCTGTTAGAGGGTAGCTAGTATTTTGAAACAAATCTTCATAAAAGTGTTTCTCTGTTTCAGGAACAGATTCTAGCAACCGATTTATATCTAGCAGTTTAGCGGGTTATATATTTAGTTGTCCAGAATATGCGTCATCGGGCGTTTCTTTAGACCAATTCCGCCTGCTTTTACATATTTCCCGTGAGAATGAGAATTTTTCCCGCGGTAAATCGTAGCATATGTTCTTTCCCAAGGTCTATTCTGTCATTGTGCCAAGTTTCACCAAAATCGGTTCAGTATATTCGAGAGCCCATTCAATTATTAGGACTTTTTTTAGGTATTTTTTACATCAGGTTACATTTATTGAAGTTTTAGTAAGGTAATATATATTTTGGAAATGAAATATAGGCCATGTTACTCAGGGTCATGTAGCTTCTCAGCAGTGAAAGAATTTTTGAAATCGGTTCAGTAGTTTTGGAACCTATTTGATACAAACAAACAAACAATCAAACCTTTTCTCTTTATAATATTATTATAAGTATAGAAAACTGGCGCATATCATATCCGAACCTCTCATGGACATTGAGAACTCTTGTTTCAAAACTTAACTTCACCTAAAGCAAGCAACCACGAGCATAGATAATGCTACAATCGTTTACTAACAACCTGAAAACTACCTCCACTAAGAATAAAAACTTAAAAATTCAACTTTTCTTCACCACAATAACCTGTTTGATAGAGATCCTTATGAAAAAATGTGTGAAAATGACATTCACAATCAGGTTGCCATTTGGACTTAGAGAAGAAATCAAAGGACTAAGTGATTTTTTGGGGAAAAATAAAGGGACTTAGTGATTTAATGGACTTAGCGATTTTACGAATTGAAATTCGGATATATTTAATTTTTTTGCAAACTGGAAAAGGCACTTAGAGTTTTTTGCCGTGGACCTCAAATATACCATTCGATAGAAAATAAAAAACTGAACAAGCCAGTGTTACTATCTCTAAATTGCAAAAAGTGGACTTAGTGATTTTAAGAATTGGACCATTCTTTTGAGTAGTTTTTGAGAAAGAAGATTATAAATTTTATTTTTAAAAGCACCCCGAGATTATAAATTGACCCTTTCTTATGTTTATACTCGACTTATTTTCTCTCTGTGTCATTTTATGATAATTTATCCTTATTTTTAACCGACTTCAAAAAAGGAGGAGGTTCTCAATTCGACGCGTATGTTTTTTTTTGTGTGTTTGTTATAAGATATCTCCGCCAATTGTGAACCGATTTTCAAAATTCTTTTTTTAATCGACCAGGTTTACTTGCAGGATGGTCCCATAAAAATTTCGCTGAGATCGGATGATTAAATTTGAAGATATGAGGAAATAACTCCTCAATTGACGATGCCGTTATACCCGATCGGTAAATTGTTTTGGCAATATCTCGGCTTCTTATCAATCGATTTCAATATTTTTTTGTTTTATAGATAAGACTTGTGCTCAAAATGGTTTCATATAAATTTGGATTATATCTGATGGCGGAGTAGAAGACTAAAACGAAAACTCTTCAATAAACAACAGCACACTCATTGCGTTGCTTTTGTTAGAATTGGAACAACAAGAAATATGCGGTTTTGGTTCATATATTCTGTAAACTAGTCATAGATTAAATATTTGAAAACCCCAAGTGAAGACAACAACTTGAGATTTTTTCCGTGGAGTAAACGGGCGAGCGTCGTCGGTATCGTAGTGGTTTGGTCAGTTGTTCGCCATTCGGAAAACTTAGGTTACAGTCCAATCAAGTATAGCAATGTTTTAGAATTTAAAATTCAAACGTAAGACTGTAAAGGAAACGTAGTGAGAAAATCTGCATATAATTATGTACTAAACAAAACAAATTAAAGTTTTGTGTGGGTAACTTGTCATGGTAAATCTTCACTAAAAAGGGTAAAATAAAAAGATAATTTAAAAAATATATAAAACCGCCTTCAAGGTCCTAACCTACACTAAAAAGTTAAAAAGCATAGAAATTTAATATGGCTATTAATATTCCTTATTTACATAAATTGTAACATCACATAAACATGTGTAGACATTGTTATACACTTCATCTTGGAGTCGGTGCCAGCTAATATCATCACCATCATTTCGACCAAAAGACTTCTACTGCTAGCAGTCATCTATAGTGGGCTACGCTGTCGACTCGAAAAGAAGAAGAAGTACCTAGTACTCTGACCCCGTCCTTTAATATTTTACATTCAACGATCTGAGCTTTTGAGATCAGATGTGGTTCCGAATAAATAGCTAGCCTCAACTGGCACCGACTCCAAGGTGAAGAGTATAACAATGTCTACACATGTTTATATGATGTTACAATTTATTTAAATAAGGAATATTAATAGCCATATTAAATTTCTATGCTTTTAGCTAGATTTATATTTTAACTTTTTAGTGTAGGTTAGGACCTTGAAGGCGGTTTTATATATTTTTTAAATTATCTTTTTATTATTTTACGAGTAGGTTGGCTTTTTATGATCTTCAACTCTAGTAGATTTTAAAATATAACTAACTATTCTACTAACTAATACTTCATTATTAGCATATAATTTGTGTATACCCGGACAAGAAAAATAAAAAACCTGCTCTGGGGTCGCCAGCAGCAGCAGCGCCACGTGTATATATATATATATATATATATACTTACGGCAACCATTTCCATTATAAAATTAGTGCTATTGAAATTCCGCAATATTACGAGGTTTTTCATTTTTCTAGTCAGGCTTTATGTTATATAAGCGTTAGGAAAAAAGAAGCACTCAGTGAAAAATGCCTGTCTAGGTACCTTATTACCACTGAATAAAAATATTTTTTTGCTACTTTAGAGGTAAGTTGCTTACCAAAGTCGTATTTCCTTTTCCGTAACTGGAACAAATAAATGTTAATCATAATTATCAGTTGGTTGTACAAAATCATAAAAAGAGCCCTTATTGAGTCAAAACTGTAATTAACAAAGATTTTCTGCTAGCAGCGTTAACATTTTTTCCCGTAGAAATGAGGAATTTTCCCGAGGTAAAAGGAAGCTACGTTCTTTCCTGAGGTCTATTCTATCTTTGTACCAAGTTTAATCAAAATCGGTTCTATAGTTTCGGAGCATATTCAATGCAAACAAACAAACAATAAAATATTTCCTCTTTATAATATTAGTATAGAATCACTAATAGATAAATAAAATTCTCTACTTTACTTCATTATCTCTACAAAGGTTAACACGACTAATAAATTGTTAATTTATAAATATATTGCCTCAAACGACTAGGCTAGCATACTATCCAGAATGAAGGGCTTTTAGATTGAGAAAAAATAATGGAGTTCGTAATGCTAGGGGATAATTTGATATGAAAGAAAGTGTATTGCTATGAATATTATAAAAATGTAATAATAATAAAAGTTTTATTTAAGCTAGCAAAGATGCATGAAAAGTAAAATCCAATTGATAGTTTTTTTTTGTAATAAGCAATCTATATCCAGACAAAGGTGCTTAGAGCACCCTCGTTGCTACCACCCGCCCTACCGGAAACAACTCTCTTTATCATGGAATATTGGGGTGGAGGTGTCATTACGTTGTGCCTTGAACAAAGCCTGCGTAATAGGTAGGCAATACACTGAGTAGTTATAGAATTATATAGATACTCGTCCTTATTCGATAGTATAGCAATACTACGTCACGTATCTCACGGAAATATGTATACGTACCTATTTTGCTATCGTATTGAACAAAAACACCATTTCATTTGGGTTTTTTAAACCCTCGTTTGGTATTCTGTGCCCTCGTTTGGTTAAGGTCTGTTTACGCCAGATTCTTTTTAAATAGAATTATTTACGACTTTTTGAGACAGATATTTTATATCATGGCAGTAATGATTAAAATATCACGCTGCGCTTGTTTGAGATATTTCAGTGTATTTAAGAATCTGATATTAAAAAAAAACTAATATTATACGAATTAGGGTTTATTTCAACCTTGCCGTGCTTGAAATAAATGAAGCACACAGCACACATGATTTTTTTTAGTTTAATATGGTTCATCTGCTAGTCCATAATCATAATTTATTTGATTAATAAATGTATATTTTTTAATGATCAGATTTTATTACTTGCTCAGTTCCAAATTAAGGCCAGTCGCGTAAATAAAGAAGTGAAGAAACTTTATCATTTTAATACGGCCGTTAATGTTTAAGAATCCATTATTTAATTTGTTATATTTTTAGGTTTGTTGTCACTAAATTAGATATTGCTGAATCGAAGTGGAGAATGTGCGTGTTTCAAGAAGTGTTCGTTATCGATAAATGATAATGGAAGTAAGCAATATTAGTTTATTACTTACTTTCGTGCACCGTGGAATGGCTGGAAATTGTGAGGCATTTTTTATGGCACTTATCAATTAGCACAACAAAGAAATTGAAATACTTAATAAAGGGTAGGCTCGAGCCCCTCGTTGGGGACGTTGTATATGAGCTATACCTACACACAGTTAATAAAGGGTAGGCTCGAGCCCCTCGTTGGGGACGTTGTATATGAGCTATACCTACACACAGTTAATAAAGCTATGGGAATTTTCCAAACACTTTAATATTTCCTGCATAAAATTAAAACTTCTTTCAGGTCATTTATGGGTATGATTTTATTTTATACTAGCTGTCCGCCCCGCGGCTCCGCCCGCGTTAAGAAATTTTTCCCGTGGGAATGAGGTATTTTTAGTTCCGTAGCCAAATGGCAAAAAACGGAACCCTTATAGATTCGTCATGTCTGTCTGTCCGTCCGTCCGTCCGTATGTCACAGCCACTTTTATCCGAAACTAACCTATATATCTATAGATATGTCTTCAAAAATGGTATTGAGGTTTCTCATATCATTTTTTTCTAAACTCAATAGTTTGCGCGAGAGACACTTCCAAAGTGGTAAAATGTGTCCCCCCCCACGGAACATCCCTCTAACTTCTAAAATAAGAAGATGAAAAAACTAAAAAAAATATATGATGTACATTACTATGCAAACTTCCACCGAAAATTGGTTTGAACCAGATCTAGTAAGTAGTTTTTTTTTAATACGTCATAAATCGTAAACAGCAATTTACCTTTCACTATTATTAAAACATCGGTCAAAGTTACAACGAACTACAAGAACTTTTATATTATGTTACTTGCTGTTACGGAACCCTTCATGAGCGAGTCCAACTCGCACTTGGCCGCTTTTTTTTATTTCTGTCCGTAAGAACCATCCTTGGACTTCAAAGAACATTTAAGAAAAAGAATTGGAAAAATTGGTTTCGCCCCGCGGCTCCGCCCGCGTTAATTTTTTTTCCCTTTTTTAGGGTTCCGTAGCCAAATGGCAAAAAACGGAACCCTTATAAATTCGTCATGTCTGTCTGTCTGTCTGTCCGTCCGTCCGTATGTCACAGCCACTTTATTCCGAAACTATAATACCTATACTGTTGAAACTTGGTAAGTAGATGTATTCTGTGAACCGCATTAAGATTTTCTTACAAAAATAGAAAAAGAACAATAAATTTAGGGGGTCCCCATACATAGAACTGAAACACAAAAAAAAAATTTTCATCAAACCCATACGTGTGGGGTATCATTGGATAGGTCTTCAAAAATGATATTTAGGTTCCTAATAACATTATTTTCTAAACTGAATAGTTTGCGCGAGAAACGCTTCCAAAGTGGAAAAATGTGTCCCCCCCCCCCCCTCTAACTTCTAAAATAAGAGAATGATAAAACTAAAAAAAATATATGATGTGCATTACCAAGAAAACTTCTAACGAAAATTGGTTTGAACGAGATCTAGTAAGTAGTTTTTTTTTAATACGTCATAAATCGTAAACCGCAATTTACCTTTCACTATTATTAAAACATCGATCAAAGTCACAAAGAACTACAAAAACTTTTATATTATGTTACTGGCTGCTATGGAACCCTTCATGGGCGATTCCGACTCGCACTTGGCCGCTTTTTTTTTAACCGACTTCAAAAAAGGAGGAGGTTCTCAATTCGACGCGTATGTTTTTTTTTTTTTGTGTGTTTGTTATAAGATATCTCCGCCAATTGTGAACCGATTTTCAAAATTCTTTTTTTAATCGACCAGGTTTACTTGCAGGGTGGTCCCATAAAAATTTCGCTAAGATCGGATGATTAAATTTGAAGATATGAGGAAATCACTCCTCAATTGACGATGCCGTTAACCCGATCGGTAAATTATTTTGGCAATATCTCGGCTTCTTATCAATCGATTTTAATATTTTTTTGTTTTATAGATAGAAGATGTACAAAAAATGGTTTCATATAAATTTGGATTATATCTGATAGCGGAGTAGAAGACTAAAACCATGAAGGAAGTAAAAATTTTACGCGCCCGCCCATATGGAGTAGTAATCATGCCTATTTTGTATCGAAACCAATGCGGTCGCTCAGAGGGGTGGGAGGGTAGGGGGAAGCGGGAGACGGGGTTTGTCTTTTTACTCTCTCACACATCTTTGAATACGGTACGTTAGAAAAAGATAGATACATTCATGTTATGACATGCCCAACTAAAAACAAAATATCAATAAAGTACGACATTTATTTGTCTTTATTTGGCATGTAAAAAACAAAAAACTTAATGGTTACTGAATTTGAAAATAGTGATGTGATGTGGTATGAAGCGTAACGTATATTTATCGATTATTTTCGTACATTTTATCACATGACTTATTTATCGAACTTCTCATATACAATGGTGATCAACTTGCAACTTGCAATAATATTGGGAATTGCTTACTTCTTTGGGCATTTAGTATTTTGTCTTTTTGCTTTTCCATACATATATTAGGTATATCTTTTATTTCCTAGAGAGCAGCGAACTACCTAGAGAGGCATGAGGATAGACAAATAAAAATACAGTCAAAACCGAGCCAGTAATGTAGAGTTCTTTTTTTTTTCATAATTTGGTGGGAAACCTGAAAGCTTTTACCATTCGATACAAAAGTTAGAGTGTAACATAATAAAATCAAGTGTGTTATTTAGCTTTTTTTTTGTATTATTTATTGTGTATATTTGTATTGCATTGTTTATTTAATTCGTTATTTTTTATAGCCGCTTAAATAAGCATCAACCAAACTCTTCTGGCGGGTGTCTTACTGTGAGAATGGACAACTAACGACAACCCGCCTTCTAACCGTAAAGATTTTTCCAAAAGCCTCCTGAAGAAACCTTAGTTCAGCAGCGAGACTGTTTCAGGCTGTTTGTTTCCATCACTGCTTGGCAATTGAAATGGGGTTCACAGTGGTTGTAGGTTACGCGCCGGGAACTATACATTCGTCAATTTTATTTAAATATAAGCAAGCAAGCAAACGCGCAGTGGACGGATGGATGGATGTTAGGTTGTTTATTATCACATCTCACAACCCTTACGCTAGCGAGGCGCATTTGTTTAAGTCGCCGGGAACCACAAGGCGGCGTCCTTCATACCTTATTACCGGGGTAGTCAATAGCAACAACTGCGATCCCTGATCCGTCAACTAAGCAGTATACTATCAGAAGTGTTGCTTAATACCCGCGTAAAAATTTTTCTTCCTTCATGATTAAAACGAAAACTCTTCAATAAACAACAGCACACTCATTGCGTTGCTTTTGTTATAATTGAAATAACAAGAAATATGCTGTTTTGGTTCATATATTCTGTAAACTAGTCATAGATTAAAGATTTGAAAACCCCAAGTGAAGATAACAACTTAAGAATTTTTCCGTGGACTCAACGGGCGAGCGTCGTCGTCGGTATCGTAGTAGTTTGGTCAGTTGTTCGCCATTCGGAAAACTTAGGTTAAAGTCCAATCAAGTATAGCAATGATTTAGAATTTAAAAATCAAACGTAATACTGTCAAGGAAACATAGTGAGAAAATCTGCATTTAATTATGTACTAAACAAACAAAACAAATTAAAGTTTTGTGAGTACCTAACTTGTCATGGTAAATTTCCACTAAAAAGGGTAAAATAAAAAGATAATTAAAAAAATATATAAACCGCCTTCAAGGTCCTAACCTACACTAAAAAGTTACAAATAAAATATAAATCTAGCTGAAAGCATAGCAATTTAATATGGCTATTAATATTCCTTATTTACATAAATTGTAACATCATATAAACATGTGTAGAAATTGTTATACACTTTATCTTGGAGTCGGTGCCAGCTAATCACCATCATTTCGACCAAAAGACTTCTACTGCTAGCAGTCATCTAAAGTGGGCTCAGTACCTAGTACTCTGACCGCGTTCTTTAAATTTTTTATAATCAACGATCTGAACTTTGTTCCGATTAAATAGCTAGCCTCAACTGGCACCGACCCCAAGGTGAAGAGTATAACAATGTCTACACATGTTTATATGATGTTACAATTTATGTAAATAAGGAATATTAATAGCCATATTAAATTGCTATGCTTTCAGCTAGATTTATATTTTATTTGTAACTTTTTAGTGTAGGTTAGGACCTTGAAGGCGGTTTATATATTTTTTTAATTATCTTTTTATTATATTTCCCTTCGTATGAACCATGAAAAATTGATCCAGGCGTTGCTGAGTTATGCGCTTACCAACACATTTTTCGATTCATTTTTATACGGATTCATTAAAATATAAATGCAGTAGACCTTTGTTCCTGTAGAATTTAGCGGTTTATATTTTACAGATGGTAAATCTTGTTTTAATGTATAAACGAGTACCTATTAAAGACCTGTCATGAACTAGCAAGAAATAAAAAAAGTTAAAGGTTAAATCATATTCGTTCATGGACTCGCGGAACGTTTGGCTGAATGAATACGCTCGCAATGTTTTTGTAATGACATATCAGCCGACGCGACGTTACGTTACGTGTACGTTTGGCAGGTCGCTACACTAAATTAATTTAGTAATCGCACGATTGGTCTTGTTATTGACAAAGCCATTCTAATAATAAAACATTAATCTTGTTAAATGATGTGGATTAGTGACCTTAAAGAAACCAGCACGAAAAAGAACAGTTAAAATTAAAAATACTTCATTCACAACTCCTGCATAGAAAACGGACCCCCCTATCGTAAGCGGCGGGTAATCACCGCTTATGACAGGGGCATGGTCTAAGAAAACAAGGTCTAACACTCCGACCACTTGACTGACACAAGCCTACGTCATTTTGCTCTGTCCATCCTTGTCTATTACACGCATTCGACCACGTGACTGACACAAGCCTACGTCATTTTGCGCTGTTCATCCTTGTCTATTACACGCATTTGACAAGGATGATCAGTCAAATTGACGTAGGTTTGTGTCAGTCACGTGGTCGGAGTGTTAGACCTTGTTTTCTTAGCCAAAGATCCTTCGCTTTTTTATCATGTATGTATTATATTGTGTATGTTTGTTACTACAATATTACAAATATTAATTTCATACGACGTTTTTATGTATCTACATAAGGGTACAGTACAAGTACATAATATATAGTACGTAAAACACATTTTAAAATTACATATATCAATGTCGACTCGACATCGACGGTTCAATTGTTTGACGACCGTAAGACATTGTTTTTACCTTTTAGTAATAATTAAGCATTTGAAGTAATTTTTAATAATTTAAAATGGATAAATTCCTGGAAAAGATCAAGAGAACCTCCAAGTTCTGGTGAGAGTAGTGGAAGTAAAACAAAGAAAAAACGTCAATATGACGACAATTATTTGGAATTCGGGTTTACTGTGATTAATAAGTAATAAGCCACAGTACGTTTGTATTAACATACAAATGTTTATGAGTATGTATATCCTTTTGTAAAAAATCTCCCACTTAATAAATCAATCTTTTAATCTTTATTGTTTTTTTACTGAAGTAGATCTCTCGACCTCTGGCGACTCCGGGGGTCGCGACCCACAGGTTGAAAAACACTGTTAGACCATGGACAGGAGGGTCCGTTTTCTTTGCAGGAGACAGTACCTTGTGTACGTGAGCACGAAGAAACGAGTCGCTTTAATCAGTTACGTTTTGACCACAATAATCGTGTTTATAATTATGTAGAAATACAGTGCCGGTTTCTGTTTCGTTCGTAATAAAATTGTTTTTTTGCCCACACCTTTTTTAGTAGCTTAGCCACTCGGCCACACTATCTACAATTTAAGGAATCACAAGAAGGTGCAAGTTTTCAATATTATCTTTTATACAATGTACGGTCACGTTCATAAGTCCAGTCATGTCACGTGCACCTATACTTTAAATTAACTTTTTTTCCAAAAGCATTCAGGACAAATCATTTGGACAGTTCTACAAAAGGGTCTATATTTTCACAATTCGGTGGGTAAATTAATATTTGGGTTTCATCAATAGTTTGATAACAAAGATTGAAGTTTATTCCATCTTGAGTCTAATGACGACATTTAGCACCAGATATTGTGAGTGGTTTATGTTAAAAGTCAGTCACCGAATTGAGACACCACCGAATTCAGAAAACTAGTCACCGAATTCAGAAACGGCTTAGGAAATATAGAAAATGAACGACTAAATTTGTAAATGTTATCTTATCTTACTTAGCCTACACTGTCCCAGTGCTTGGCAAAGGTCTCCCTCTTTTTCTTCCACTGTTTCCTATCCTAAGTGAATTCTGGCCAGTCGCCCAAGAAGCTGTCCAGTTCATCCCGCCATCTCCTGCGCGGCCGTTCACCTCTACGTCTGTTGATCGGTGAGTGCCAAAACGTAATTTATTTTGCTCATTGGTCTTGTGGCACGCAGCAGACGTATCCGGCCCAGTTCCACTTAAGTTTGGCAGCGTTTGACCTTTGTGGCATCAGCTATTTGAGTCCTGGATCGCAGCATGCTATTTCTGACTCGATCACGCATCCCCGCGTCCCCGGTCCCGCGCTGCACGCATCCAGCGGCTTCCCGCAACCCTCACCAGATTGTCGGTCCACCTTGTAGGGGGCCTGCCCACGCTACGTCTTCCAACGCGTGGCCGCCATTCAAGAACCTTTTTTCCCCAACCGCCATCGGTTCTACGTGCAATGTGCCCCGCCCAATGCCACTTAAGCTTCGCGATTCTTCGGGCTATGTAGGTGACTCTGGTTCGCCTGCGGATCTCATCTCATCCTTCCTGATTCGATCACGCAAGGAAACTCCAAGCATAGCCCTCTTTATCGCTCTTTGGGTGACTCTGAGCCTTCTTATGAGGCCCATCGTAAGCGACCACGTCTCTGATCCGTAAGTCATCACTGGCAACACACATTGGAACCAAGAAATCCGTCGGAGAATCAATGTAACCGGCATAACCACTTGAATAAGCAAACTGAAGTGGCAGTGGGCTGGTCAGGTTTATCGCAGAAACGATAATCGCTGGAGTAACCGGCTTCTGCAGTGAAGATCACGTCTAAGAAAACGAAATGTAGGACGCACCTCAGCTAAATGGAGTGACGATCTGCAGAAAGTGGCTGGCAGCAGGTGGATGCGTACAGCCGAAGATTGGGCCAAATGGCGCGCCTAATTATGATGATGATGAAATATATACAAACTTCCAGATACAAGGCAAACACAAGTGCTGACCACACGTATATATTTACCCTGGGCTGGGTTCGAACCCGCGACCCTTAGGTTGGAAGGCAGGTGCACTACTGACTAGGCTACGGGACCACAATAATACACACGTATAGCACAATTCATAACATTATTGAAAAATTCTGAATTCCGTGGAAGATTTCTGAATTCGGTGCACCATTTTACAGGTAATTGAGATCCACGAAATTCAGAAAAAACCACATTTCATCAAATAACTTGTAAATGTTACAAATTAAAGTATTTTTTTCAAAACGTACTGGTAGATATCACTTAAATATTCAATAGATTTAGCTCAAATTTAATATAAGACTTCACAAACAAAATGAATTCCGTCCACAGTTTTCAGAAATTACCCGAACCCAAATTCTCGGAAGAGTTTTGAACCCTCGAAAAATGCTCCTCAATGCAGCTATCCTCAAATTCATACTGCTCAGCCGCTCGGGCTCATCTGGTAGATTGCGGGAACCAGCTAGTGGCATTCGTACTTCGCGAAGTTAGTGATATAAGTAAATAAAACTATTTGGCACGGGATTGAGGCAGAAGCTTCGGACAAAATTTAAATGTGTTATTGTGTCAAACTCCAATGATTTACAATATATATTATTACTTATACGGCTTTGTTGTTTATCTCATGGTATGTGAACATTGGAATCATAATGAACTAGTTATTATTTAAAAAGTTATGAAGCAATAAAGAGTCAATTCTGGAAATCGGACACGCCATTTTAAGCCAAATTCTGCCCGTTTTTGAACTTTGAAATTTTTTTTTGGCGCCGTTTAAAACGTCCCGATTTTTCAGATATGCTCTCCATCAGGCCAATAGTCCTGTAAATATATGTGTTTTTTTTCGATAACTTAATGAGCTGTTAGAGGTCATTTTTTCGATACAGTAGCTGATTCGCATCTTCCCGTAGAAATGCCCATTTGAAGCAAAATATTGAGTCCCTTACACTGTATAATTAACACAAAAAAATAAGAATATCAAGCCTTTGGGAAAAAAGTTATTTGAAAGTATAAAAACACGTGATTGACTGCACTTATGAACTTGACTGTACCTACATTGTTAAGATATTAGATACCTATTAAGTACCTACTTTCGTTATGTGCCAACAAGCTTTTTTTAACTCTGAACCGAAAAAATATAGCTTACATACACTTTGATGTGTGAATCTATATTTATATGTTTGACTGTGACATCGTAGCGGCACGCAGCCGACACGGGAGTCTTCGTAGCGAATCAATGTTCGTAGCTTGTTCGTAGCGTATTCGTAGCCAACAAACGCGTGCATCATGGAGCGATTTCCATGTGCTCTTTCTATGAAAGTTTTGTCGTGTCGAAATACATTTTTGCTGTCTGATGTAAAATCTAATTAATTGTTTGAAGCATTTGAAGTCATCAATTTTATTGTTTTGTAGCAATAAATGTTACAGCGATGATCTCATCAATAAGTTATGCGACGCTCATAAAGAGCCGTATAAATTCAAAGGCACTATAATAAAATTACGGTAAGCCGCACCTGTTACTGAGTGAATTTCAACAGGTCTCATAAAATCTTCATTCCCATGGTCTTTTTTACCTTAGGGTTTATTTTAACAATAGTCTGCGTTTATTAAAGCTTTTGAAAATCTATATATTCTTGCTAAATATCTAGCAGATTACTTAAAAAACTAACGAGATACATAAGATCGAAAATTTCGTGCCACGGCGATGAAACATGCCTACACGGCAATGAAACAAGTGTCCACGGCAATGAAAGAACTGTGCTCCAGCAGATGTTTTCTTTGCCTAATCGCAACATGGCGATGAAAACGTAAGACACGGAAATGAAATATTTAGCCACGGCAATGAAACATCTGGCCACGGCAAGGCATGGCAATGAAATTTTTTTCATTTCCGTGTCTTTTTTTCATTTCCGTAGCAAATTCAGGCCACGGAAACCATAGCAATGAAAGCATGGAGATGAAAATCAGCCCAAAAAATGTAAATAACAAAATATCTATTAATTATTAAAAGTAGTAGATACTTCACCAATAAACATAAAAGAAAAGACGTTCTATTGAATATTTAATCAAGAAGATAAACTTATTTAAATAGAAGTTATACCTATCCACGGCGATGAAAGAAAAAATGTCCAGTAACTAAAAAATTTGATACTTAAATTAATGGCGCGAAAACGCAGGCACGTGTGGCCGTCATTCTACGTCGAGCACTTAGACGGCACTCATACGCAACGTTTAGCACACCAATGGCAGGACGCAAGGTGTTAGATAAAACAATATCTTTGAACATGATGAGGACACGGCAATGAAAGGTAGTTCTGGGACAAATGAATTATGATTAACCATTCGTTGTGTTATCTAAATCAATACATATAATAAAACAGTAGAACCCCGTTTGTCTGTACATTGAAAGTTATTGACTAAAATGGAGTCAGGGCGATAGAAGAAGACCAACAAAACACAAATATATCTTTTTGGAATTTTTTGTCTGTCTGTCTGTCTGTTTGTTCGAGCACATCTTTGTAACCACTGGATGGATTTTCATGCAGTTTTCACTAATTGATTTGGCATATTTCAGGGCAGTGTATAGGCTTTGTTTCATCGAAATCGGTGAAGTAGAAAAAAAGTTATCGTCGATTTAAATATTTAAGAGGAAATGGGGGTTGACAGTTTGTATGATGAAAAAAAAATTGACGTTTTGATTTGAAACTTTGCAGGGTTATACTAAACGATAAATAAACGAATACGTGTTTCGGGATTTTTCCAAAAAATAACCCCTGAGGGTGAAAATAGGGGTTGAAAGTTTGTACGGAGAAAAAAAATTCGTTGGACGTTTTGACTTGAAACTTTGTGGGGTTATACTTGACAATAAATAAACAAACACGTGTTTCGGGATTTTTCCAAAAAATAACCTCTAAAGGTGAAAATAGGGGTTGAAAGTTTGTATGGAGAAAAACAATTCGTCAGATGTTTTGGCTTGACACTGCGCAGGGTTATACTTGACAATAAATAAACGAACACATGTATAGAGATTTTTCTGGAAAACAACCGCTAAGGGTGAAAATAGGGGTTGAAAGTTTAAATGGAGAAAAAAAATTCGTTGGACGTTTTGACTTGAAACTTTGTGGGGTTATACTTGACGATAAATAAACGAACACGTGTTTCGGGATTTTTCCGACAAACATCCCCTCAGGGTGAAAATAGGGGTTGAAAGTTTGTATGAAGAAAAAAAATTAGTTTGACGTTTTGACTTGAAACTTCGCAGGGTTATAATTGGTTATAAATAAACGAATAAGTGTTTCGGGATTTTTCCGACAAACAACCCCTTAGGGTGAAAATAGGGATCGAAAGTTTGTATGGAGAAAAAAAAATTGTTGGACGTTTTGAATTCAAACTTCGCAAGGTTATACTTGACAATAAATAAACGAACATGTATTTTATTTACATATATTTTCAGACAAGCAAACCCTAAGGCTGAAAACAGGGATTGGAAGATTGTATGAAGAAAAAAGAATTTGTTAGACGTGAATTGAAACTTTGCAGGCAGGGTATATATTTGACAATAAATAAACAAACACGCGTTTCGGGATTTTTCCGACTAATAACCTTTGGGTCATCATCGTCGTATGGCAGCTACCGCAATGTATGCTAGAAATTCTAAGGTTTTTCACCCACTCCTCGGCCGCTGGGGTGAGAGTAAGACAATGCAGCTTGGAAATGCCACCGGAGACTAAGTGGAGTGGACAGTCCCTTTCTTTCTACCAATAAAATTGTGAACTGCTATGGGTGAAAATAGTGATTGTGTATTAAGAAAAAAAAGCGGCCAAGTGCGAGTCGGAATCGCCCATGAAGGGTTCCGTAGCAGCCAGTAACATAATATAAAAGTTTTTGTAGTTCGTTGTGACTTTGATCGATGTTTTAATAATAGTGAAAGGTAAATTGCGGTTTACGATTTATGACGCATTAAAAAAAAACTACTTACTAGATCTCGTTCAAACCAATTTTCGTTGGAAGTTTTCATGGTAATGCATATCATATATTTTTTTTTACTTTTATCATTCTCTTATTTTAGAAGTTAGAGAGGGGGGGACACACATTTTTCCACTTTGGAAGCGTCTCTCGCGCAAACTATTCAGTTTAGAAAAAAATGATATTAGGAACCTAAATATCATTTTTGAAGACCTATCCATAGATTACCCACACGTATGGGTTTGATGAAAAAATTTTTTTTGAGATTTAGTTCTATGTATGGAGACCTCCTAAATTTACTGTTTTTTTTCTATTTTTGTAAGAAAATCTTAATGCGGTTCACAGAATACATCTACTTACCAAGTTTCAACAGTATAGGTATTATAGTTTCGGAATAAAGTGGCTGTGACATACGGACGGACGGACAGACAGACAGACAGCAAACAGACAGACAGACATGACGAATCTATAAGTGTTCCGTTTTTTGCCATTTGGCTACGGAACCCTAAAAATTAGTTACACGTTTTGACTTGAAACTTTGCAGGTTTATACTTGACAGTAAATTAATGAACACGTGTTCCGGGATTTTTCCGACAAATAACCCTTGAAAATAGGGGTTGAAAGTTTCTATGAAGAAAAAAAATCTTCCTTTGTCACGTGAACCTACGTACCTACTTACATACACTTGCTGTATGTAATCAAATCCATATTTTGTGTTTTAAAACCAAATGTTTTAAATAAGTCGTAATTTAACATAGATTTTTCGTAGTAACGAAACTCAGGGTTACTGACCTTTTATATACGCGGGCGACGCCGCGGGCAACATATATTCCGTAGCAATACTTTAACTATTCACGTATCAAATAAAACTAAGTTTTAATATAAATAACCGGTAGTTTTTTATAAATGAGGCATAATACACAACAAGGTGAAGTGTGGACAAACACGGCAATGAAAGAATTCGAGGTTTAATTATTTTTTGGGGTATCTATTAATCTTATTAATAAAATATTTAGTGCTACACATAGATTACTATTTCACCTAACCAGAAAAAAATGTCTAAACATTATAACTATATTTTTTAATACCGATTTCATCGATGCCATGCAATTTTTGGCCCCGGGAAATTCACCCTACTGCGACCAACGCAGTCGGAGCTTACAATAAACATATCTCTTTAAAATATTATGGTTTGTTCCCGTTGTCCCCATTAAAAATATCCCCATTGAATGGGGACAGCGGCACTTATTAAATTTATTTAAAATACTTCCCGTTGTCCCCATTGGCATTAACCCATGTAATGGGGACAACGGCACTGTAATAAATTAATTAAATTACTTCCCGCTGTCCCCATACTGCCGTCATAAGAAAGAAAGACGCATCTACACTGAGCTTCAATCAGAGAAAAAATATGTTTTGTGTTACATCTTATGACGGCAGCATATTTTACCTGACTACAGCCTGACTATGACAAAGCAAAAAGAAGATGATTCTTATTATTATGATTTTCCCCTATAAAAACAAAATAAACTGATAAAATACATTGATAAATTGTGAATATACAACGTGTTTCATAAAGTACAGAAATAGCTAATGTTTTTCTTCACAGTGACTTAATACGACATTCCCAACTGTAGTGTTCAGCTGTTATAATTTGATGTCTGAGTAGTCTGAGATATAGATAGAGTGCCTACTTTCAGACTTGACAGCATTTGGTTACTCAATACCTACGTTCCCGAGAAATGTTAATTTTTATTAGTTGTAATAAAAGCTACTTTTAAAAGCTCCAGGCGGTTCAAATAGGAAAAAGAATTTAAAAGTATGTTTTTGAAATACTTTCATCGCTTTATAATCATTTTCGTAAAACATTTCATTTCCCGCCAAGGGGGCGTCCATAAATTACGTGAGGTGTTTTTTTTTATTTTCTGTCCTTCCCCTCCCCCCCTGGTGAGATGTCGTGAAATTTTATTCAACCCCATCCCCCAATCTCAGGTGAGATTTTTAAAAATGTGGGTTTCTTACGTAAACGCGTTGGATTGTTATGGAGAAAGAAAAAAAAACTGCTTCGTGCTTTTATTTACGACTAGTTAAGACTAGTAATTAATATTGCTGAGAGTTTAATTATAAGTGTAATAAAAATTTAACAATAGAATATTTAAATCGTAACTAGATTCAATCTTAAGCAAGTAAAATCTGGATTAAATGGACCAAAATAGTACCTACTCTTTTTTGTTTCAATTATAAAAAAAAATTGCGTGATATTTGCCGAGACCCCCCTCTCTCCAACGTAAGATAGATAGATTTGACTCGATCCCCTCTCCCCCTTAAACATCTCACGTAATTTATGGACGCCCCCAAGGCCAACTGTAAGACATTTCGCAAGAAATAAGAGCTGTGCCTGTTGTGTTTGTTTTTTTAATGTCCATTACTTGTGTATACATTTATGTACAATAAAATGGTAAATAAATAAAATAAACATTTAGTTTTTGTTTCTGGATGACAGACAAAGGTGTTTCAATTTTTCAAAATTACTTCTACACTGTCCAAAAATATTATGTAGAACGATTTTTTTGCATAAAAATTATTGTGTAGGTTTAAATAACGTTTTAATTAGCCCCGTCTCCTGTAAGAATTAAGAAATATCTGAGAATATGTTTTATACTATTTAGTTTCTTTTTATCAAATTTTGTTTCACTTAATTTTCCTCTCAACTAAAATTCAAAATGTACATTTAATGGGGACAATGGCACATCATAAATTTTCAATTCCCGCTGTCCCCATGGAAAATAATGCAATGGGGACACCGGGAAGAAATTTTAAATGATTCCCGTTGTCCCCATTCTGGGGACACGGCAATGGGGACAACGGGAACTAACGAATATTATGTACTTACACTCATTTTTACGGTTTTTTTCCCACGATTTAGTTATAAATTGAGCTTACCGATATTAGTGCAACGTGTGAGTGTGTTGTGTTATTTGTGTTAGTGCATTTAACAACCACGAAAATTTAAGAATGTACATAAAATATTATGTAACTTGTTTCTTTTAGATTAGTTTAAATAAATGTAATTTTATCGAGATGACGTATTAGGTTTTCAGGATGGTGTGTCAAAAGATAACTTTTAATTAGATCAACTAATTGCGCTCCCAGAGTCCCACTTGACGAGCTACAAATATAACTAAAAAATAAAACGTTAATGAAGTCATGTTTTACAGAACGTGAGCCAGGATGCCGAGTTTATAATAGACTTGACAGACAACAATTTTGGGTATTTTTCATGTGACTTAATTTTTTTGTTTGGAATTATGCTTTTAGAGCTGTTCCGACATATCACAGACGAAAGGCAACAAGCAAACATAAACGTTATATTACTCGAGCATGTCTTTATGTACGTATGTAAATTATTGTAAACTAGCTTTCCAGCGCCGCGGCTCCACCTGCAATAGCAGTTTTTCCTTGGTAATGAGGAATTTTCTCGCGGGAAAAGGTAGCCTATGTTCTTCCCCAAAGTCAATTCTATATCTGTACCGAGTTTCATCGGTTTCGTGGTATTTGTGTGATAGGATAGCATAACAAACAGAGAGACATAATTATATTGGTAGAGATAGGTAGGTGGCGTGTAGCAGTCAGAACATTGTCTCACATCCAGGAGCAGCGCGAGTTCGAAAGTTCTACTTTCAACATATTAACGTATTTCAGTTTCAAAATATGAACATCATACTATTGTTATAAAGAGGAAAGATTTGTATTTGTATTTGTATGTGTGTGTATGTATGTTTGTAATGAATAAACTTGGAAACCACTGAACCGATTTTAGAAATTCTTTCACCATTAGAAACCAACATTCACCCTGAGTAATATTATTGTACAATACTCGGATATTGTAAAAAAAAACCCGATTAATCACTTGAACCGCGAATAAGATTAACGTAAAATCATGAACATGCCAATGGTTCGGCTCTTATTGATTATTCATATACCTAACAATCGGTTACAATTGTTAAGCGCAAAGCAAACACACAGTCCCGTTGTTGCTCGCTTGCTTTTTTTATTTTAGGTTTTAGTATTTTTATTTTTTTTGCGGTTTACGATTTATGACGTATTAAAATAAAATTCTTACTAGATCCCGTTCAAACCAATTTTCGTTGGTAGTTTTCATGGTAATGTACATCACATATTTTTTTTAAGTTTTATCGTTCCCTTATTTTAGAAGTTAGAGGGGGGGGACACACATTTTACCACTTTGGAAGTGTCTCTCGCGCAAACTATTCAGTTAAGAAAAAAATGATATTAGAAACCTCAATATCATTTTTGAATACCTATCCATAGATACCCCACACGTATGGGTTTGATGAAAAAATTTTTTTTGAGTTTCAGTTCTAATTAGGGGGGGACCCCCCAAAATTTTTTGTTATCTTTCTAATTTTTTGTGAAAATCTTAATGCGGTTCATAAAATACATCTACTTACCAAGTTTCAACAGTATAGCTCTTATAGTTTCGGAAAAAAGTGGCTGTGACATACGGACGGACGGACGGACAGACAGACATGACGAATCTATAAGGGTTCCGTTTTTTGCCATTTGGCTACGGAACCCTAAAAAGCGGCCAAGTGCGAGTCGGAATCGCACATGAAGGGTTCCGAAGCAGTCAGTAACATAATATAAAAGTTTTTGTAGTTCGTTGTGACTTTGATCGATGTTTTAATAATAGTGAAAGGTAAATTGCGGTTTACGATTTCTGACGTATTAAAAAAAAACTACTTACTAGATCTCGTTCAAACCAATTTTCGTTGGAAGTTTTTATGGTAATGCACATCATATATTTTTTTTAGTTTTATCGTTCTCTTATTTTAGAAGTTAGAGGGGGGGGGGACACACATTTTTCCACTTTGGAAGCGTCCCTCGCGCGAACTATTCAGTTTAGATTTTTTTTTTATTAGGAACCTAAATATCATTTTTGAAGACCTATCCATAGATACCCCACACGTATGGGTTTGATGAAATTTTTTTTTTTAGTTTCAGTTCTATGTATGGGGACCCCCTAAATTTATTGTTCTTTTTCTATTTTTGTAAGAAAATATTAATGCGGTTCACAGAATACATCTACTTACCAAGTTTCAACAGTATAGGACTCAGTGTTTTTCAACCTGTAGGTCGCGTCCCCCAGGGGGGTCGCGAAGCTTCTGTAGGGGGGTCGCCAGAGGTCGAGAGATCTACTTCAGTAAAAAAACAATAAAGATTAAAAGATTGATTTATTAAGTGGGAGATTTTTTACAAAAGGATATACATACTCATAAACATTTGTATGTTAATACAAACGTACTGTGGCTTATTACTTATTAATCACAGTAAACCCGAATTCCAAATAATTGTCGTCATATTGACGTTTTTTCTTTGTTTTACTTCCACTACTCTCACCAGAACTTGGAGGTTCTCTTGATCTTTTCCAGGAATTTATCCATTTTAAATTATTAAAAATTACTTCAAATGCTTAATTATTACTAAAAGGTAAAAACAATGTCTTACGGTCGTCAAACAATTGAACCGTCGATGTCGAGTCGACATTGATATATGTAATTTTAAAATGTGTTTTACGTACTATATATGTACTTGTACCCTTATGTAGATGCATAAAAACGTCGAATGAAATTAATATTTGTAATATTGTAGTAACAAACATACACAATATACATACATTCATGATAAAAAAGCGAAGGATCGGGGGGTCGCGAAATATTTTTTCATACCAGGGGGGTCGCATCATGAAAAAGGTTGAAAAACACTGGTATAGGTATTATAGTTTCGGAATAAAGTGGCTGTGACATACGGACGGACGGACGGACAGACAGACAGACAGACATGACGAATCTATAAGGGTTCCGTTTTTTGCCATTTGGCTACGGAACCCTAAAAAGTCATATACCAACGCGTCTAGGGGCGGCGCAAGGGAGCCTCGGACCACGCGTTGATTTTGAAAATCCGTCTCTGATTATAAATTCTGATTTTGTTTATGGCCGCGCCCCCGCCGCCGGCGGGTACGGGCGTTGTTACCTGAAGGGTATTCGCTACCAGAAGGGCATTCTGTTAGGTGTAATCTAAATTCTTTGGCTTTTGGCTCGCTTGCTATGAATCTAGCGCCCTGTAAAGTAAACGATCTCAAATTGTCTGTTAAACTTTGCGTGTTTGTGTAATTGTTCGATAGTATGCAACTTTGTTTGAAGCGTTTCAATAATTACCTATAATTATCATGGATTTAATTAGTACCAGTTTTACCAAAGGATTAGTGATGATTAGTACTTATTAAATTAATTCATCATCTCAGCCGAAAGACGTCCACTGCTGGACAAAGGCATTACATGGTTAGGCTTCTGACACAATTAATTATTTTTAAAAATTACCTACACGAGATATTTTTTCTGTTTTCGTTTGAGCCAACTGACCAGTTTCGAGATCTTAAATCAAAGACGACAACACAATAATACTATTATTAGTCAAACGGTCTGTTTGTCGCGTTTGCCCGTTTGCCCAGTGCAGAAAGCCGCGGTGCGTTTGACAAATATCTCAGATGACGTCACGATGGACAAACATCTTAAATGACGTCACGTTTGACAAACAGTTTTAAAGCTGAGGTGGGAAAACCGCGCTTCGCTCTTGATTCATTAATCTGAGCTTAAAGGTGAATGGCGGAGTTAGTACCATGGAGGACGTTTCGCCCGGGAATGTAGACATGAGAATGAGATTCTTCGGTCCCCTACTGAGGCTACTGAATCCCCCAGCTCCACCCCGCTCCACCCCGCTCCACCCCGCTCCGCCCCGTTCCCTGTTTTCCGCGTTACATTATTTTGATAGTGTTGTTTTGGTCGTCCTATGTTATAATATAATAGCGGAAGCCTTAATATATCTATTTGGCTGTCTGTCTATTTCGCTTTCACGTCTGCAGTAAGTAAGTAAAAACACTCTATTACACCAGAAGGCATAACTTCTAATATTTGTATTAACAAAAGTTTAAGAATATGGTTACGAGCAAGGACGTTAGATACCTAGTTACTAATTTCTAACGTCCTTGCTTACGTACGAGTAACTATCAATCACTATCACTATCATCACTACATAGTATAAAATAAAGTCGCTTTCTCCGTCCCTATGTCCTTATGTCCCTATGTCCCTATGTCCCTCCCTTTGTACGCTTAAATCTTTAAAACTACGCAACGGATTTTGATGCGGTTTTTTTTAATAGATAGAGTGATTCAAGAGGAAGGTTTATATGTATAATACATGCATAATATACTGAAGGATAACCCACAATAACCATTTTCCCGTGCGGAGCCGGGGCGGGTCGCTAGTAACATAATAAAAGGCATGCATTGCATGCATGCATTTGCCGTGCATTTCAACCGGCAATGATATTCGCAATAGCACAAGTTCGTAGCACAATATTTTCTTAACTTTGTACGGTCTCATTCATAAGTGCTGTCATATCACATTATTTTTAAGAGAATGTTTTTCTTATATTTTGTGTTACGTATACAATGTACAGGACTTAATATTTTAGTTAAAATATCTTAGATATACCGAATAGTTTTACGAGAAAAGTTATTTCAGTATATAAGTGCACGCGATACGATTGCACTATGAACGTGACCGTACTTCGCAAAGATATGTATCTTACCCACGTGCTTCGATCGATGCAGTATGTGCTTCGGAAGAATACATCGCAGCAAAGATGTCTCTGACTAAACCGTGTGGCATAGTGGCATGGTACCGTCATGTAGCTACATTTATATGAGTCTACTCTACATTGTTAGACAGCCTTCGTAACTGAGTAGTAAAATACCCGGGTTCGGGTTCGGGACACCGACAAGTCTTTAAAATACTACGGTCAGTCACAGGAGCGGCGGGTGCTTGGGTATGCACAGTTGCGGTATGGTATGGTTATTTTTCCTGTGAAATAGTTGAAAACAATTGATTACTACGTGAAATTAAAAAAGGGAGGTGGAGGTCTTTGGAAGGGCCGAAAAATCTTGAAAAGGAGGTCATGTATGTTCCCTAACCTAAGGGATGTGGTAACACAATGGACCTAATGAAGGCAAGGTCAACCAAGGGACCCTGGATGGAAAGGGCTATTACTCAAGCAGCAAACTAGTGTTTTCGACGTCAATATAGCAGCCTATTAGAAACTTAGAAATTTTTAAGAGATGTACAAGAGTTTCAGAAGACGCTTTAGGTTTTATAAAGACCATTCAGTGTTATTATACAGCTCAAACTGTATAAAGACTGTTTAAAGGGGTAAGCAAATTCTTTAGGAATTTAGACAGGATAAAAAAACACAAATATAAAATTTTAAGTATTCTATTACACTTCAAGCTATATTTTATCGTCAAAGCTGTACAAAGGCTGCTTAGAGCTTGTGAGGTCTACCATATTTCTGCTTAAAGTGTTATAGTATCACTAAAAACCGTTTTCTGTACAATGCTCTTTTAGAAAACCGTTATAAAACCTATTCTTTGAGAGTAATTCTACACTATTGTCGAACTTGAAGTGTTATGAGTTAAGTCGAGGAGAGCGTTATAATGCTCCAATAATATATTTATTACACCTAACAGTGCTAACAGCTTTATTATTCCCTTCGCTCGCTTTTTTATATTCTCTCGAAATTGAGTAAATATGGTGTTAAAGAAAACTATAATACGGCCTGAATCATAAAAATATTACATTAAAATTGTAATAACAAGCTATAATAGCTGATTGAAATAATCTACAAATCACATTGTTCAGCTATTTATACTATTCGATTAATATTGTAAATGCGAAAGTAACTCTGTCTGTCTGTTACGCTTTCACGCCAAAACCACTGAACCGATTTTGATACGGAGATAGAATAGACCTTGGGGACGGACATAGGCTACTTTTTACCGCGGTAAAATACCTCATTCCCGCGGGAAAGACTGTAAGCGCGGGCGGAGCTGTGGGGCGAAAAGTTGATGAAATTTGGTATCTATACCAATCTGACCTTGGGGTGTGATAGAATATACCTAGGAAATAGATATAAGCTACATTTTACCGCGGGAATACTCCTCATTCCTAAGGGAAAAATGACAGCGTGTGTGGAAAGTTTTGATGGAACTTGGTACTAAGATAGAATAGATCTTAGGGATGGATTAAGACTACCTTATATCGCAATAAAATACTTTATTCCCGCTGGAACTCCTCATTCCCACGGGAAAAATGGCAGCGCGGATGGAAAGTTTTGATGGAAGTTGGTATAGAGATAGAATAGATCTTAGGGGTGGATTTAGACTACCTTATACCGCGGTAAAATATCCCATTCCCGCGGGAAAATACTTTTTCCCACGGGAAAAATAATAGAACAGGTATTTGATGAAGATTGGTACAGAGATAAAATAGACCTTGGAGTAGGATATAGACTACCTGTTACCGCGGGAAAATACCTTATTTCCAAGGGAAAATGGTAGGTTGAGCGAAATATTTTTATGAAACTTGGTACAGAGATATAATAGATTTTAGGGAGAGATAAAGGCTACCGTATACCATGGGAAAATACCTCATTCCCACGGGAAAAATGGTAGCGAGGGCGAAAATCTTTGATGAAATTTAGTATAGATGTAGAATAAATCTTAGAGATGGATTAAGACTACCTTATACCGCGGTAAATTACACCATTCCCACGGGAAAAGTCGAAAACTAACGCGGTCGTAGCCGCGGGCGGGCACCTAGTTTCTTATATTTGATTATCACGATTTAACGATATTCGTGATTATATGATAGAATACTATCACAATATGACACTAATAGAAAGTATTTAAATATCAGTTTTGTTTGTAACCTCAAAAATAACAACTTCAAAAGGTACTTAATGTGTTTCTAATAAAATTGCGGACGTTTTGCTCCAATGACTTACTGCGTTACGGTCGTATTATCAACGTGGTCATTTTGTTCTGTAGACTACCCACTCCGAATTGTTTGAATCAATTCGGAGTTGAATTATTTTCTTCGCTATATGAAATTATTTCGCAGGCGCGTCTATAATACCTATTCCATAAAAGTATAGGTATTGTATTCACAATAAATATTTCACTGCACTTAAATTTACTTCTATTAATACAAACATAATATCAAAATAATCCGATATTTGTTTCAATCTTCATAAATATTTATCGCGCCATTACAAAATATTAAATTACAGCGTACAGTTTTTGTTTTTACTCTTCATAAATCTATATATTCTATCTATTATATAAAAATGAAACCCGTTTTCCGTTGTCACGACATAACATGAAAACGGCTTGACCGATTTGGCTGATTTTTTTTTAAATGTTCGTTGAAGTCCAAGGATGGTTCTTACGGAGAGAAATTAAAAAAAAAAACCTCATTCCCACGGGAAAAATGTTTAACGCGGGCGGAGCCGCGGGGCGGAAAGCTAATTATAAAAACTAATATCGTCACCAAGTCTTTTGTAGATAATATTTGTAAAATTAAAGTTTCCTTGTACACTTTACATCTTTAGAGAGAATTGAAGTATACTTGTACACCTTCAATAGCTCTATGTAGAATTTAAGTTTCCTTCCACACCTTCACTACAGACTTTATAAAGCTTTTCAGCTGATTGTGCAGCCACCGTACAGCTCTAATAACGGTAAAAGGTGATTAATTTGGGGCCCTTTTTGGTGTTATAATGTCTGGATATAACCCTCTACAGCCTTTATACAGACTGATATATAAATGCTTGAAGTTTAAACAGAAACCTTAATGCAGCTTGTATACATATACAGCCTAACGTGCTTGGGTAATGCTTGTAGCGTCCTCGTTGGCGTATGCAATGACGAGTTCCGTAGGCCTACCGAATTCATTGACAAAGCTAGACGATTTTCAAAACTTAAATCACGGAATTAAAAACCACGCACATAAATTGTGGAGATCTTTAAAGGAGGCCTTTGCAGTATTAGTGAACGTTTTTCGGCTGAAAAGGATAAATTATGGTAAGATCGTGCTTGTATTCATGAATAAATGAGTCAATGATTTTAGTTCAGTACGTTATTAACAAAATAATGTAAACCCATTATATTTTCTGTGGACAATGTATTATCTTCATTACATACAATTACGGTATGTATATATATTAGCGAATCCATTATTAATGGATTCGCTGGCTGTTAACAATAATGGTGATGACGAAAACCAAATCTTACATCACACTTGCACGTGTTGTGCTAGGCACTAAACGTAGATAGACTTGTTTTGATGACTAAAACATAATTTACAACAATCGCTAACATCTCATATTATAATATATCCCCATCGAGGAAATTGAGCTTACCCTGAAATCAGGGTGAATAGGCCTTAGTTAGTCGACCACGCTAGCCCAGTGCGGGTTGCACCACTTCACAGCAGGTTTCCTCACAATGTTTTGCTTCACCGTAAGAGCGTAAAAATAAATGTAAAATAGAAATCGGAAATCGGAAACACTTTGGTACGTGCCTAGACTTGAACCCGCGAACTTCCGAATTGAAGTCAACGGCCTCGATTACAATAGGTACCTAAAAACAAAGTTTTATATTGTAATTGTATAAATATTGTTTCCAGTGCGCCCTCCTGCTGTGCTTGGAGAAACTGGACTCGACCTCAGCCAAAGAGCTTCGAGAAACTTATTAAGTTAGTCGAAAATTTGAAAATGTAATGTAAAAAATCTTTATACCTTTTTTATAAAAACCTCTGCTTATACGACAAAAGTCTGCAACAAGAGACACAATTTCGATTGTTGTTGCTGTAAAACTGTATCGCATCACTACTACACGGACGCGATAACTTGAGACTCGGCTGGAATGCGGCCCCTCTTCCGACTCTAATTATTTTTATTAATAATTATTATTTTCCCCTTCGAGAATATTTTATTTTAGTCCTAATTTTAATCTCAAGCAAATCTTAAACAAAAAAAATTACCGTGACGCGTCGTGGTATTTTTGCACACCGTACATTGAAAGTGACGTCATAGACGCAGGTCTCAAGTTATCGCGTCCGGGTAGTACATAGTATAAAACAAAGTCGCATTTTCTGTCCCTATGTCCCTATGTCCCTATACCTATGTATGCTTAAATCTTTAAAACTACGCAACGGATTTTGGTGCGGTTTTTTTTAATAGATAGAGTGATTCATAATATACTTAAAGATAACCCACATTAACTATTTTCCCGTGCGAAGCCGGGGCGGGTCGCTAGTAAAATATATACCTAGATATAAAAGTTAAAATTGAGTCTTTGCCCTCAAAAATCTAATAAATATAGCAAATTAAATGAAAATCTTCACAGCCACTTTCGAATCTCACTCAAACATGTAAATAAAAAAAGGATATTACCTATGCCATTCTATGTTATAGATGCCGTAAAAACAGCACAAAGGAAATTTGTGTTTATGTCTAGTTTAGTAGTGGTTGTGAAGGCGCCTTCCATGTAGAGCTTTTGTGTCTGATCGTCGAATTTCGTCTGACTTGCATGATGACACGGTTATTTATTGATTATTTCCAGTTATGACCTGATATCAGGCAAATGCATTAGCCGTATAGCCAACACTCGCCTACGACCGACGTGACACCCAAAGACTAAGAGCGCTTAAAAGCTTATCATGAGATATGTATGTGAATAAGCCCTAATCACCATTATTCAGAGTCGACTTTAGCTGCTCACTAGTGTACTACAGGGTAAGGTTGGATAAGATAAGAAAAAGCGTTTCTGCTGGATTTAATACCTAACCTTAGAAATGTTTAATTATCGGAACAACTTCGATGAGCATTTAATTATAGTGATTTGGGTACAATTGATGCAGTACACTCTATTCGAGTAGTCGATATGACTAAAAACGCTCGGAAATATTATCATCATCTTACATAATATAATGACTATTAAAACTTATAATATTAGATAGGTAGCTGATAGTCAGAAAGTAGAGAATAGTAGACAATTCTAGAAAATAAATTTCCCATATTCTTTTGTGTTTGATGGTTTATATTATGCCAAGTTCGCCTTGTTTATACTGACACTCTATCATCCATCAAGAACAATGCCATTGTACAATGTCGGAGACGTGTTATTGAAGTCAGTAAGCAATAGTCACAGTTGTCTTTTCCCTTTACTACTTTTACTGTTACCTAGTGATTATGATCTCCCTTCACCAGCAGCCCTATCCCTGCAGCCGAGCGCTAAACAGCCGCCGTTGCCAAGGTTCCAGGTCCGAAGCCTGCCCCTCTAACATGCCCGGTCCACGCGTGACACATAATTTTGTCGTGCGTATTCTCTTATCCTATTGGAGGACATTTCAATATGGCGGGTTTCTCTAAACTTTTGTCATAGCACTGCATGTTACGGGGGCTGGTTGGTAGGGCAATACAAGTACCGATATTTGTGAGATTTTACCCCGTTTGGTTACGACATTGCACGCTAAATCTCCTATCTGAAAAAGAAACGTGTTTTGGTAGGCATGTAAAACTGTAAGGGCCCAGACGTGTTATTTAAAAAGTGTACGTTACACGAACCAAAATATTTTCCAAACATAACAAAGCACATTATTGTTAAAACTTACAACTGCATAGTAAGTACATTATTAACAAGAAGAGCAGGGAGAGATTTAATCAAGTAGTGGAGGTACAAAATAAAATAGGTATTTGTATACAAACAAAGAAAAATATTATAGATTCTATATTTTCTTATTTCGTTTGTCCATATTCATAGCCAAATAACTGCATAAAATATTCCGATACATTTCGTTTCTTCAAAATCTGTAATCATTTTATAGACTTGCTTCTGAAACGCAGAATCTTCTGTATTTGTTTGCTCTTGATCCCCGTTACTGTTCTGTTACTATTGATTATAAATATAGCTTGTGATCTACTTTTTTCCTTTGACGCATTGTCATCGATTTTATTGGGATGTTTATTAACAAAATAAATCTCGGGTAGCGTAACCATACCACCCGTACTGTTTTCATCTGACGCCTCCTTATTAAACACCACATAAATAACAACGTTTTTACTACTTTCATTTCGTCCCAATTTAATGTCCCTTGGTGCCGTTGCTACTAGTACATTATAGTCCTTGAAAGGTTGTTTGATTATTGGTAAACTGAAGTACTCTGGTGTGAATACGAGCTGTGAAGTACTGTCCACCCTCTCGGAGGCCGGTGGGACCAACCTCGCAACCTGATTCGTACATCCATTGCCCAGGGTCAGAGGCGGCGGCGGAAACACCTTTGAGAATATTTGTTGTCTAAGAAAAGCTAGTGGTGTCAAGTCTTGCGATATTTTTGCAAACAATGTACCAAACGTTTTCGGCTTAATCTCATCTTTGGATGAAATTGGTGTAAATTTTATACTAAACCCACTTCTTATTGGCAAACTCTTGATTAAAACGTTTGCATAGAAAACGAATATTAAACAGGTGCTTACCTGCAAATTAAGTTTTGATTTTAACACAAAAATATTTCAATTTAAATGGTTCAAAAACATTTGTCAAGAGATTCACTTACACGCGCCATTACTTGTAACGCATTACTAAGTAAAATTCGCTGTTGCTGTGATCGAGAATGCACGCAAACTGTAGCAGTCAGAAACAGTCCGTCCGCTACACACGTACAAGTCGAGTACGTCACGTTCTGTCTGCCCCGGCGGCGCGCGGCGGCACACCACATACTGCCAGGCAGGATATTGATACAAATAGTACAAGAGCGGAATGCATTAAAAGAGAATGCGATTCCGCCGCTGGTCTCGCTTTCCTGCCCCACTGTAATCTAATCAGCCTTTTATAGTCCGCTGCCCTTAACCTTAACTTAGCAGGCGGGTTGGGGATTGCAGTTTGTTATAGCTGTCTATTCCTTTAGTCGCATCTTACTACATCACAGAAAAAGTTGGGTTTGATCGATTCTACGGGACCGTAAGGAAGTTGTTTTTGTATTAAAAATATTTTTGTTTGTGGCAAAAAAACTGCTCACTACTCGGGATTCCCGGAATGGATTCTTAGGCGGTTCTGTATGTTTCATAACCCTTTGATTAGGCATATTATGCCAGAATGGCGGCAGTTTAGCTCGCTTCCCGGGTCTTTCAGGGTCAGTGACCATTCAAGTTCAGTTTGGAAAATTTACTACGTCCTCCCGACTCCTCCACTCCGCTCCGACCTAATATTGCCACAGAATACTAAAACTAAAGTAACCTTTGAATTCAAAGTAGGCTTAAGCCCCTCAATGGGCACATAATATGGGCTGTTTATGACGACGACACAAACAATGTCATAAAAAGAGAAGTAAAAAAAAAAAAAAGCATTTTTAACTCGTAATATTGGTGGGAAACATTTGAAAAGTTATTGTTGCGATTAATGGCGCCAAATCTAATTGGACTGCCCAGCGATGCTCCACGCACGGAGTTCAGTTGCTATAAAAAAAGAAAATCGTAATGATCAAATAGAATGGTAGATTCCATATTCCAAATCGGTATCACACACACATCATCTATCTAACAAAAATAAACAGAAAAATATATCATGGTGTAAAAGGACCCAAGATAAAATAGATTTTTCGTCGGGGGTTAAAAACTAAGCATTCTTTCTAGCCTTAAACGTGTGTACTTGGATATTTCATCATCTCCTCCATGTTGAGCGGTTAAGCTCAGGCGAATCGAGGGTAAACTCATATTACGCTACACCAAACAATTTTATTTTAGTCTGATCAATGACCTAGATTAATTATGAGAGTGGGTGGTGTTACGGTATACCTGGTATACAGCGCGTAACGACTTCTCGATAATAGCTCATGCATGACCCCACCGAGGGGTTTGAACCTTCCTTTAAATCAAGGTAAATAGACCTTAGTCGACCACGCCGCCGGCCCAGTGCGGTTTGGTTCACACGCAACATTTGAATTTATTCGCTGGTGTGTGCAGGTTTCCCCACCGCCCATGATGTTTTCCTCTACCGTAAGAGCGTCGAATAAACGTACATTCTAAAATCGAATACATATTGGTACGTACGTACCGAGGCTTGAACCCGTAAACTTTCGAATGGAAGTCAACCACCCTAGCCACTTAACGACCGAAATACAAATATAGTACACCTAGCTGCTTTCCGCCGCGGTTCCAAACACGTTAACAGTTTTCACCGAGGGAATGAGGAACTTTGCCGCGTTTTTTCATTGTCTACTTTCAATAAGCAAACTCTACTCTACCAATTTCTAAACGAGCTCCTCTTTTATTTTCACCCACCGCTATAACACTGCTAAAAAACCAGCTTTCTATTCTTATTATCTAAGCGTAAGTTTTTTAAACGAAACTTTATTAAGGAGCCACTACTGTAGGTATCACATATTAATAAGGCATTTTTTTATTTTATTGTAAGGTCCACAAAACTGGATACAACATCCTAAAAAGGAAAGTTTGTACAGAAAAACATGGCATAGATTATAGAAGGTATCCTACTCGATGTGGACACAGCATGCGTTAAATACAAAGAATATACAATTTTCGCAGAGTATTACGGTAATAACAACAATTATTGACCAACAGGTTAAATCAAATTAACTTAAGAAGGAAAGTAAAGTGAATTTATGATAGGGGTGAGAGAGGCACACCGCAAATAAAGTAGGTAGGTACCTACTTGGAATTATAATTTTAAAAGCTTAATTTGTGTAAAGTATTTTTAAACGAGGCTAAAGAACTTAAGAATATATCAATATGATTTCGAATGCCATTGTATGACGAACACATACCTACGGGAGAATGCTGACCGAGAATGGTTCGACAAAGAGGAAGACTAAAGGTCAGACGATTTTGTAGTCGACTGTTAATACGTGGTACACTGAATTCAATGCGCTCTAAAACGTCGGGAGCCTCAATAAGTCCGTGAATTAATTTGTAAAGAATGATTAAGTCGGATTTTTTCCTGCGGGTCATCAGAGATTCTATTTTATAATGAAAGAGGCGTGATTCATACGATTGAAGTACTCGGCATTTATTGTCTGTCTTTAAATGTTAATTGGTAAAGGAATCTTTTTTGAATTCACTCATCTCTGTCCGAGTGAACCTGGTAGCCAGGGTTCCATATTGTACAGCAATACTCGAGGATACTACGGACAATACAGCTGAAAATGATGATGTTTAAACTAGGTTCTTTGAACATTTTTATTTGCCTGGCAATGTAACCACTGAGCTGAGATGATCTTTTAATTATGGTATCTATATGAAATCGGAAACTTAAAGAGCTATCCAATACCACTCCAAGATCATGAATACGGTCCACTTCCTTTAACTGATGTACACCTATATGGTAGGCTGTAGAAAAGATGTGCTTTTTCTTCGTGAATTTAATATGGTAACACTTATCAATGTTGAGGGACATAAGGTTATCACGGCACCAGATGTTAATTCTGTCAAGATCATTTTGCAATGAAAGTATATCTGGTGGTGATTTGATGGATCGGTATAGCTTGAGATCATCGGCATATAGTTTAAAATTAGAACGTATGACATCAGCAATATCATTAATAAAAATGAGGAAAAAAGTGGACCCAGATGAGATCCTTGGGGTACACCGGAGGTTACGATGTTCGCTTCGGATTTGTGGCCATATAACGAAACTAATTGAGATCGATTTTTCAGATACGATTCACACCATCTGAGTAGAGAGCCATGAATTTCCATAGACTCAATCTTCCTAATTAAAATACTATGACATACTAAGTCAAAGGCCTTACGGAAGTCGGTGTAAATGGCGTGAATCTCACCTCCAGAATCGATAGTCTTTGCCAACTCAGTAACATAACCAAGCAAGTTGGAAGTTGTAGATTTTTTAGGTAGACATTTTAAAGGCATTGTTAAAATGTATCTTGAATGGTGGTGGCCGAGTGCCAGAAAGAAGGTGGGCAAGGTGTATGACGATCTGGTGAGGGTCGCGGGAAACTGCGGGATGTGGGCAGCGCAGAACCGATCGTTGTGGAGATCTTAGGGAAAAATTTGTCCACAATTGGACTTTTTTCAGCTGAAATGATGATGATGAATGAGGCAATGTCTGCCCGATGTTTCCAACACAATCCTTGCGGGAATGTGGCAAAGTTGTTCATGGTTAAATCAGTTGATTGTTTCTCAAAGAGTCTTTCATTACATCAATTCACAAATAATGACCCCTACATTCAGGCGATCTTTTCATAAATAAATACTTATATAAGTCTTGTATAGGTATTGTACCAGAAATCATATCATACTATCATATCATGATGATGGAAGCGGTCAGATGCGCACATACTACGAGTATTATAATAAAGAGGAAAGATTTTATGTTATTTTTGTGTGTATGTAGGTATGTTTGTAATGAATAAACTCAAAAACTACTGAATTGATTTCTAAAATTCTTTCACCATTAGGAAGCTACATTCACTCCGAGTAACATAAGCTAGATTTTAACGCGGGGAAATGCCTCATTCCCACGAGAAAAATTGTTAACGCGGGCGGAGCCGCGGCGGAAAGCTAGTATTTAATAATTATAAATATCTTAATACAGGTTTCCTGTAATATTTCCGCTCCTTCTCTGTTCATTCCTGATTAACTATTTATCATTTCTGAACTCTATTCACGATCGTAGCAAAATTGATTTTCATAATATTATTCTTACTTTCTAATAGATACTGATTTGCAAGAAGATGCGGGTTCAAGTCCCTGCCCGCCCAAGCACAATGATTTTAAGTTTTACTTCGATTTATAAATATTTATATGTTCGTTACATTGTTTAATTATACGAAAATTTGGTCATGTTTACTTCAGCAACTTTTGTTAGAAGGTATATAGTTGGCAATGAAACAAAAGGAAAATATTGTTATTTAAATAAATCATACGCTGCGGATGGCTCGCATTCGCAAAAAACTAACACACGAAATGATAAAAAAAGGGATAAATCCTTCGTTAATAAATTTAGGATGGTTACGATGAACGAATGTGTGTTATGTTATATGTACTCACACCGTGAAAAGCTGGTTGTTTATCCGCAACATAGTGGTAAACAACTAAACAACAACAACTTTCCCTAAGGAACATAGGTTGTCCACAAAATGAAGTTGTTTAGTTTCATGAGTACATGTTGCGGATAAACAACCTGTAAAATTTCACGGTGTATACTATATGTATGAGTGAGTAAAGTGGCATTATAAATTATTTCAAAAGTCTGATTTGCATATAAAATGTATACTTACAGTAAGTAGCGGTGGTGAGTCTGTCGATCGTGTCCTGCTTTAGTTTGGAATTTTTCTTCCCCATTTCGGTGGAGTAAGGAGAGCCGCTTTCACACTTAGGTATTGTCTGTGTCGGGTGATGTCACTTACTGCTGGGCGTGTTACATATTACCTTATCCTGGTCGCCTTCGCCTACCTGTCAAAATCATTGTTTACTTAAATTAGTCTGTAGAGAGTGAAAAACTTATGTACCTAAAGGTTTTTTTTATACAGAGTGCTTCAGTGGAAACGCGAAGGAACCCTACTCGCTTTCGGCCTGCCTCTCTATTTGAACTTTAGTATTTAACTTTCCTAAGGATTAGTACCGTCTAAACAACCTCTATTTCATAATCAAAACCTATTTCTCTTGGTCACGCTGCTGTAAGTAGCTTGAAAAGGCTCTAACATTTTTTTAAAAATAATTTCTTACACCTCGTAGAAAGTTCTTACATAAAAAAAAACTGGGAAGAATTGTTAGCATGGCCGGACGGATGACAGATTTCAAGAAACTGATGCATTATTTCCAAAAACGTACTAAGATTAGAATAAAACATTAATAAAAATTAAAATTTCGTCGGTAGGTACTTTTTCTTCATGCAATTTATACAAAGCGTAAAGCGCGAAAACAGCTGGCCCGTAGATGAAAATTATACTGACTTTTACTCGGCTTGGTTGGCGCACTTTATTTTGTTTCTTCTATTCATTTTACTAATCTTCCATTTAATTTTACCTTCTCTTTCTGCCCCGACTATAAGAGAAGCCGTTAACACGTCTTGTCATTTCTGCTGTAGTGTACGTGTACCCAAGTTCGCTGACTTAGTCTAGTGGGGTGGTTAATTTTACTTCCCTACTCTACTGCTGCTAAGGGCCTCGTTTCACAAATTAAAATACCTACCTACAATTCGAAGTGCCTGAAATTTAATAATAGCCAAAAGACGTCCACTGTTAGACAAATGCCTCAAAGCTGTGATCCCCATAGAACTTTTGGCAGCAAAACCCATCAGACGGGCACAAACCTTGACCTAGCTAGGGCTTTGTCAAGGGATGAAGCGGAACGGACTAAATCAGAGTCAGGAGTGTGTATAATTTTGGGTACATCAGCTCCACACTCTGTTCCGTTATTGCCGTTATTCCGTAGCCATGCCCTTAGCAGTAGAGGCGAAATTCGGAATGCATGTCCTGCCGGCTGTCGCATGTGCTGGCTGCTGTACTGTTTCCCGGTCTTGACTATGGACGAATGTGTCGCCATCGTTTTGCCGCTTTGAATAATACGTTAAAGAACACTAAGCGGCAGCACAGATTAATTATACAAGCTATTTATTTTGGCTTTGGAACAGGCTTGTCAGTCAAATGAGTCACGCAACTGACAACAACTACATTATGGCGTGAATTTGCGTGTTATATTGCAATGCAAGGCCGATGACTGACCTCACAATCCCTAACGGAAGTGGGAGCTACTGAGCCGCCCGAGGCCTCTGACATTACATTTGCGATAAGATTGGGATGGACAGCTATGTACCTAGTACTTAAGTACTTATACTAACAGTCCGACTAGGATCTATATCAACTATGGCGACTATTATGAGCTATCATTTTAAATATAAAGTGGCTAATAAATAAATAAATTGCAAGGTAGTTTTTAAATTAAAACTGGCATCGAGTATTTGTTTTGGCATCGAGTTTTTATTTTCAAGCAGAAACATATTATGTCAGATAAAAAAAGAAAGGCATTCAAATGTGGCTTCAAAAGTTTATATGCGACATTTTAAGAGCTCTAAACAAAGTTTAAAACAGGATGCACAGTTATTATCTTATCTTTTTTAAGTGTATTTTACGTTTATGTAAAAATCAATGCCCAAACGAGCTTTTTTAGATGGAAACCAACAGTTGACAACTAAAAATGACATCTCACTAATATTACTAGTCGCTAAGTTATTATTTATACTACCTTACCTATATTTTAAGTCGACTTACTTATTATTTTTGCTACCTTAGTAGCTGCCATTATTTGATTTTTATGATAGCCCTGTTTTGAGTCTTATTTAAGACAATTAAAGCCAAATAATTTAAATGCTGCCAAATTATTTTTTTAGTTGCTAACAGTTTGTCGCCGTTTCAGTTTTTTTAGTCGCCTCGAAAATAATAAGCCATAACAAATTACTTGTAGCCCAACTATATAGTGCTATTTGACCAAATGACAAAATACGTGGAACTATATCGCGTTGAACAATAAGAATAGGTAAAGAAGCCAGCACATGCGAATGGACATTCGTACCGCTAAAGTCAATCAATATGTCCAGCCGCATGTGCTGGCTACTGTACGGCCCAAGTAGCAATTAAGAATAATGGTTAAGTCTTACTTGTCTTATTTCAATCTATAGTTAGATTTTGGTAAAACACTAACACTACTGTACGGCCCAAGTAGCAATTAAGAATAATGGTTAAGTCTTACTTGTCTTATTTCAATCTATAGTTAGATTTTGGTAAAACACTAACACTACTGTACGGCCCAAGTAGCAATTAAGAATAATGGTTAAGTCTTACTTGTCTTATTTCAATCTATAGTTAGATTTTGGTAAAACAGAAATGATTTCGTAGAGACATTTGTCTCTTTAAGACTTCATAGAGTAGAACTACCGCTACATTAGCAATTTAAGTATGTATTTCCAAAAGCCAAGTTATGTATTAGGTGGTATTAGTTTAGCTATTTGTACAAATTCTTATTTTACTATACCTACTTGGATTATTTTTTGTAGGTACTCTTAATACCTGATTGAATAAATTAAGAATATTTTGAATCTCGTAAAGTAAATATAGATTCTTGTAGATTAACTTTAGATATTTGTTAGACCATTTCCTAGAAACTGCTTCTCTTATACTACTTTTACTTAAGTAGTAGGTACTTCACTAATACGTTGTTTAGTAAAAATTAAATTTCATAATTCTAAATTAGTCTTTCTTTGATTATAGGTACTATGTCTATACTTTTTCTAAACTACACCTACAAAATCTCAATAATCTAAACTGTTACCTACTGCGCTAGGACAAATAAGAATTAACGCCATTTTGTACTTTTTATGGCTAAATATTAGAAAAAACATCTAACGTAAAACATCACCGCCACACCAAAAAAACTACTCTAAATCGAAGGTACCTACGATATTGTTACATTTATTCTTATTACATGAATACCTACCTCATAAGTTTTAAAAAAGTAATATTTTTGTATTTAACCTAAAAATGTTTCAATCGCTATACAAATATCGATAATATTATTACCTTTTTCGAGGTTTTTTAAAGGCTCGTCTGGTTTACAGCATTTTCTATTAATTTTACACGACAAATCATCACGCGTTTTGAATTCCAATACACACAACGACGTACCTACGAGTATACAGCCATTATAAGACACAATAAATAACGCGCCATTTTATAATTACCTTTTACCAGTTATGTTTAGAAAAAAAGTACACCATGTTTTCTAAAATAAAACTCTTTAAGATATAAAAGGATTTAAATATTACTTAACGAAGTCACAATCGTACCTGTAATATTCCAACTGCTAGCCTTAACTGGGTATTTTAGATATCTTCAAGACTATTTTTTTATCTAAAGTCAATCTACAAGTTGTCTTAAAAAATACGTTTTAAAACCATAGCCTTAAGTAGGGGTAAACTTTGTCTTAAGAGTCGTATTAACTCGAGTTTTAACTTAACATAGTCTTAAAGGCTGTGCCCACTTTTACTTAACTGAGTCTTTGGGGATATCTGGAAGATAACTTGAGGGACATATTTGTCTTCACCAAGACAACGGCTAGAACTAAGGAACTAGCCTTCAAGATATCTACAATACCTTCTTAAGACAATGAATTGCTACATGGGGGTGTATATAAAATACTATAGCTACAACAACCTGATTATTTTTCAGGTCATGAAAGAGGTTTTTAATAAATAGTTACTACCTACATAACACATATAACTTCAACAACGGTATTTACCCAATCAACAATTGGTTTCCACGAAAGTATGCATATTTTTTCGGTATCCTATTAGACTGGTGTTCGTGGTTACCGTACTGGTGTTTTGCTTCCTACACAACACACAGTGCATATATTCAATCAAACCACACGCCGCCGCCGCCGTACTAACTAGTATTTGGTAAGCAATGCGAATGCCACTTCAAAATCTCACTGCTAACTGTGCTGCTAATCTTGATCCCAATCTTAATTATTACGATTACCCAATGGAACTCGAAGACAGATTACAAAAGTCGCACGCAAATAGAAGCTAAGGAAAATGGAAACGAAGTTCTTTATGTTATGTAACAAGTTAGCAGGAATAACAAACATGATAGTTTTATGAAAATATAGTAAAGATTTGGGTCTTCAACTCAACGTGTTTGTGAGAAGTAGAGGAATACTTATCATACAGTTTTATAAGTTTAATAATGGAAAATAAAATAACAATAAATATGTAATAGTGCTCAGTTTTGTAAACAGGGTTAACTTTATGTCAATGTGTAGTTGTATGGAAAGGGTTTTCCTGAACCAGTAATAAAAGGTCGTCGTAGAATACGCAAGTGTTTTCTTCGGCGCTTCCCAATACGAACATAGTAGCGGAGGTACGACCCCCGCGTCACGTGACCCAGTAAACTTTACAGGCAGGCCTAGTATTGTTTCATTAAAAGAAATGATTGTCCATTCATCGAATAAAAATAAACCAGGGCGTTGGAGCTCACAAATGGTGCGTGTAAATCGGCGCTATGACGCTACTTAACACGAAAGCTTTTGCGAGCTTTTTGCGTCTACTCACAGAAGTTTAAGTGCGACTCTCCCTACCTACCGTGTGACATAAAGGATTGACAAAGCCATGAAATTCAGCGCAGATCTGTAATTTTCGCTGGTGCACATTTCATTCGAAATAGTTCTTGTTAACTTTTCTTTTAATTAGAAATAGAAATAGTATTATTGTTTGTACCCTAATACCTAAAAAAACATTATGAAAAAATGTTACATAAATGAAAACTCGCAGCGAAAAATTACTAAGTATTAAGTAAAACAAAGACGAGAGCAAGTAAAACAGTTTGATTTTGTTATTTCATAAAGATTATGCGGAGCAAATGATAACAAATACCAAAATATCGTAAACAAATAGCTTACCGCTCTCACTGGAATGGGAAGCTGTCGACTAAAAAGTTTAAAATTTAGGAGTTGTTCAAGAAGAATGAAAACAAAGCCCTGTTGTGTCCGCGAATAGTCCTGAAGCAGCGGCAGCGCGCGGGGCTCAGCGCGTGTGCTCGCTCGGGGCTCGGGGCTCAGCCAGCGCGGCACTGAGCGGCACTGACGGCGGCAGCGCGGGGGGCGATAGGTCCGCGCGCGAGGGGTGCTCGGGGAGGAATCGGCGGCGTCGCCCTCGCCGCGTTATGTAACACGCGCGCCATAGCGCAGCGCACCCCCAACCCCGCACTCCCCGCTCTTAGGGAAAAGATGAATGAGTAAAGTTTCCTAACGGACGGCTAGTACATGGATTTGCTCTTGGTTTCAGATCGGCCCGCAGTTACATAAAGCTCTTCTGCACATGCGCCATTCAGGATGACACCGCATCGTGGGTGACGCGCGTTTCTCATTACGCCCGCGCCGATGCTCTGTGCAAATAAAAGAGTATGTCAATAATTAATCTCCCTTCACCACTTTTCGCGTGGGCGGATGCCTTTATCAGGCACAGTGATAGGTGTGCAGCAGGATATTTAAAAATCTTATTTACTACACGGATATATTGACTCCATCTCCAATAATCATCTCCAATAAATACAAAAAGTAATTTAAAACTAATTCGCGGGTAGGTATCCTAGAGTCGATCTTAGCTAGCTGGCGCCCATGTCGGGTCAGTTCGAATTACATAATCTCCTGATGTCCAACAAATTACGTTGGACATCAGGAGATTTATAATAATTGTATATAACCACCAGCGTAAACGCTCGAGCGCTCGGGCTTATCTGCTTACGCGCGTGCGCTCAGTTTTTTCGATTGTGATCGGGTTAGTAAAGCGTGGTAAAGCCTAACCAGAAACACAAAACAACCTCGCCATATTGGCACTACACCTACAGAAAATAAAATAAAATTAAATACCTAGGTACCTACTTAAGATGATACGAAAGAATGTTTATGGGGTGTTATCGTTCGGGCTCGTTTTCAGCAGCAGCGGTTTAATTAAACCCTGACCAGATAAATAAAAAACCTGCTTTGGGGCCACGGCAACAATTTACATTATAAAATTAGTTCTATTAAAATTCCGCAATATTATGATAGTGATAGTGCCGTTTCGAGAATACTTAGTAAATACTTAATAATTCAATAAGACCTACTGATAAATATTTTTTAGGTTGGTTTCAGACCCCACCCAAAATGTTTAGGAAGTCATTTTTGGTCGACTAAAACCGGTGGTGGGTTCAATAATATAACTCAAAAGTACAGAAACTTCTTAAATATACGGAAAGAATAGGTACTTACTTAATTATAATACTCGTCATCAAAGTAGGTATTCGTTTTAAAAGTTTGTATCCTGGATTAATTTTGAGATTAAAGTAAAATACATATTTTGATGCTTATGGCAACAATTTCCGTTATAAATTTAGTTCTATATTGAAATTCCACATTATGGCGAGGTTTTTTATTTATCGGGTCCAATTATATTATAAGTAAGTACTAAAGCATGACCAAGGAAATAAGACTCTGGGAGCGCCACGTTATATTTTTACGACTATGGCAACAATTTCCCTTATAAAATTAGTTCCATTGAAATTCCGCAATATGGCGAGGTTCCTTATTTCTTTGGTCGGGCTTTACTTATAACATCCTTGATCTGGTCAGGCTTTAGCATAAAAATAGGCTATAGTACTTTCGCGTTAGCGTGGCAATAGCGAGCGTTGACATTTACTACCACTGTACTCGTATTATATCGTTTTCCTTAGTAAATGTATACGATATGAATAGTACATAGTACATATGAATAGTACATGAATAGTAGAACAGTTAGTACGGAAAGCGATAATTATCGTTTAAAAATATTACTTTTTGGTACCGGTCTTGTCAATGTTCGCTATTGCCACGCTAACGCGAAAGTACTATAGCGAAGTGCGAAGCCTCTATCTATACCCTCCAAACTTTGATTATTCCTCCAAATCAAAGACCAAAATAAAAAAAAGAGCTACATCCTGGCTGCATAGGCTCACCTCCATCGCCTTTCTCTTCAGTTGGCATTTATGTTTAATAAAATAAATATGACTTTCAGAATCAGAACACAGAAAACAGAAAAAACAGTGGGGTTTTACGCGGGAATCGAGAGGAAATGGCGGGTTAATTGTTTCGTCCTTTTTAAAATTAGTTTTTCATGGTAATTGTGGTGTTAATATGGTGGAATTAGTGCGATAATGTGCCGTTAAAGAAGAACTATTCAATGAAAGTGAGAAATAATGAGTGGTTAGCTGTTTCTGGTTTGATACCCCGCGTTAAACTTCAGTATCATTGGAATGTAAGAACCACCCTTGCATTTCAATGATCCCGTAACAAGAAACTACTGAAGACGTATGAATGCAAGAAATGACTAAAGACGACGAAATGAAACTGAAGTAATAATGACTGAACATGAAGACATTAAACTTGGATAATGCGAGAAACTACTAAAGACTAGGCTGTATGGGCTTAGATCCCTTTGCCTTTCCCATAAGGGAGAAAGAAACTAAAAAAAAAAAAAAAAAAAAACAGTGCAGACAAATATTAACTTAAATACATTTCACAATGTATTTTAAAGACTTAGTTATAATTTCTTACACAGTTTTTACTGTGTACTAATTCTACTATCTATTATGGATTCTTCGACAGATGGCTGGGATCCAGGTATGCAAGACGTCTTATTTACTGCCTATCGATTGCTCTATATTCGCCAGTTGTTTCCCCATGCTCACTTGATTCTGTTTATATATTTTCACTGTCTAAATTATGCCAATGTGTTACCCTTTATTCCTTAGTTTGTGGCTCTACAACACAATGTGTTTGTCATGCATTATTCTGATTCTGCAAAACAGCATACCTAACATTATTGTTAATATTATGATTTTGTTAGCATAATAATGAAAGGGTACTTACCCTAGGTACCTAAATTACCTACTTACTTTCGTAATACCTACCAAAAACATTGATACTTAACACAATTTCTATAGTATTTAAATACTAATAGAAATTAATATTGTTTCCACATTATTAAAACTGGCAAAAAAAAGATGATCTAAATAAAAAATTATTGGTATTCTATTCTTTGATGTGTAGATTTTTTTTATAAATCTTTATATTTCAATTCAACCCAATTAAGTACCTACTGATAAATGGGTGGTCGATCACCCTCAGTATCATGATAAAACCTTTGTCTGCTAGATATTGTTAGTATCCCCATTTTTGCAATTTATTCTAAAAAAATAACATAAAATTAACATCATTATATAAGAATGCACAACCTTATCAGAAGGAAAAAATATTCATTCATTCATTAAAAAAAATACAATTGTAGCTGCTCAGATCTTGCCAAGACCTGTGCATATTCACTTTGTTCCTTTGTTTTAAAGGTTAGTATAAATATTAAAGCATATAGGTAAATGAATTAAATGGGGTGTTAAAGACTTGGCCGATTTATTTGTTAGTTTCAGTAACAAAACAACTTAATAATTCTTGCTAATCCCCAACAGAATCTGCATGATATTAATTTCTTTGCTTTGCCATTTCCAAATTGGCAAAACTTGCTAAATATTGTTAGGAACTTGTATATAATGTCATTTTTTTAAGAGTAACACCAAAAATTCAACATACCCACTAAGTACCAACTTGCAAGATTATAATGTATAACTTGAAAGATTTTAAACTTTATTTAAAATCTACTATTTATTTACAATTCAATCACAGATAATAATTATCATTATATTATCTTCTAGTCAGGCAAGCAGTTAAAATGAATGTGCCTGTAACCAAACTTAGATAAATCACAGTAATAGTGTTCTGTGATGATCATGTATTTGTCATGGCCATGCATTGTGCTTGTTCCATGAGAAGCTCAGGTATTTCATGAAATGGGCCACTTAATAGTTGGCCGAAACAATTTCTTATCATTGATCTGCCCAAGCCACATCATGATGAGGTAATTAAAGGCCGTTTTACATTATCTTAGTGTTTAGCAGAGTGCTTTAGAATAGTCCTTTAGTAGAAACATGTAAACGTTACTTGCTTTAGTACGGTTCTACTTGACTTTCAAGTAGAATCAAAATAGAATCGCTTTATATTTTTGTTTCAAGTGATACCCCTCCCGCAGGAGAGTGCACAAGTGCCGTAAAAAGCGTGCGTGTTTTTTGATTTTTAAAGATGACTGTTTAGTTGTATCTTCAAACCAAATGGTCGGAATATTATTTTTGAATCTTTATAATAAGAATGAAAGAAATGAAGAATATTTTTGTTTTAATTTTGGTCGAATATTAAAGTGCCTGAATATTTTGTTCAATATTGTTTGTGGAACGTTAAAAACAATTTATACAAGCTAAGCATTCGGCATACACAGCCATAAAAGAAGCTATGGCGTATGCGAGACGTCGTTGCGCGTTCATTTTGGCGTCGAAATGATACTCTACTGGAAGAAATGTAAACGTTCACTCGCAGCGCACTAAAGCACTAAAGAACTTGCCTTTCAAGTTGTACTAAATACAACTTGAAAGGCAAGTTCTTGTGTGTAAATTATGTGTAAATTATCAAATTTTCAATTATCCTTAAATTTGTTTTGTAAAGCAAAAATAGAATACAATGAACATGATGTGTCATAATAACTGCGTAAAATGGGGTGTGTAATCTATTCCATAATTTTATTAGTTGTAATGATTAAATGATATAATATCAGTTTATATAATGTTTACTTAGCCTAGTATTCAAATAAGGCATGTATTTAAGCCGGCGACAAAGTAATCGAAATCAGGGATACAAAAAAAATAAAAATGGGTGCTAAAAATAATGGGTTGGCGGCTAATGTGAGGTAACATTTTAAGCATGAAGTGGCTACTAAATAAATTGATTGGAAGGTAGTATTTAAATTGAAACTGGCATCGAGTATTTTGTTTTGGAAACTAAATTTATTTTCAAGCAGCAACATAATGGCAGATAAAAAAGACAAATAGGCATTCAAAAAATTCACTACAGGACCTCTATTTAAAATAAATGGGGTGTGTAGTTAAATATAATTAAGGGCAAAAAAAGTAATTTTGGCGACACTTTAAGGGCGTTATTTAAAGTTAAAATAGGATGCAAATATAATTTTATATACCTAGCCTTTTTTTCGTCATCGGTCCCGTAGCCAAGTTGGTAGTCTTGATAGTAGTAATATGGATAAATGGCTCGAAGGACAGAGTAAGGGTGAGGCCACACGAGCGTAATTTTGTGAGTCGTGAGCGGCAGAAATTCTGTCGCGCAAATTCTGCAGGCAGAAATTCAGTCCCCAGTGGTGTCCAATGACGACAAAATTGGACAAAATTGGAAAAAAGGGTTGCCATTTTGAACTTTTATATTTCTGAATGAATTGCTCTCAAAATCGATATCTAGGGTCCCCAGTGGTGTCCAATGACGAATCTGAGGTCAGATTTGGAAAAAATGGCAGCCATTTTGAACTTCTTGGTTTCTGGTCCGAATGCTTCCAAAATCGATATCTGGGGTCCCCAGTGGACTCCGATGACGATTCTGACATGAGAATTGCTAAAAATGACTATGCTAGATATCGATTTTGAGAGCGATCTGTTCAAAAACCAAAAAGTTTAAAATGGCGGCCATTTTTTCCAATTTTGACCTCAGAGTCGTCATCGTCAAAGTCAAAGTCAAAATATAAAAAAAATATATATATATATATAATCAAATTTTAGTTAAAAAATAAATAAATCAAATTGGCTAATAGCCCGCTCTGTCCCCCCTAGCCCGCACGTACCCCGCTTCTACCCAACCTCAACAGTCGCCGCTCGCGCCGTTCGCCATTTTTATTTAAATTATAATTTGAAACATTTTAAAAGAGACCTTTTATAATTATAAATAATATCCGTTTTAATTTTATAGCTGCCCTTTACTAAGACCCAGAATTTGCTTTATTATATGCCAACTAACAGTTGACAGAATAATAATATTAGTCGCCAAGTAATTATATTAGTCGCCAAGTAATTATTTATAGTACCTCACCTATAATTTCAATAGTCGTACTTAATATATTAGCTACCCTAAAGTAGCCGCCAATATTTCGTTTTTATGATAGCCTGGTGTTGCCGCTTATTTACATTAAATAAACGCCGAAACATTTGATTGCAGCCGTATTAATTTATTAGTTGCCAACAGTTAGTCGCCATATCAGTTTTTAGTCGCCGCGAAAATAATAAGCCTTCAAATAATATAACAGACAATTCATATAATTTTACATTATATAATTTTATGTAATATAATTATGAATTCCTATGAACAGTAGGTATTGCCTATAAATATCTCTTTCTATAATAATTATAAATTTTGTTCCTATAATGCGACCATTTTATGAAATTCTCGAGCTTTTCATAAAGCGAAAAAGTCTACAATATGGCCACAACATATTCCTTCCCAGTTCAATATGTTTACAAGTATTGGAAAACACAATCTATGGACAAGTCTATTTTTAAAGAGTCATTTTACTTTTATCCTACTTCCTCATGTTCCTTGTGATATTTTATTTTTGAGCATAACACAATTTAATTTATTTTTGTGTAGTAGCTTTTATTTCACCACTATGCTGCCAAAAATTCAGTGATAGCCACGGAACACTAAAAATAGCCATATTAGTACGGCTTGCTAGCTAAAAAATATAAGGATATCGGTCCCATCTGGCAGAAAGTACGAAACTTGGCATGAATGTAGTTGTCATATATGTGCTTCAATATCGATATGGAAACACTTCGATAAATTATTGTTTCCCCCCTTTCCCCCCCCTTTTATCTCCCTCATTCTGGTTTTTTGAATTTTATACTAAAACAGTACGTCTGAGGAGTTTACTTTTCAGAGATCAAATCATCGTCGATAAATTGCCTACAAAACGATACTACATTTTATAGTGCTAAGATTAATATATTTCTATATACAGCCATCAACGTTTTATGAAATTTTAAAAACAGGCACACTTTTTTCTTCCTTACTTCATTTATAGGAAAACGACAAGAGTGGTGATAAAATGGACTAAAGAAGTCAACTACCTTATACATTAAGCTAAAAAATGACATTTACTTCATAGTCGTAAAGGCATTACTTCTAGAGTTACAGCTCACCGCGTCTGACTCAAGTACTCTTTTTTTTACCTTTTTAGAATACATCTTTCTGTTAACTTTGTTTAGCGTAGATTAGATTCAGATTTTCCAATTAGAAATAAAACAGTCCATGTACTAATCCAGGCCACAGTCTATTTACATGTAAAACTAGCTTTCTGCCCGCGGCTACGCTTGCGTTGTGTTTCGACATTTCCGTATTAATTTTTAACTATCCCACTTTTTTCCGTGATTTTAAAGTATCCAACATGTTGACCGAGTATATAAGGTACCACCATGCAAAATTTCATTTCAATCGGTCTAACAGTTTCGGAGATAAGCCCGTAGAATGTACTGCGCCGTATGAGTTACTAAAGTTTTTTAACTATCCCACGGTAACTTTTTAATTTTCTGGGATTAAAAGTATCTAAGATGTTGACCGGGATATAAGGTACCACTATACAAAATTTCATTGAAATCGGTCGATTAGTTTCGGAGATTAGCCCGTACAAACAGACAAACAGAGAAACAAAAATATTTAAAAAAAATCTGGGTATGTACTATATCGCTTCTTACATGCCCTTGAATAGGTTTATAGCATTTTTTTTCTATGTACAGATTTCATAGATTTCTTTTTGTTTTTCTTTGCACGGGCTAATCTCCGAAACTATTCGACCGATTTGAATGAAATTTTGTATAGTGGTACCTTATGTCCCCGGTCAACATCTTAGATACTTTTAATCCCAAAAAATTAAAATGTTCCCGTGGGATAGTTAAAAAACTTAAGTAACTCATACGGCGCAGTATATTCTACGGGCTTATCTCCGAAACTGTTAGACCGATTGAAACGAAATTTTGCATGGTGGTACCTTATATACTCGGTCAACATGTTGGATACTTTAAAATCACGGAAAAAAGTGGGATAGTTAAAAATTAATACGGAAATGTCGAAACACAACGCAAGCGTAGCCGCGGGCAGACAGCTAGTTTTACATGTAAATAGACTGTGGCCTGGATTAGTACATGGACTGTTTTATTTCTAATTGGAAAATCTGAATCTAATCTACGCTAAACAAAGTTAACAGAAAGATGTATTCTAAAAAGGTAAAAAAAAGAGTACTTGAGTCAGACGCGGTGAGCTGTAACTCTAGAAGTAATGCCTTTACGACTATGAAGTAAATGTCATTTTTTAGTTTAATGTATAAGGTAGTTGACTTCTTTAGTCCATTTTATCAACACTCTTGTCGTTTTCCTATAAATGAAGTAAGGAAGAAATAATTTTATAGTTTTATTCTTAGGTCTAAAAATACATAGTTTAAAAAACTAAAAAACACGCTTCCTGTCCGCCACCTTGGACGTCCGCCATATTGGATTTAAGTCACGTGACTTTCTTTTTCGTATTCCTGACAGCAAACCCTTTCATTTGATACTCATATCATGGGGGTGGATTTCAAACAGCCAGTTCGCCATCTTAGGGAGGCCGCCATATTAGATTTGTAATGACGTTTCTTAGCTAGTCATGTATTGTCATCATAACTCAGAGCGTGTGCAAAATTTTATCCTTATCGAAGACCGGGAAGTGGGTCAAATTAAGATTCCAAGATTTTTTTAGATACAATAATGGGGAGGCCGCCATATTGGATTTGTAATGACGTTTCTTAGCTAGTCATGTATTGTCATCATAACTCAGAGCGTGTGCAAAATTTCATCCTAATCGAAGACCGGGAAGTGGGTCAAATTAAGATTCCAAGATTTTTTTAGATACAATAATGGGGAGGCCGCCATATTGGATTTGTAATGACGTTTCTTAGCTAGTCATGTATTGTCATCAGAATTTAGAGCGTGTGCAAAATTTCATCCTAATCGAAGACCGGGAAGTGGGTCAAATTAAGATTCCAAGATTTTCTTACATACATAGTTACTTACAAGTGAAGCTAATATAAAGCGTGTAAAAAGAGTGCCTGTTTTTAAAATTTCATAATACGTTGATGGCTGTATATAGAAATATATTAATCTTAGCACTATAAAATGTAGTATCATTTTGTAGGTAATTTATCGACAACTATTTGGTTCTTGAAAAGTAAACTCATCAGTCCTACCGTTTTTGTAGAAAATGAAAAAAACCAAAATGAGGGAGGTAAAATGAGGGAAAAAGGGGGGGGTAATCATTTCTCAGCGTGTTTCCATATCGACATTGAAGCACATATATAAAAGCTACATGTATGCTAAGTTTCATGCTTTCTGCCAGATGGGACCGTAATTCAGGTTAACAAGCCGTACTATACAGGGCGTCCCACGGCTATGCCACATGGAGGGGAAGTACCTTAAATATTGTAGGTAGAACATTTTACTGAAAGAAGACATTATTTTATTTCTAAAAACTATTAAAACTGCATTCATACATTTTTTAATAATTACATGGTTGAACCGGGAATCGAACCCGCTACATGAGGAAAAAAAAACATCCTGTAGTTTTATCATACCAATCGAAAGGCTCCTTCATAAGGATTATTTTTTGCTAAATAACATAGTGTCAGAAATAAAAGAAAGATCATGAATTTTAACATTTGATGTGGTCGCCGAGATTTTTTTTATGCATGGGGTTACTAGCGACCCGCCCCGGCTCCGCACGGGAAAATGGTTATTGTGGGTTATCCTTTAGTATATTATGCATGTATTATACATATAAACCTTCCTCTTGAATCACTCTATCTATTAAAATCAAAATCCGTCGCGTAGTTTTAAAGACAGGGAGAGAAATAATCAAAAGAGTGCGACTTTGTATTCAACAGCGTAGGGGTCATAGCAATTCATAAAATTGATAAATTTTGTATTAAAAATGTTAAAATACATAGTCTTCCTTTTATTTCTGATACTATGTTATTTAGCAAAAAATAACCCTTATGATGAAGCCTTTCGCTCGGTATGATAAAACTACAGGATATATTTTTTTCTCGTATAACGGGTTCGATTCCCGGTTCAACCATGTAATTATTAAAAAATGTATGAATGCAGTTTTAATAGTTTTTAGAAATAAAATAATGTCTTCTTTCAGTAAAATGTTCTACTTACAATATTTAAGGTACTTTCCCTCCATGTGGCATAGCTGTGGGACGCCCTGTATAGTTTGGCCTCAACAGATTTCATATAAAATTTAAGTTTATTTTTATCTATAGCCACAAACACATTATAAATAGTAAGACCTCGACTGGAAGCAAAGTTTTGTAAAAAAACATTTTATTAGATATTTTATTTTTATTTAAAAAAATATAAAAGTAAATTATTTTCATGAAAATCATATTTTGGTTTTTATTCTGTAGCCCTGACGAGATTACTAACTTCTTTAAAAGAGGTTCAACCGGGAGGTGAAGATGTGGCCTTTCTGAGTGATCTTCTGCAGTCCAAACAGCTTCATGCTCTAGTACAAGTACACAACAAAATTGCAGCTAAAGGGAAAGATGATAAATTTTATCCTCTTCTGTCTAATTCAATGGAGGTCACCCTAGAGGTTCTGGAACAACTGGCAAATGTAGCATCTGTGACTAGAGAATATGAAGAACTTCTTAGTTTATTGCGGAAACCACACCTACAAGTAAGTTTCTAATGCTTAAATAAAATATCTAATATAGTACCTTCCCTCGGATCCACCCGCTTCTTTATATTTTTTGTGGGAATGAATATTTGATATACCGTCATTTCCCATGTTCCTTATAAATTTCAGGGTTTCAGCTTCGTAGTCCCACAGTAACGTAAAAAAATAATCTTATTTTGATATTTAAAACATAAGTAACGCTACGGTTAAAGAATGATTGGCATTTGAACATGGTACACACGAAATGACGCTTGAGATTTTGGATGCTGGAAATATCAAAAACTAGCCAACTAAAGTTTAATTTAACTGTTCTATTGCACAGTACCGCAGATATAAATAATATCTAACACTCGAACAACATACAAAACATTTTTTCATTAAATTTTCATTAAATTCTTTTTTAAACATGATTTACACAGAATCCTGTGGATCAGTTTTCATTTGTCAATATTTCGACAATTATACCATTTGGAGACAGATTAAGTATACTAGCACCGTCACGTATGATACGTAACGGGACCCAACATTTGAAATCCACTCTCTTAACAACATATCAATAGAAAAAGCAGCAACAAGATTTCGACCCGTCATTTCGTGTGGCCCATGTTTAATACCGTTACATTACGTGAATTTTACCTTAATTAGGTTGTAAAGCTATTCATAGCAAAGAGAACTTCCGTCACTGAGGTTCTAGATTTATCTGAAACCAATCGATGCAGTATTTACGATATAATTCGAAATTAAAATTTGTATGAAATCTCTAAGATAGGGTGGCAACAATGTTCGTAAAAAGATGGACAGAAGGGTTTTCTTGATATAATAATTGTCCTTAGTCAGTTAATTAGTTTTACGGCTTTGCTTTCTATCGAATTCAGTAAGATTACTTTGAATATTGACTTATTTTAAATATATAAAAAAAAAAACGAATGCTTCTAAAGTCCGATTAGAAAAATAGACAAACTTTTCGCGATGTGGTGGAAATGCCATTGAACTAATGAGGGATTTTCATTTTGACAGTTCTAAAAACAAAAAAGGTTTCATTATGGTCATAAATGTAACACAGGCAAGTTCTAAACTGAGGCAGACAAAAGCGTTGGCTCCGGAAAGATGTAATTATTGTAAATGACATTGGATTGGCATAATATTAGACTGTCTCAGCTAATGACCTTGTGTAAAATCACAGAATACCGAATAGTAGTCCCTACAGAAGATTCATTCAATAAATATCAACTCTAGCTCTGTTACAAAGAAGTGCAATTCAGATGGCACGGCACTAGCTAAAAAATCGAAGTAGCTGCCTCTCTTTCTATTGCGTATTGCAAGCCGAACGGCAGCGTACTAACACAATACATACAGTGCTTGCGCCTCTCGGAGTATCGGCCGATCATAACTAACTAAACTACGGAGTGAAATACCCCTGGTACCCTGGTAAAACGTCCTAATTGTACGGCCAAGAGCTGTCCTTTGTTCAACAAACATAAGAATGGAGATAAGTTCAAAGTGTTCAGACAGATTGATCTACTTATACTAGTTACAGTGATAAACTGCATGAATCCTTTAGTCTATCTATGGAGTTAAGGTCGATACCTCCACTTTAGTAACAACTTTTGTGATATTGACGTTGGTACCAGTCTGCCTGCATATATCTCCGGTCGCATCAGGAAAGACAGGCTATGATTAGCTGTAAGATTAATCCACTGTATTATTATTAGTATATGAAAACATAATCGTTTTAATTTTACGTTAAATGTTACTAGACTACACTACTTTGAAGCATAAACTAATACTGGCCAGCGCAACCCCTGTTTAAAGGTTTAAATTTTTCGTTTTGTTTTTTTTATGTTTGTATTTTAGTCATTTGTTTTGAAAAATGAAGAACAATTGAGAGAAAAACGACAGCCAGTGCACAAAACACTGCATCAAAGGAGATGATGGCATTCTGTAGCTGATTGCAACACTTCCTAGATAGAAGGGTGAATAGCACTAGAACAAAAACTGTTAGAGGTAAAAGTAAGAACATTCATGCGTTTTATTAATCATATATTCATTATTACTAGCACTACTTAACTTACTCACTACTAATGCCATTGTTGGACTAATACAATAATATTAATACTAAAACAAATAATAAATACTTCCTTGCACTACTTTTTTTTTAAATAGCTAAATAAACTGAAAGTAGGCTTATATTGATGTGGTCTAAAATTATAATTTCTTTTGCATATCTGGGCGAGTGAGCAGATCTCACTTGAAAATGTTATAGTTAGTTTAGTCAGGTTATTTATTATATTTAGATTCAATTTATTTTGATTATAAATCAGTTATTTGAAACAGGTTGGTTATAGGGTAGGCATAGCAGGGAAGGCAGATATATTTCTGCCTTTATGCACACAGATCTGACTATGTATCAAAAATTAAATTAAATAGAATAGTTTATACTTCAAAGCACATAAGTAATATAATGCAAAAGCCGTTATTATTAAAGGAGCATGCAATCCAAGAAAACATTTCGACTTTTATTAATTTATTGATTTTCATCTCAGAGGTAGCAGCACCAGAGAAAAGGATCACATCTCTGCAGCTGATCGTACCTCGTCATGAACAGCTCATATGTCCCCCCCTCCCACCCCCCGAGGGGTTCGAGTCTACCCTAAAATCAGGGTAAATAGGCCTTAGTCGACCACGCTGGCCCAGTGCGGGTTGGTTTTACACATGTCATGATGTTTTCCTTCACCTTAAGAGCGTCGAATAAACGTAAATATGAATTCGAAAAGCGAAAACACATTGATGCGTGCCGAGGCTTGAACCCGCGAACTCCAGAATGGAAGTCAACGGCCCTAGCCATTTGGCCACTGACGCTTTTCGATGTCGTACATAAACGAAGCTGTATAATATTGAATAGCTGAAGGAGACTTGTCTTGCAGGCAATTTTGTGCGCCCACGATGCAGTTGCCCAGAAAGACTACTACCCCCATCTCCCTGAGATTCCATCTGAGGCTGACGAAGATGAGGAAACCGTGAAAATCGTTCAGCTTGTCAAGAGCGACGAGCCCTTGGTATGTATGTCTTCTTTATTTTATTATAATAAATATATTATGAAATATGTTAGTTAATAAGAAATCAAACTTTTTGTTAAACATTCTGGTCGGATATTTATCCATTTAGAAATAGCAGCTATATTTAGTGTATTTATATTTTTATGAACAAGTAATAATGCAAATCACGATACTGTATGAAGTATTTCTGTTCGATATCAGTTTTATAATATTCATTAGGAGGGTATATTGAAGGTAAATATTTTTCCAAAAGGGTGGAGCTCTGAGCGCCGAGCCAATAGTGGTAAGTTTAACATTGCATATGCATTTGTGATAGTTCTTAGTATTCCGTTGTAACTTCTAATGACATTTATCAGTTTTTTTTGTCAGTACCTAGTACCTATATTATAACAATACAATACTAATATTTTTATACACATTATATAAGATTCAATCTGTTTAAACTATTGTGAAAAGTTTTTACATACTTTATTCTGACTAATATTCAAGCAAACTGTGATGCAGCGGCTAGCGCACCGTAACCGTGATAAATGTCATTTTCGAATTGGGTATGACCAGGGCCCAATGGGCATTGTCAATTTTTTGAAATTAGGTTTTTCTGTTTAAAAATCAATTCGGAGGAATAAGCTTCGTGATTATTTTTCTAAAGACGAATTAATAAAATATGTAGTACGGGCAACCTAAAAGTTGTTAGAACTATCCACTTGTAATGTAAACAATCTAATAAGAAAAGTAGTTTAAATTTTGATACCTAATGGAACTCTACCAATATTAGTGAATATGTATTTCATTCATTTGTCATTTGTTTCACGATTTGGAAGCAAATTGAAAAATTGTGTGTGTCACGGTGTCACGTCAGCGTGAATTTAACGCGAGAAAATTCTGTGGGTCCTGTGAAAAACGATCCAACTTAAAAACGCTACTTTTCAGGAGAGCGAAAAAACTAATTTTGGGAAGGTTTTTTGGCCATAATTTTTAAGGATCTTGGTCTTTTTTTATTAAAAATATATTTTTAAGATCAGCTTTGAGAGCTCTATTTTATGGTAAATTTCTTTTTTTTCTAAACTGCATATTTAAAAAGAAAAAAAAGTTAGAACCCTACCTTTTTTTAATAATGGTTCGGTGAAAAATGGTTCACATACAGTTAGCCCTTTTATTATTCTGTAATATTTTGTGTTAAAAGATCTAAATTAACTTGAGACTTAGGAGTTTTGTTTTAAGAGATCTAAATTAATTTAAGATTGTGGGATGTTTTTGTGAAAAATGGTTTAACTCAAATTAGAGCTATTTTTAACAATATACGTCACATAATTGAATCCTATGGTAACCTTCACTATCACTATCACTACATAGTATAAAATAAAGTCGCTTTCTCTGTCCCTATGTCCCTACCTTTGTACGCTTAAATCTTTAAAACTACGCAACGGATTTTGATGCGGTTTTTTTTAATAGATAGAGTGATTCAAGAGGAAGGTTTATATGTATAATACATGCATAATATACTGAAGGATAACCCACAATAACCATTTTCCCGTGCGGAGCCGGGGCGGGTCGCTAGTTATGATATAAGAGGAAATGCATCATTAACCGTATAGTTCTAGCAAATACGTACATAATATGCAAAGAATTTAAGAGTTTTTGTACTTCTATTACTTCTAAGTAGAAGAAAGACACCCAGTATCTTATTGTTTGTTGTGTTGTATTGAAATCTGTCAAATAAATAACGTCTAGGTATGTTTGTCTATAGGAAGTCATAGTCATATCTGCAAGAAGTGCTACTTTCGGGACTTGAAATCTTTATCAAAATACATACAAAAAGAGTCGGCAAGTTGTAAATTTCTGAAAGCATAAAACTATGTTTGATCTGGAATAAAGCGGAAATTCTTTAAAAATCTAAAAAATTTCGATTAATTCAACTCTATTGAGTTAAATTAATCCTGCAGCAAAAAACCTATCTAATTACCACAGATTAATAAATAGTTACTAACGTACTGTCATTACTCAAAATAGACACCAAAATAGACCAAAATAGACCTGTGAAACACACATTAACCCAGAACAATATCTCTTCCACACAGTGATGAACTAGGATGATGATGATTCAGAACTGAGATGATGGACTATGCTTAATGACCTTAGACCATGTGAAAGTGGATATATTTACAGGTAAAAATGGATAAAAATAGAAAGCCATTCTCAATAAGAAAAAGATTGTTACCACATTCAAGATGGTGCTATTTGGATTTCGTTTACACAACATATCGGTCACATTTGAAGACCTGATAGATATTGTTGGTGGTATGCTTGGAAAACCTTTTCTTAATTATCTTTATGACATCATATTAAGGAAGAGAGAAGATCTTAGTCCAATTATCGATCATAAAGTTAAACTTAAATTTACTGTTATTTCCGTTAATAATTTAGAGAGTTGTTAAGCTTTGGAAATCTTCAGCACAGATAAAATATATTAAGCATCGTAACGTAATGTTTTTCACGGAGACCATGTTTAGTTCAAAGGTTTGTAAGTACTACGCCAAGCAAGAAGCTAAGGATTTGATATAAGTAAACACAACAAATGAGTGGTAGTTAAAGTGATGAGTAATTCGGCATCAAACCTAAGAGCGTATAGTGTAGAAATTTGCAGGTCAGATCAGATCTACATCAGTTTATATTCAATAGAAAAGATTTCATTTTGTCTTTTCTTAACAAGTATTTATTGTCCTATCATGTTTTGGTATCAAAAAAGCTATAATTGTATAGTATTTTAAATGTAAAAAGATCTGATTCGGCATAATTACCTCGACAGACGGTTTTAAGTACAGTTGGATCTTTTTTCACAAGCTTTAGTTTTGAATTTTTCAAGGTTTCAAATGATTTAGAACTATTTATCCAAAAAAATAAAGGGTATAATTCGTATTAAACCCAAATTCACCAAGTAAATTAAATCTTTCGATTGTTTAAGAGGAGTTAAATTCATTTTCACAAATTTTTATGCTATTTAAACCACTATGCACAAGTTGTAACTTCGTTATCTTTTGACTTAGAAGAGCGTGGATTAGACCCATCGATGGGTAATTTTTAGGAGAGTCCAAATCACAAATAAACGCAAAAGGGTCTAATTCGACTTGGATCGTTTTTCACCGGACCCACAGAATTTTGGATGACTTCCGATGTCATTCAGGTCAAGTCAACCAAAAAGTTATGATAGACTTCGATTGTCCTATCACCGAAGCCCCATCTCGTGCCACTGTTTACAACAGTTGTACCAGTTACTGGTTTAATGAATTTAAACGTGGTCGCACTAATCTCACCGATAATTATCTGCGTGTGGGACGGGCTTCTACGGCGACAATTGAAGATAACATAGGTATTGTGCGGCGTATGATAGAGACTGACAAAAGAGTGACTCAAAACAAATCAGCAGATTCGAACAAGCTTAGGCATCGGGATGAGTCAAGTGCACAAAATTCTCCATGAACATTTAGGAGTCGGGATGCTTTGGGCCCGGTGGATACCTCATGAATTGACTGAGGCCCAAAAACTCCGTCGTGTTGATTGGTGCCGTGAAAGATTTAACGGAAGTGACTCAAATGTAGTCGACTACGGGTGACCAAAGCTGGATTTACTGTCATGATCCGGAAACCAAAAGACAGATTGCACAAAAAAAAAACAAAGAAAGAAGTATATAAATTAATTTAAGCCGCATAATCAGAAATAATGCAGTTATTTTTTAAATGCTAATAACTACCTTAAAATTATAAATATTAGGTGTAAAGTTCAAGACAATGCCCATTCTCTATCTCCCTTTCTAAGTTTATCTGTATTGATTGAAGCTAGGGGATGATTAGTTACATACTATAGTTCTTTATGTAACTAAATTACTCAAAAACCTAAGTGTGCGTGTAGAACTGACTACAAAACCACGTGTGTAGTTTGGAAAATCGTATGTTGTGCCGAGGTTTATTTAACTACATGCATGCACGGTTAAATAAATTAATAAATTTGGCAGTTTCATTCACTTTTATAATGCTGCTTGCTTATCGTGTGGGTTTCGAGGTTAAACGTACCTCACAAACAATCAAGTGACCCAAAAACGATACTATTACTTAGTTAACTAATTGAGAACGGTAAAAAAAATGGAAAAAAAGTTTGTAAAATAAATCGTGCGACATATCAAATGAAAAGACTTGTTGCAACAATTTAAAAAAATATATTTCTTCCAGGCAAGCCTAGGAAAATACGTCTAAAATTTTGAAAATAGTTTTTATAGTTCTTTACACCACAACATCAAAATTAAGGTTAAACAAAACAAAAGCCTATTTCCCAGATCTGGACGTACCCTTACATTTGCTAGCTGCTATCTCTAGATGTAATGCAATTCCTATTCTGATTACCTTCGCTCACCATCCGCTAACATAATTACCCCAGTTCTTTTCTTTGCACAATACACATTGTATGCCTTGTCTAAGTTCGGTCTTTTGACATGTATGAACTGCAGTTTTGTTATTCGAAACTTTTAGATCAAACAAAAGGAAATGCTTTTTTAATTTCCTTGCTTTACAGTAATCTTGTTTTAGTTACCGCCAAACAGATCTAGTAGGTAGCACAGTACAAAAATTCTTTTCGTTTTAATTTGAATGGTTGAAATTAAAAAGTAATTTGATTGAACAATGATTTTATTTCATAGGGAGCCACTATAAAGACAGATGAAGAGACGGGCAAGATAGTGATTGCGAGAGTAATGCACGGAGGAGCGGCAGACAGGTCCGGGCTGATCCACGCTGGAGACGAGGTCATCGAGGTGAATGGCATCAGCGTGGAAGGTAAAACACCAGCTGACGTGTTAACTATCCTGGTGAGTTTCCGCTAATTACTCTTTAGCCGGGTTTACAAGGGTATGATAGTACAGTTTAGCTGGTAGAGAACATTTAGTTCGGATATTACCTTAACTTCGATATGGGTTGCCTGGTAGAAATTGCTACCGACCATTGGGCGGCCTATTTGCACACGTTTATTGCTTCGGACTGTAGGTACAGTTATTACTGGTGTGAAATAAAGTACATATATTATATCCTGTTAATATAACAGAACCCCTGTTATCACTGCAGCAAACTATTTAAACGTACTCTACCGGTTAACTCGACTGCCTACTCTACCCATGTAAACAAAACCTTCTTATGACATTTATTCATTACAGGGCTTAGAAAAACACTAAAAACTTGTGACTGATTGAATAACAAAATTATTATTTCTTATTATGATCGTATTTTCATTGCGGTACTGAAGTGCTTGAGCACTACATTGACGTTCTTTATTTGGAGTGTTTATGTTTTATTTAGGCCCTGTTAATCTTGATCTTGAACTATGTCTGAGTATTAATGAATGAAATAAACTTTACAGCAAAATTCAGAAGGCACCATTACCTTTAAATTAATACCCTCGTTTGGAAGAGGCGGTTCTCGTGAGAGCAAAGTAAGAGTAAGAGCCCTCTTCAACTATGACTCCTCCGAAGATCCATACATCCCATGCAAAGAAGCAGGCCTTAATTTCAATAAAGGGCATGTTCTGCATATTGTATCCCAAGACGATGCATACTGGTAAGCAACGAAGTTGGAGCATTGCTTGGTATAAATTTGAAAATACGATATAAGCTATTAAAAAAAGCTGGCTATGTTCTGTTCCGCGATTCTTTTGTGTCTAGGTACCTACTAAACTAATTAATTAATAAGTATATCTTATCAAGAAGTAACGCGAAGGATACCAAAGTAACGAAAAATTATTACGATTGTTTACGGGTCTTAGGGCGATAATTTTAAAGTTGTTATCGCGCTAAGACCCGTAAACAATCGTAATAATGTGTAGTAAGCGCGAAAGCCTCAAACAAACAGTAACGAAAAATGTTACAAAAGAAACGTTCTGGTAACCCTGTTGTTAACAGGAGACGTCGAATACGACGAAAGACAAATTGTCGTCACGTTTTGTTCCACCACCAATAAAATTCGTTTCGGAAATTTGCGAGGGAATTTTAAAATAGCCGATTTTTGATGATTAAATTTTACTATTCAATTATGTTTAATTTAAAAAATATATTGTATGGTTATGTTTGTATAACAATAAAGATTACAAAAAAAATATTTGGTCAATTTTGAAGTCACGTGCATATTCCCTATTGTTTAGCCGCCTATGCTATAGTCTGTTTCATATAAATCCGGACAAAAGATTTTTGACTTCTTTCTTTTTTTGAAAGTTATTAAAAATAATGTAACTCCAAAATGTCTGGCTAAGTCACGCTCGGGCGCATTGTATGCAGGTGTCAATGACCGTTTGTCTGGATTAATATGAGACAAACCATACTGCCTCTGTATTTTAACGTCGCAACATGTAAACCATTTTACTGATCAATAAACTACAACCGTTGCTAGGTGGCAGGCGCGGCGGGAGGGAGACAGAGTAATGCGCGCAGGGCTCATACCGTCGCGCGCGCTGCAAGAAGGGCGCATACTTCACGAGAGGCAAATGGACCCGCAGACCATGGACGGTAAATAATACTATATTTAGTAAATAATTTTTTGTCAAATCATTAAGGGGCTCTACCACGCTAAGTGGCGCTGCCACCCTTTAAAAAATAATAACTCGGAAAATAATCTATTTTTCACAAATCCGGTCCACAGAACTGGAGTCAGGGTGCTGTAGGATATATAGAAGCAATCACATATGTTTATTATAGTTCAATGTAGTTATAGATAGAAAAAATGCGAAAAGTGGCCGTTTTTCGCAAATTTCCTATCTCTAACTACAGCGAGATACAATAAATAAAGTTAATAGCTTCTATATATCCTACAGCACCCTGACTCCAGTTCTGTGGACCGGATTTTTGAAAAATTGATTATGTCCCGAGTTATTATTTTTTCAGGATGGCGGCGCCACTTAGCGTGGTAGAGCCCCTTAAGCAACTACAGTTACTATTACCATAGTCTATGGTATACTTTATCCAGATTTCCTACCTTGTCATGTGATGCTAAAACTTGCCTACGTTATCACATGCTAACAAAATGCGTAGAAAATTGCATAGGCTAGGTGACGCTTAACTTTTGTGTGACGTTACATTCTGATTATAAACAAATCTTTCATTTGAGAATTGATTTTGAATGGACCCAGTTGTGACCGAATGGGTGTGAGTTCATTTGTAATAGGGAACATGCACGATTTTAAAATTAATATTATGAATTTAAATCAACGTTTATAACTGAATATGAAATTATTTTCCAAAAATACGAATTATTTTACGAGTTATATTGATTTGATGTTGTAGGATAGAAAGAGAGATCCTAAATGTACAATAACATCACTGTACGTACATGTCTACCATACAATTTACATACAAAAAGTTGTTTTGCAGAAAAAGACAGATAGATTAACTTATAAATAGTAAATTTCAGTAGTAAATCAGTCTTTTTTGTTACAGTTTTCACTGTTTTTGGATATTTTTGGAAAATGAATTCTGATATAGATTTTTTTCATGCAATCATCCCTATTGTGTCGTCCAGGCAAACCGGCGCTGTGCAGCCCGTCTACTGCCACCTCCGACTGCGGCCCCAAAACGCCGTGTTCGCCATCGCCGACGGCGACCGCGCTGCTCCCATGCAAGTCTGTGCCGAAAGCCAAGAAGATCATATACGACATCACAGAGAACGACGACTTCGACCGCGAGGTGATTCCGACGTACGAAGAGGTGGCCCGGCTGTATCCGCGGCCGGGCTTCGTGCGGCCCATCGTGCTAGCGGGCGCGCCGGGCGTCGGCCGCAACGAGCTGCGCAGGAGACTGATCGCCACCGACCCCGACAAATACGTCACCCCAGTGCCATGTAAGTACCTACACTGACCCAGAAGAATATAAAGGGCGTCCCACAGCTATGCCACATGGAGGGAAACTACCTTAAATATTGTAAGTAGAACATTTTACTAAAAGAAGACTAGTATGGTGTACAAAGTCATAACCGAGGCTCCATACAAATATGAAAAATGTCCTTTAGTTTACAAGAACCGGTATGAAAGTGTCCACGAGCTACAAACAGAACTTAGACGTATTATTCTAAATATCCACCAAAACAAGATAAATAGATCGACAGGGAGTGAAATAATCAAAAGAGTGCGACTTTGTATTCAACAGTGTGGGGGTCATTCATTTTGAGCCTAAGTTTTGAGCACTTGATAAAATTGATAAATTTTGTATCAAAAATGTTTAAATACATAGACTTCCTTTTATTTTTGACACTATGTTATTTAGCAAAAAATAATCCTTATGATGATGCCTTTCGATCTGTATAATAAAACTACAGTTTTTTTTTTCTCGTATAACGGGTTTGATTCCCGGTTCAACCATGTAATTATTTTAAAATGTATGAATGCAGTTTAAATAGTTTTTAGAAATAAAATAAAGTCTTCTTTCAGTAAAATGACCTACCTACAATATTTAAGGTACTTTCCCTCCATGTGGCATAGCCGTGAGACGCCCTGTATACTATAGCCGCCGTGCGAAAGTTCTTTTTATAGCGATTTGTCTCACCGGTAGGCCGAATATGTACGCTCGAAAGGGTGTCAGAAAGCGACTAATAGTCAGTTGCAGAAAGGTTAATAAAGGTTAAAGCTTCTTTAAATCTGTTGCTGACTCTTTCTTTGTCAACAAAATAAAAAGGGACAGCAATAGATTTAAAGAAACTTTAATGGATCTTTCTGCGATTCACGGATAGTGTAAAAAAGGTAACAGTAGTGGCCATTATTTCGCATTTCTACACGTCGGGATTTTTGCACTTCTGTAATAGCTTACAGGCAGCGCCTTCGCCTTTCTCCGCTAGAGATGTGGTAGACAGCTGAGCGATGCGATGATTTGTTTGGGCCTACCTATAGGGCTTAGATATAAGGGCAGGGTGCGGGGTGGCGGAAGTGGCACACGTCTCGCATACTTTTTAGTACGAACAAATGCCGTCTATAGCTATTTATACGAGTCGGAAACCATCTTTCGCAAGTGTATCATACAAGATTTTACTATGCATTGTGCAAGAACAAAAAACAGTTATATTAAACTAGATATGATAAAATGGCGGTCTACTTAAATACATGCGCGCTGAAAATATTATCTACTGCGCATGTGCAAATAGCTACCTCGTCGAATCGCAATAAGGCATGAGTAAAATGTGTTCACCCACGCAAATTTTTAAGCTCTAAAGTGACCTAATTTTCATTTTTATAGTCAACTAGCGACCCGCCCCGGCTTCGCACTTATTGATGCGGGTTCTTTTATAGATAGAGTGATTCAAGAGGAAGGTTTATATGTATAATACATGCATAATATACTTAGGTATAACCCACAATAACCATTTTCCCGTGCGGAGCCGGGGCGGGTCGCTAGATAAAAATAAACTGAAAAGTAAAAAGCACAAGTGCGAAAAAGTGCTCTCTGCGCAGTATTTGTCTGCTTAGAAAACGCTCTTTTCGAGCACATGCATTGTAAAATAAATAAAGTGTTTTGAACCAGAACTGCGCTAAGTGACTTTATTACGCACACACTTATTTGTCCATTGCATGCTTTGTGAAAAGCAGCCTCACTTAGATTTTTGAAGAATTGTGTTAGAAATTTGCTAGCCCATTGACTTGTTAAACGGAACAGGTAAATTTTTTGGCGATGTGAAATATTAACTTATTTTAGGTATTTATTTACGGTCAATAGTAACAGTTACATCACGAGCATAGTCTCATTATATATTTTTTTCATTACTGGCGGCGGTATGAGTAATAACGAAATGTGCAAGTACCAGAGCTTCATTCACGCCGAGCAAATCTATATCTGTGACGCTGCGGCAACAATATGCAACATGCTGCATAATTTTAATTTTGACGTGCTGAATCTTGTATTTTACGTCGAGGCAACATCGTGGATAGATAATTTTCAAAGCATCTTCCTGTAAAAATTGTTTATCGATTGTGTCATGCGGCACTGTTGCACGTAGTTGCCTCGGTGTAAATGAGGCATTATGCTGATAATTTTATAAATTGTTTGTCAGATACTAGTCGACCAATGAAGTCCAGCGAGCAGAATGGCAAGGACTACGTGTTTGTGTCGCGCGAGAAGATGGAGCAAGACATAGCTGAGGGCAAATTCATCGAGCACGGCGAGTACAAGGGCAACTTGTACGGAACCACGGCGGAGAGCGTCGAGACCATTATTAACTCTGGTGGGCATTTACATCCTTACAATTAGTTTAAAAAAATTTCTATTAGTACAATCGATGGCGTTGGTATAAGCCGGGCTGGTCTGTTACCAAAAGTGAAAATAAACAAAATATATATATTTTTGATATTGTAATTTGCGTGTATCACTAACTCTGATGCTATCCTAAGCGAATGACCTTTTCAATATATTATTGAACTCTTTTTATATATTAATTGTGTTATTTTATCGTTAAGCTTTACTGCCCTGTAAACCCAGCCCAGCCTGTGTAATAGTGCTATCTATCGGAACACATTTTTACTTCTAATCTTCTTAATTCTAGGTTTATTATAGTAGAGTATTTAGTGCAAATGAATGTATGGGAACCATGTGAAATTGGACGAGTGGATGAACCTTGGCATGGTGTTAGAATAGGTGGACTTGAGTAGAAATCCACCGGGACCCATGAATAGGAAATTCGCAAAACACGAATAAAGTTCGCAAAACACGAATAAAGTTTTTCCACATAAACGTCGTTTACTTTTCCCATAGGAATAGTATTGATACAAAAAAAATATGGTCGGGTAGCAACATTCACGGGCTTTACAAATATATAACTTTTATGGCATTTACTTGATAAAAAATGGGTTAAAAAAAATAAAATTGCATGCGCGGCAGACAAAGGTATATACATAGAACTAGCTTTAAGACCAAATTAGTCCCAGAACAGTGGTATTAAGGGGTGATAATGTATGGAAGAAATGTTGTGGATGTTACAAAACCTTCCAAACAAATAAGCGATGTAGAAGATCAGGTCAGAATGAAAAGTTAGAGTGGCCGGAACAAACGGTAGGAGATTAAGAGGTGGCGCCGTAGTGAAACTTGTTGGAAACCTTGGTCAGACTTTGAAATGTAAAAAAAAGTCCCAAGATGGCTGACTTCAAGACACTAGCAACCGCTGGCAACACAGCAAATATAGCAAAGCGGGGGCAGATAATATTTCTGTCGATCAGTAATAGAACCAAGAACCCATTTCGTTTTCTCGGCTACTGGTTTATTTTAACCCTGTTTAATTTCTGCTTAGATTCCACGTCTTTGGGGCAAAAGCTAAAGCTGTTGCACTGTTGAAACTCAGAAAGCCTTGAGGTGATCTCAAAAGTTACCTGCCGATATCTGTACTGTGTCATACTAACCAATTGCTGCATATAATGCTACTAAGCTAGTCAACATCATCAGGCAGACGGATCAGCCAGCGTAAGGCTAAACAAGAGTTCGAGGTAGAAGACCATAATAAGGGTTGAAGGTTGGGGAAGTTGGTGAACAGTAGGGAAGTAGAGTCGTTTGCGATTTCAAGGAATCGTTTTATGTGTGTTTTTTCCTTTCTAATCGAATTAACTCAGCGAGACCAGTACTTTGCCACATATGAAGCGCTATCTGTGGCCTCTAGAAAGATCCTTACGCATGCAGGTGGTAGGGTAGGCTCGACAAGTCATGGGAGCGTCATCGTTGAAAAAGACACATCACGCAAGCAAGCGCTATCCGAGCTGTAGCTTCACTGGAACGTGTCTGTTTCGGCTGACTTGGGTCCGGTCTAGAGTATGTTCAAAGATGTCCATTTGGCCAAGGCAGATCATGTCCAAGCATACTTAAACCACGGAATGTATGACACTGACGCTGTGGGGTATCTCGTCTATTCTATTTACTCGTCTTACTTACTTACTTCATCTATAGACATTAAATGTGTTGAGGAACCAGCACGTGGTGGTGTTGGGGATGTTTGCTGTCGGTCTTTTCATTAGCCATGCCCAGAGAGCTGGTCACGTCTCTACGAACTTTCTGATTAAAGCCAGAGAGTTTTATTTAGAGCCAAATTTAGCCCCATAGCTGAGCGTGTGCTCACCGAATCCAAACCGAAGCTGCTAGTATAATTGCCTGCCGTAAAAAAGAGATACAGTTCGACCAATCGATGAACTGGTGGAAAATTTTACCATTTGGTGGACCTAGGTCGGCACAGTAGGTTGTTGCGAGTACCAATTTTCTTTTTGGTGTTTAAGCATCGTTGCCAATGAAAGAACGATTTATCCAACGTAGCAATAAGGTATCTTGAAAGACTGTTGGATTCCGAAGGTGCAACATAGGATCGTCAAAGATTCCAGCTTCAAGACATTTTGTTAGCAACTAAGGATTTTCAGTACATAAGTCTCAAAGGCCTGCGCTTAGTGAGTTATTACCAGATACACGTCGCAGATCTCCTTCAATCAGAGGTATGTGCTGTGGAAGGTTCAAGATTTGGTTACAGCTGAGCAGGGTTTTTCTGTTCAGAATGCAGCTTATTCAGAGAAGACTTTTGGACTGCGAGGAAGTCAGCATCCTTTGTCAGCCAAGCATTATTTCCAGTACCGACAATAGCTTTTGAGGTCATCAAACGGTTGTCTGAGTTTCAGCAGTGCAACAGTCTTTTCCACGCAAAAATTAAACAGTGGTTAAAAAATCCGGTAGCAAAGAAAAAAAAAACTTGATTCTATTACTGGTCAACAGAAATATTGTCTGCACCTGCTAAGCTACATTTGTTGGATTGCCAGCGTTTGCCATGTTTTAAAGTCAGCTATCTTGGTCTTCATTTTTCCTTTTAAATTCTGACCAAGGTTTCCAATAAGTTTTACTACGGCGCCACCTCTTAATCTCCTACCGTTTGTTCCGGCCGCTCTAACTTTTCATTCTGACCTGATCTTCTACATCGCTTTTTTTTTGGAAGGTTTTTTAACATCCACAACATTTCTGCCATACATTACCACCCCTTAATACCACTGTTTTGGGACTAATTTGGTCTTGGAGCTAGTTCCATTTTTAAACCTTTTCTGCCGCGCATGCAATTTTATTTTTTTTAACCCATTTTTTATCAAGTAAGTGCCATAAAAGTTATATATTTGTAAAGCCCGTGAATGTTGCTACCCGACCATATTTTTTTTGTATCGATACTATTCCCATGGGAAAAGTAAACGACGTTTATGTGGAAAAACTTTATTCGTGTTTTGCGAATTTTGTTCTATAATTTAGTTTTTTTGTATGGCAACCCTATTTTATAATTGCAAAAATGAATTCTACGTTAACGAGTTATCCGAAAATGATACCAAACTTGTCATAGTACATACGGTTTTAGATATATAAGCGTCAACAAGAAGGGCGGCAAAACCGAACTTCACCCCCCTCCCCCCGGCTTCAGAGGGGGTACGAGTCATGGGTCCCGGTGGATTTCTACTCAAGTCCACCTATTCTAACACCATGCCAAGTTTCATCCACTCGTCCAATTTCAACCGTTTTTTGCACTAAATACTCTACTATTAGAGACGTAAGTAGTAGTGACGAAAAGCGTAAGTTCGAGTCGAAGGACGGAAGTTTTTAACTATTTCTGATTTACTCGTTTTCGATACATTGTTTTGTAAAATCTCTCAAAGTAAATGATACCGCCGACGACTGTTGCACGCAGCCGTAGGAAACTCATTCAATTTGAACTTCAAATATATCAACACAAGGTTCTAATTTAATTGATCAGCCGCGGCCGCGGACGATCGTTATTCACGGAATTGTACCTTAACTTTTTTGAAAATAGTCAAAAAGTCAACGAAATGATCACATTACAGATTCATTACCAATTTGCTCGATTCATTACCAATTTTATCGATAGTCGTGTGAGGCACGAAATGAGATTTTTGTTAATAATAATAGATAGTAATGTGTGGTCTCATCAGCCGCTGTGGTCGAGTGGTCTAATACTTGCCTCACGCTACGGAGGTTCCGGGTTCGAATCCTGGTGGGGGGCTCGTCGAACAAATATCACTTTGTGAGACTTTCCCCAGTTCGGTTAGGACATTGCAGGCTGAATCACCTGATTTTCCGAAAAGTAAGCTGGTCCGTGCTTCGGTAAAGCCGTTGGTCCCGGCTACTATCTACGATGTAGTCGTTACATGAGCCATATAAGAAGCCATAGGAGGCTCCATGATTTTGACACCAAGGTTTGTGAGGTGGTTAACCTCGAAACCCACACGATAAGTGACAGTCTGGCAAAAAAGTCGTGAAATGGAACTTATCTTACTTCTCAGAAATATCCATGTCACCGTAAGATTATAAATACCGTTAGATTACAATTTAACTCGCGTGATTGTAAACTGTCGAAAGATTGTGAACTAAACGTACTGATTACAATTTAACAGATTATTTTTCGATAGATTGTAATCTATCAAAATGAAACTGTTAAATCACAATCTGTCGCGCGTTAAATTGTCAACTGTCCAAAGGCTGTTCCTGATTGGTCGGTCTTCAAGCAGGCCGTTCTATGTCCATACAGTTGGAAATAAACCACAGGCGTCAGTTGAATAAAATTAATGCACTTTAAGAATTGTGACATCAAGTACCTATTTATTTATTATTCAGTAGATAGTCAGTAATTTTGACATCATTATTATGGTATGTTTTTGGAGACTTACACTAACACATTTATCATTCAAACTTCTATTCTTCGATTAATCATGGATTAATTTTACTTCCACAATAATTTCATAGAAATTATTATAAAGCAGTGAGTTATTTTCAACACGAAATTAATTGAAATTCACTTAAACACAGATTGTTTACATTAGATAATAAACGAAAAAAGAAACAAATATGGCGGCGCATAGCATATGACGATCAACCAATCAGCGCGCGAGATGCGTTCCATCCTTTGCCATTTTACAATTTGACGATTTAATTTCGGTAGATTACAATCTACCGAAAAATAATCTGTTAAATTGTAATCAGTATGTTTGGTTCACAATTTTTCGATAGTTTACAATCTCGCGAGATATATTGTAATCTAACGGTATTTATAATCTTACGGTGACATCCATAAATTAGAGCGTGACAGTCATACTAATATTATAAAGAGGAAAGATTTTTATTTTTGTGTGTGTATGTGTGTATGTTTGTAATGAATAAACTCAAAAACTACTGAACCGATTTCAAAAATTCTTTCACCATTAGAAAGCTACGTTCACCCTGAGTAACATAGGCTACCTTTTACCGCGGTAAATGCCTCATTCCCACGGGAAAAACTGTTAACGCGGGCGGAGTCGCGGCGGAAGGCTAGTATGATATAAAATGGCAACAGCGTAAAGTGGCGCCCCTATTAATTTCACGACTTTTTTGTCAGACTGTGTATTTGAAATTAAACTCCGTTGTAGGGTCTTAGGATGCTTGTATTCCATAGTCCTCGGGTGCGGTGACAGGTGTAAAAAAAGGGAAGAATATTCGAGCGAATCTTATTTATAGTAAAGGGATATCGCCATCCATTCATGCTAGAACTACAATAGCCATACGTTACTTGAGTCACTGGACGGTCACTTCATACAGAAAACGCGTTTTGACAAGCTACTTCTTTTTGAATATCAACTACAAGTCAATGGCGCTGGCCGCTATGTAAAACACCCCCGAACACCACCGGCGGAGTCCCGCGGCGCCTGCGGGGTGCGGGGCGTGGGGCGCTATATCTGGCAGGAAACTCGTTTTGGCGCGGGGGGGTGAGTGTCCTTTCTGTACGGGTTAGTACTATTATTTTCTTCTGTGCTTGAGTGACAAAAAGGAGCTAATGGATGTCGACCTAGTTCCAGACGATCATGATAGATGTCGTTTTACAATATTCAAGGTTTAATATTTGTTGAAGTGAATGTGTGGCGTTGTTTAGGTCGCGTGTGCGTGCTGAGCCCGCACTGGCAGGCGCTGAAGATGGTGCGCACGGCGCGGCTGCGGCCCTACATGGTGTTCGTGCGGCCGCCGCCGCTGGCCCGCCTGGCGCAGACCCGCGCCGCCGCCAACGCGCGCTCCACCTTCGACAAGGAGAGCGCCCGCGCGTTCACCGTTAGTAAAGCCTCGGTCACACACAGCGATTAATCGCTGCGAATTGGCACTCGCAGCGAATGAAATCGCAGCGACTATTCGCTGTGTGTGACAGAGGTTTAACACACTCATCTATACTTATATAAAGCCTAACCAAACAAATAAAAAAGCCTGCTCTAGGGGCGCCACGTGTATATTTTTATGTTTATGGCAATATTTTGTATTATAAAATTAGTTCCATTGAAATTCCGCATCGAATAAACGTGTTGACATGTTGACCTTGAGAGTGCCCGTATTCCGTAGCGGTAGGGGTGAATTTCGTAGTGCGAATGTCCAACAGCATGTGCTTCTTTACATATAAATTTGAAAATCGAATACACATTGGTACGTGCCGAGGCTTGAACCCGCGAACATCCGAATGGAAGTCAACAGTCCTAGTCACCTGGCCAGCGACTCTCTCGACATGACGGAAATGGACCTGATTCTACATATTACGCTCTAACTTAAATTTAAAAACCATGTGTCCCTTTCAAATTCATAAGAACGAAAAGGGACAGTTGGTTGTCAACTTAAATTTAGAGACATCAGACATCGATTTTACGCGTAGTTCGCACTAATTTAGCATGCATGCAAAAATATCCCGACTAAATTAAGCTGAATATGACAGCGGCACTGCTTATTTTAAATATCATTCATTCAAAATTAAATTCATCCATCTCCCATCCTTTTCGATTCCCATGTGAATAAAAGAGACCAACAACTTAAATTTAGATATTTTAGCGGCCACGCCGGTATCGAGCCCATTGTGTGTTAATTGATTTTGCTCCTTTTCAGGAGGAAGAATTGGCGGATATAATTAGGTCGTCGAACCGCATCAACTTCCTGTACGGCTACATGTTCGACGAGGAGATCGTGAACGAGGAGCTGGCGGGGGCGCTGGCCCAGCTGCTGCGCGCCGCCTGGCGGGTGCAGTCCGAGCCGCTCTGGGTGCCCGCCCTCTGGCTGCAGTAACGCGCACGTCTCATTTGTTTTACGGGGAACTTGCACTAAAATTATATTGACAACTAGCATTCCGCCCCGCGGCTCCGCCCGCGTTAAAAAAATTCCCGTGGGAATGAGGTATTTAAAAAAAACTGTAAGAGCCATCCTTGGACTTCAACAATCATTTTTAAAAAAGAGTTGGTAAAATTGGTCCAGGCGTTGTTGAGTTATGCGCTTACCAACACATTTTGCGATTCATATTTATATTTTTGAATTTGGTATGTTTAATTATTTTGATACCAATCAAACGGTTTTAACCGACGATCAAGCTCATTTTAGAAGATCAATTTCGGTATTTTGTCTTAATTCACTTTAAAGTAAAGTAAAAACACTTTATTGCACACAAAAGAAACAGTAACAATTACAACATAAGTATATAGAGTGCGCAAAGGCGGCCTCATCGCTTGTAGCTTACCTTAATTACTTTTTTATTTACTATTTACTGTGCTGATCTATTGTCATTGCCTTTCATCTAAAATATTTATTCTGACTGTTGACCACAGTTGACGGACATTCAAACATACCCTCACACCTACCTTATTTTTTTATTTGTACTCTAATCCCTCACATTTATTCCAAAAAAAATGACAAAAATACCCCAGAATCAACAGGAATGTAATGTGTACCAATACACTAACAATAAAATACAGTTAATATAATATAATCGAAAGGGCAATCCTGAAATCTGTATAGTATAAAGCTGTAGATTTTTTTCGGCTGTTAGCTTTTATATTATACAGATTTTAGGGTTGCCCCTTTGATGAAATTAGCTGTATTTCATTGTTAATCTATTGGTACACATTTAATTCCTGTTGATTTATTTTTAGCTATGTCTTTATTAAATGATAGATTTTTCTGTATTAATTAAATATCGTAGTACGAGTATTCATCGCTTACAAAGCTTACGCATAGATTCCACAAAGGTATTCCTGACAGCGCTGAAATGATCGCAACTTAGAGTATAAATAGAAAAAATTCTGGGAGGGATAAAGTACGCCTAATCGAGTATGAACCGTAAGCACGGATATGAACAGTCCGAATATCTTCAGCGCGTTCGTTTAGTATCAAATGGTTATCGGAGCTGATTGTTTTTCCCGGTGGAAATTAGTAATTTAATAGGAGAACATTTTGAAATGTGCAGTGATAAGTTGCAAACATGACTCGAGGAACAAATCCAAAAAGAAAAATGTTATTGATTTCACCGCCCATACAACATCTGCTTACGCTTGACATAAAGGCAGCGGAGCGATGCGTGTGCTCTATGTATATTTATTCTCTAAGGATCGCAATCCTTTAGTTTCTGACCAGACACGAGTATGCAGGTGTAAATTTATTAGTGCACAAAATTTAAAGGAAGTACATACCCATCAAACTGATCATTGATCCGAATACCCCAAGCATTATAGGCTGAAATCATGGTTCAAGAAAACAAGGTCTAACCGTTAGACCACGTGACTGACACAAGCCTACGTCATTATGCGCTGTTCATCCTTGTCTATTACACGCATTCGACAAGGATGAATAGGCAAAATGACGTAGGCTCGTGTCAGTCACGTGGTCTAATGGTTAGACCTTGTTTTCTTAGACCATGGGCTGAAAAAAAAAAAAAAACTAATCAACTGATCACATCACCGCGCCTACACACTCATAGTTATACTACTACTAGGTACTACATGAACAGTATCGTAATCAAAACTAATCAACTGATCACATCACCGCGCCTACACACACATAGTTATACTACTACTAGGTACTACATGAACAGTATCGTAATCAAAACTAATCAACTGATCACATCACCGCGCCTACACACACATAGTTATACTACTACTAGGTACTACATGAACAGTATCGTAATCAAAACTAATCAACTGATCACATCACCGCGCCTACACACTCATAGTTATACTACTACTAGGTACTACATGAACAGTATCGTAATCAAAACTAATCAACTGATCACATCACCGCGCCTACACACTCATAGTTATACTACTACTAGGTACTACATGAACAGTATCGTAATCAAAACTAATCAACTGATCACATCACCGCGCCTACACACTCATAGTTATACTACTACTAGGTACTACATGAACAGTATCGTAATCAAAACTAATCAACTGATCACATCACCGCGCCTACACACTCATAGTTATACTACTACTAGGTACTACATGAACAGTATCGTAATCAAAACTAATCAACTGATCACATCACCGCGCCTACACACTCATAGTTATACTACTACTAGGTACTACATGAACAGTATCGTAATCAAAACTAATCAACTGATCACATCACCGCGCCTACACACTCATAGTTATACTACTACTAGGTACTACATGAACAGTATCGTAATCAAAACTAATCAACTGAACACATCACCGCGCCTACACACACATAGTTATACTACTACTAGGTACTACATGAACAGTATCGTAATCAAAACTAATCAACTGATCACATCACCGCGCCTACACACTCATAGTTATACTACTACTAGGTACTACATGAACAGTATCGTAATCAAAACTAATCAACTGATCACATCACCGCGCCTACACACTCATAGTTATACTACTACTAGGTACTACATGAACAGTATCGTAATCAAAACTAATCAACTGAACACATCACCGCGCCTACACACACATAGTTATACTACTACTAGGTACTACATGAACAGTATCGTAATCAAAACTAATCAACTGATCACATCACCGCGCCTACACACTCATAGTTATACTACTACTAGGTACTACATGAACAGTATCGTAATCAAAACTAATCAACTGATCACATCACCGCGCCTACACACTCATAGTTATACTACTACTAGGTACTACATGAACAGTATCGTAATCAAAACTAATCAACTGATCACATCACCGCGCCTACACACTCATAGTTATACTACTACTAGGTACTACATGAACAGTATCGTAATCAAAACTAATCAACTGATCACATCACCGCGCCTACACACTCATAGTTATACTACTACTAGGTACTACATGAACAGTATCGTAATCAAAACTAATCAACTGATCACATCACCGCGCCTACACACTCATAGTTATACTACTACTAGGTACTACATGAACAGTATCGTAATCAAAACTAATCAACTGATCACATCACCGCGCCTACACACTCATAGTTATACTACTACTAGGTACTACATGAACAGTATCGTAATCAAAACTAATCAACTGATCACATCACCGCGCCTACACACTCATAGTTATACTACTACTAGGTACTACATGAACAGTATCGTAATCAAAACTAATCAACTGATCACATCACCGCGCCTACACACACATAGTTATACTACTACTAGGTACTACATGAACAGTATCGTAATCAAAACTAATCAACTGATCACATCACCGCGCCTACACACTCATAGTTATACTACTACTAGGTACTACATGAACAGTATCGTAATCAAAACTAATCAACTGATCACATCACCGCGCCTACACACTCATAGTTATACTACTACTAGGTACTACATGAACAGTATCGTAATCATAATTACGCAGAGAAATTGTAAAATTTTCAATTTGATAGACCTGTCGTGTTTTTTTCTGATAATTTATTATTTAATTCAGCCTATGTTCCATAGGGAAAATCATTAAGTTTCATGGGTATGCAATATGTTGTGCGCTAATAAATATCTATACTGATATTATAAAGAGGAAAGGTTTGATTGTTTGTTTGCATCGAATAGGTTCCGAAACTACTGAACCGATTTCAAAAATTATTTCACTATTGAGAAGCTACATGATCCCTGAGTAACATAGGCTACATTTTATTTTCAAAAAATTAGGGATCCTTACTAAAAAAAAACTTCAATAATGTAACCCAAGGTGTAAAAAAATACGTAAAATATTCCTAATAATTGAAAATGCTCCGAAAGTACTGAACCTATTTTGGTGAAACTTGGCACAATGTTAGAATAGACCTTAGGAAAGAACATAGGCTACAATTTACCGCGGGAAAATTTCTCATTCCCACGGGAAAAATTGTAAAATCGGGCGGAGTTGGCACAAAGATAGAATAGACCTTGCGGAAGAATATAGGCTAACTTTTACCGCGGGTTTCCGCATTCCCACGGGAAAAACTATTAACGCGGCGGGAAGCTAGTCACTCTATATAATATCACGAAATGGTCTTTTATTTAGTGTAATAAAAAAATTAAACATACCCAAATATATTAGTAATCCAATAATAATATTAAGAATAGTCGTTAAAAGTGCATTTACTAAAATATTTATTCTAAGATTGTTTGTTGGCGAAATATTTTATTAGTTGCGTAATTTAAAAACACCACTTACCCGTAAACTCTCACGGTTATTATAAAAACCTATTGAAATCCAGGTAAAAGCTGGCGTGTCTCACTCCGTAGTTTAGGTATGATCGGCCGATGCACCTCCAGGGGAAGTTTAGATAGGGGGGAAGGTGTTATTAGAGAGGCGCGATACGCGATAGAAAGAGAGGCAGTTACTTCGTGTTTTTAGCTAGTGCCGTGCGATCTAAATTGCACTTTATTGTAACGGAGCTAGAATTGCTAATGTCAAGTGAGAATTCTGTAGGGACTACTATTCCGTATTCTGTGGTATAAGCCAGAACGAAGAGGTCTTTATAATATTGAGGTCTAACTCTGTTACATACTAAAATGAATCTATATTACAAGACGTGATTCTACCAATGACCATTTAGTATCAAAGATCGTGTCTGTTCCGAACATCGAAATAGAAATAACTATGGAAGAATAATTCAGAACAAAATCTTAGCAAATCATAGTCCCGCGCGCCAGTCAGTATTGATCAGAAACACGAAAAGTCATAAGATCATACTCGTATATTATTCTTTAAACCATACGCAGTTTCAAGCGCGCAGGTTAGGTACCCTGTATACCAGGATAGGTATACAGGGTTATTTTTTAATCAGTACACATATTTTAAGTAGGCATAGATTATTTTACCCTATACAGGGTTATTTTTTAATCAGTGCACATATTTTAGGTAGGCATAGATTAAAGAAAATAAAAGTATATTTTTATTTTATCACGTTTCATACAAAAAAATCTAAATATCGCCATTTTATGCATAAAATTTGTATCAAATTTTGTATGGGAAGATATTTAATACCCGTCAATTTTCTTAATACGTCGTCATTGGCATAATTAATTGGACACGTATTCTGGCGTTTATTGAAATTCGTTCCCTAAACGGGTTAAAAATAGTGTTATAAATTGAAAAAAATATATATATATCCTCTAATGTGGTCTAGTAATGATACTGATTGTGTACACAAAATATTTGCACTGATTAAGAAGTAACCCTATATATTTGATTGATCCAGACGCTTAAGACCTTTCGTAATGAACACCCGGCTCGCGTCGCATTGGCCGACGTCACCCGACGCCGCGACATCATGGTGCCAACTTTTTTTTTTGAATCGGGGTTTTTAATTTCTAATTTAAATTTTATAATTTGTCGTATCGAAACGAAATTACTTAGGTAAGTTTAGATTGAATGACAATATGGTGCATTATTATTGATGATACCTACTGTAATTTGATATATGCTGAGGTGGATAGTGGAATTCTCATTAGCTACGTTCTAATATGCACATGGCGTGATTCTTTTATTGTTTTCAAAGTATATTTAGTTTCATTTTCGTTTTTCTAATGCAATTATATCTTACTTACCGATTAAAACTAATTCCAGTCTCACTTCATCGTTTTTCTTTACGTTTTCTACACCACTTCACTACACAATAAGACATTTTTTCGTGTATTTTTGAAGCGATCTCCGATTTCAGTCATGTGAGCCGCACGACCTCGTCACTGCGTCGCATGGCCGAGTAGATCGCGATGGTACACTGTTTTTTAGCCCCGCCTACCGGTACACCGTTTACGTTACACTACATTCTGCGCGCAATGCTACTTCCATAGTTATTTCTATTTCGATGGTTCCGAACGAATCAGTCAATCAGTCGATTAACCAATCCCTTTTTACGAAGTAATATATTTAGTAATATTGAGATACATAGTTTAGAAAATTTAAAAGACACGATTTATCGTGGTTTAAATACAAAATACTGTTAATCGAAGGTATTCTCCATTGTATAAATAAATATAGTATGACTAGTGTTTCCGAATCTATTTTCAAAGAAGTAATGTTGTTTTGCTTATAACAGAGACGGTATAATGGAATGAACGGCACGTGGTGGAGGAGTGCTCGAGTGTGTCGAAATAGTTTATGGCTTTTTCAACAGATGTCGCCTGCTACCGTAGCGAAGGGCGGCTCCAATCTCTCTCTAGTACCGTTAAAACACTTTTTCGTTTTCGTTTCGATTAAAAGTATCGAAATGTTTATATTTCATAGAAATATTCAGATTTATATTACAATTTATTAGTTCGAAACGTTTGGTAAATCTATAGATTTGGACCAATAAAGCTAAGCAAAATAAATTATGTTCAGACCGAAGAGCTTGCATAATTTAATGTTTGTAAACTAGGGCACGGAAGAAAATAATAGTACTTGACTAGGGGCTCGGTAGTTTGACATTAGTAACATAGACGAGTAACTTAGGTGGGTAAACCGCGCATCGGCGACCCTTGGGTGCTTTTCCACCAGAGCTGTGCTACGGAGATGTGCTGCGAGGCTGTGATAGCTAATCTGTGAAACTACGTGACCGTTTCCACCAATACTATGCTATGTAGCCGTGCGAGTGAGATGTGCTATGGAGATCGAGCTATGCGATGTATCGATAGTAGGGAAGCGGCAAGGGCAGATATCCATAGCACGCATCCATAGCTCACATCCATAGCACGCAAACATAGCACGCATCACTTCATATAAAAAACACATCTTACCTGAATCCGTTTCCACCAGTGCTAATCCATGTGCGTGCACCAATGAATGTGATTGGTGGGTATCAAATCAAACGCATCCATAGCAACGTAGCATAGCGCATCTCGGGTGGAAAAGCAACCTTAAACTTCGATTTATAATAGGTAACGTTGTAAATCGTTATACACCGTGCTTTTTTAACCGTCTTACAAACGAAGCCCAATGTATATGCCCGTGATATAGAATATATTGGCAATGTTATTTTTTTTTTATCAATAAAATAATAAAACCGTGGAGTAAAATAAAATAATGCAAAATATTTTTGAATCAACCTGTACATAATATTTACAATTTAGTAACAATTTGCGCATGCGTGAGAATCGTAAATAATGGGAAAACAAAAGAAAAATATGAGATAAACACATTTTTCGATCTCTCGATCGATTATTTTATTGAAAAAATCCTAGATTTTTTTTCTTAAAAAAAAAAAAAAACATTGCCAAGATATTCTATATCACGGGCATATACATTGGGCTTCGTTTGTAAGACGGTTAAAAAAGCACGGTGTATAATCGTTGGTTTAAATCTAGTACGAAATCCGATTCTTTCTTTAGACAACTTTTTATAATAACCGTGTATTCGTTTTTTCAGCAATTTAACTAAAGTAAATATTGCCAAATACCCATAAAATGGAAAAAGTTTCTGTGTACTTACTTATTTATGTTTAGTCTGATAGTGACGTTATATCAAATCATTAAGCATTTAAATGTAAATTTTGTTTTGCATTAAATAAATATATTGTGCATATTACAATTTTGGTTTTTGATATCTTTAAGTGATAAATCTTGATAAAATATTGCATCAAAAAACGCAAGTTCCCTATTGTAGATACCCGTCATGGCAGTTGCTAGATTTTAAGGATAAAATACTGTGAGTTTGTTCATCAATATTCTTTGAATTCTTAAAATATTTTTTACTTGCTAAGATATTTAACGTCATAAACCGTTTCCCTTGTCAAAATACATTTTAAAAAGTACAGTATTAGTGCGCATTTAAATCAATTAGTTCAGGCCTTGCTTGGTGCAAGTGCGATTGCATGTAGGTACGTTACATAATTGGAATACTTGATCACTAATCAATCAATCACTCGCAATAAACAGTTAGGTAATAGAACCGCGTTATATTTCGCGACGTGCACTAAACACATGCACTAATCAAAGTGAATAACAGCCATTTAGCCTCAAATATCGGCGCGACGCAATATTGGCGCCCATTTGTAACTTAAATTTAGAAGAAAAGGGGAAGGCCTTTTATTTGGTTTTATAAACGCCAAACATCGATTATACTCATCGTTCTAGTTTAGTGCACATGCGAAAACATCACACTTGAAATTGCGCTGAATTTGACAGCTGCCCTATAAATGCCATTAATTAAAAACTAGATTCATTCATATCCCGTCCTTTTCGGTTCCCATAATATGAAAGAAAGAGACCGCGACTAAAGTTTAAGGGCGGACGCTCTTAGTTAATAAATAAATATGTGAGACATCTCACACACGGCCATCTGACCCCAAACTAGGCAGAGCCTGTACTATGGGTGTTAGACAGCTGATATACATACATGTATAAATATACAACATCCAGACACAAGGCAAACACAAGTGCTCATCACACGAATGTGTGCCCTGGGCGGGATTCGAACCCGCGACCTTGTGCTTCGTAGGCAGACGTACCACCAACTAGGCTACGAGGCCGTCAAAGTTAAGAGTGTCACTTGGTAAAATACCTCGATTCTACCTATATACTTACAGGTTGATATACTACTTGTTGAACGGTACATATTTTATGTGAATAGTTAAATCTTGTTATTGAGATAATATATTGGACGCTTCTCGTTGCACGATGTCATTAACGACACTATCATCTCGTGGTGTGATAGATTTATAACGCTTGAATCGCTGATAATTATGGTCGCAGTCTTAGTATCTTGTTACGTGTGAAATCGCCTTTACTTGTCGCTAATAATGAGACGTGAACACTAACATCTTCTATTTAAGGGGCTCCCCTATGCTAAGTGGCGCCGCCGTCTGTTAAAAAATAATAACTTGCGAAGTATACATTTTTTATAAAATCCGGTAGGTCATTTTCAAGTTGGCGTGCTATAGTATATATAGCGGCCATAAACTGTATTTATTATAGTCCGCTGTAGTTACATATAGAAAATTTGCTAAAAACGGCCACTTTTGGCAAATTTTCTATCTGTAACTTCATCGAACTCAAACTAACAGAGTTGATGGCTTCTATATATCCTAAAACACCAAATCTTTAAAATGACCTACCGGATTTTTGAAAAACTGTTTACTCATATTATTTTTTAACGGATGGCGGCGCCACAAAGGCGAAACAGATAGACTTTGATTTGTAGGTTGAATGACAAGGGAGCGAATAAATAAATATTGTTTTACTACACCTGAAATATGCATGTTTATTTATACATAGGTATAGGCATAGGTATTGCAAAAAGTAGTTCTTTTTCCCTCAGTAGATATTAAAGCAGAAATTCACTTAATGTGATTAATTTGGCTTAAATAGGGCGTTGAGATTTTAACACGTTAAATCCTCGATGAACAATCTACTATAGAAGGGTGATAATTTGAATCGAGTTAATACGAGAAAAATAGACAGGTGGTCAAGGGCTAGCGATAGCTACAGCTACAAGCTCTACCTTAGCTTAATCCACTTTCTATTATTTTACGTAAACTTAGTGTAACTCCTACATATTATAATTTATAATTAATGGAAGGAGGGTTGATCAAAAACCGACAAGATAAGCAAGCATAATAGAATGCGCATTTGGCGCATTAAAATTTGGCTAAAAGTCACATAGCACTGTGTACGCAACGCAATATGAGCGACTGCGATAAGTTTTTTTTAAATAATTGACCCATGATTTTGTCGCAAAGTACGACTCAAACTTCACCGGACTTGGACTGCGATAAGCAAGTTAAAGCATGTCATATCGACCCTTAAAGTATGACTTGTAGTAAAAGCCAAAATGGTACCTACTTTACAGGAGGAGCAAAAAACTAAAATGGTCAAATTTAATTAATTCATAACTTTTGAAGGAATAAAGTTATATTGACCCCAATAGGTTCATTTTTCTTAGATCTTGACTCCCTTTCATATTAACAAACTTAGTTTCTTGTAGCTCTAATAGTTTCAGAGATAGCATGGCTTCTACTACAAAATAAAACTGCTCTTACTGGCTAACGACATATTTTTTAAGGTACGGGGTTTTCGTCTGTTGTTAATTTTGTTATAATAGCCACTAATAGCAGTGTATAATGTATGTATAATGTATCAAAAGGGTATTTAGCCTTAATTTTATCAAAGAAGATTGTAATATATTGTAGTAAATGCAGAACATTTTTAGCAGTTTGATCTTAAATTGTACAAAATATTTATGCAATGGCCTCAAAACTCACACAAATAAACGGCTTTTGGCCTTTTATAACAGACTACATAATTTCATAAAAGACCCTAGTAAAATTACGATAGATATTCGTTTTAATGTAGGTTTTTCAGTAAAATACTTGTTTTTTGTAACTAAACAGTAATCAAAAATCATAATTTAGCTGCTAATTAATAACTTATTGTGTTGCTATTCGTTATTGGTAATTTTTGTACCCTTTAATAAAATAAACTTTTTTTTTCTACTAATTAACCAAAATTAAAGGCAGTTTTTACCATTAAAAACCACTATTTTACATAGAACAAATATTTCCAACAAATTTTTGTGCAATAAGTTTAAAATTTCACAGGAAAGCTAAACTTTTTCAGTGCCTACTCTAGAATACGAATATCAAAAAAGTAAAGCAAATTTATGAATTTCAGTTAAGAATAACTGTGTAAATGTTTTATACAATATAATGTTAAATCGCTAACCATTTCCTAGAGTTTTTCTTTGGTAAAATCAAAATTATTTTTAAAATTATTTACAAGTGACTATTAGATCGACATGAAAGGTTTGTTGTTAAAGCCCGTGAGAGCAGTTTTATTCTGTAGTAAAAGCTTAACTATCCTATAACTATAAGTCATTATAGAAACTATTGTGGTAATTAGGACAAAATGTTACTGTTTTTTTTTGTGTTGTTACTAGCATTATGTTGTATAAGCCAAACAAATGCAAGTTTTGTCTTTTAAGACACAATTTTTAAAATTTCACTGTCAAAATTAATCATTACGACTAATTAAAAAAATTAAAACTGGTTTTGGATGTAAATCAGAGTGCGTTGTAAAAGACACTTTTATTCGAATTTAAAGATTTTAAAAATACAGATCGATAGAGCTTGAAAAGCTGATTCCAATGGTATTAAAAACTCATTTTGGCCAAAATGGCGTTTACGACAAGTCATACTTTAAGGGTCGATATATTACTTACCTGCAAACGTTCAAGCTACTTTCCTCCATATACTTTTGTACTTGTATTAGCTCATCGAGTTTACCCCGGATTCAGTGTCCTTAGTCGACCAAGCTGACCGATTGCAGGTCAACTTCACACACAACCTTTGAATTTCTTCGCATGGGCGTGAGGGTTCTGTTATGATATTTTTCTTTATAGTAAAGCGTTAAATAAAGTACATACACCTATGTTTATTCGATAATACATTAGCACGTGTCGGGGTGCGAACCCGCGGCGTCTTCTGAATAAGAAACAGGTCCAAACCCCTATGCCACTTATTCATTGATTTACAACAAGTTCTAGATTTAGCGCGACATACAATATAACGCATTAGGTAGGACTTGGGACTGTTTGACAAAGACGAGTAATGCCGTACTTTGCGGTAACTTAGTACCTGTGAAGTACATAGTAGTGTAGTAGTGTTGTGTACCCACACATTACCGTCCTATTATAGAAGCGTTCATATTGTATCTACTAGAATCTGTCTGAGTATCAATGCACTTATTTTCCAAATAATAAATTCGATTCAAGAAATATGTTGAGTTATACAATACCTACCACAGAATATTTTATTTAGAGTAAACCAAGGTATTACTGGCCGCTATCAGTAACTTGCCACTTAGTAGTACAATGCTCTAAAATAAGATTATAAATAACTTATATTTTGGGTGATTTTGGTATAATGATAATAATCTGGATTACCCTACTTTGTTTATTTTATGTACTAGATACTAGGCAATAACACAAGTAGTCTCACGAGACTGTCTATTTTTGACCAGCTTTAACGCAGTTTCGCAGAGTTGTTTGGGCGACAGACTTAAAAAGCTCCTTTTTATTAAACGAAAACAGCCAAAATCGTTTATCTGGCTAGCTGACTGCGTTAAATAGGGTGCCGAATTACGGTTTAGTATTAAAAACTATTCAAAATATGTTTTCTTGATCTACCATCTATTATAAAAAGCTTTATTAATGGCATTGTAAATTATTTATCTAAATAATAAAATATTAAAAAAATATAAAAAATCTATCAGTTCTTGTAATATTATGTTACGCAAAACCACATTTAGCACTAAAAGAGCCTTGTACAATCCGCTTCGCGCTAGTTCTTTGAAGTGGTAAGTTGTAATAATCTAGTGGTCTATTTGTAATTATCTAATCTGTATTCATAAAAATGTATGCACTTACCTAAATGTGCATCACTTCAAAACAGCCAGAAAACAGCTGCATCAAGAATTAGTATTATTTTTTCTGATGTGTACGATATTGTCGGGTCCTATCATCTTTTTACTTTTGTAGCTTATAGTTAACTTAAAGTACCATGATTTTCTGTCAAGCTTTGCAATATGAATGTTTTTTTTAATTGACCTGTGCTTGAGTCGAAAAAGTACGACCGATCAAGCTTCACCGGACTTGTATTAAGAATGTTCATAAAAATTTCACTGCGATTGCGAATGGTTTTAAAGTAGACGCCTACGAGGCTGTGTAAGTAAAATTGGTACTGTTTGAAACATGAGCTAAATATAAGCGGTTGAATTTAAAGAGAGGCGATAAAATCAGATTATTATTTTTTGTGTATGTTTGTATTCACTAATTTTTAGGGCCTGTTTGCGCACTCATCCGTATCCGATTTATGTTTCTTTTCTGATCCACGCATTCTGTGACCTCTGTTTCGGCATTTGGCTTAGTTATTACGAAAAGTTATTCACTAATGTAGCTATCTGAGGACCCTCGCTCCTAACATCTGCCATTCCCTCTGACCTTGCGGCTGCATTGTGCAAATCCGGTTTTGTTCGCTTTTACGTTCCAGGGAATACAAAAATAACCGGAGGACATCTCAAACACACTATCTAATCTCAAACTAGTTAAAGCCTGTTTCGTCTCTTATGGTTATAAAACTTAAATACACTATGCCAAAATAAGGCTAAGTGGCGCCATCCTTTAAAAAGAATAACTCGGGAAATAATCAATTTTTCAAAAATAGGACGACAGAATTGGAGTCGGGGTGCTGTAGATATTTTTTAAAGGGTGGCGGCGCCACTTAGCATAGATTGATAGCCAGAGTATTTAAAAAACACGATGGGTACGGTTTATGAAGGACGCCTTGACCTTAAGATTAAGGTATGCTTGGTGTACCTATTGTTGGCTGTGCATTGCTTGCAGCAAGGTCTGCATCCGCATCCGCATGCTTCCGCTCTAGAGCAACGCGGGCTTTTCGCTAAGCTTCCGCTCTTTTTCACAATATACTTTTATTATTATTGGCTATAATTCTTTTGACCAATCAATGTCAAAAGTTGACGTGGGTACCACGAATTTTTTTATAATAAAAATATACTCGCAATTTTAATGTTGTACCTAATTTGTAATACGTAAATATTATTTTAAAAATGGTTTTAAGCAAGTTGAAACATATTTTTGTAATAGTGATATTATTAGTTGTAGATGGATATAAAACTAGCGAAGACGATTTGTCTGATAAAGATAATAAACTCTGTTTGAGCCCTGCACAGCTAGTTGATTTAGTACAAAAGGAGTTAAGTCAAGAGAATGAGACCTCCCAGCATGAACTTACTTCGGAAAACTCAAATTCTAATGAAAATGAGGATGGGCACGTAACATTAAGTGGTAAATAATATACATACTAATTGAATATACACATATAATATCGCGATAAGTAAGAGCTTTACCTTTTACAGTTCAACTGCTAGAGAAAGAACAAACCGAAATCCGTTTGGATTCTGTGAATACTGTTCTAATTTATTTTGCATTTGAAATAAGTAAAGATGTATTCCATTCCTTGTTATATCTGCGTGTATATTGGCGTAGGTCGAGGACCTTACATACAGCCAACACGATAAGAAGAAGAACAATAAATAATGAGCCGTCAAGTCTCGTCGAAAGTCCGCTATTAGCGAACGGCTCTGAGAGAACAAGCTCAAACTGTCCCTGTTTGTCTTTATTTAGCTTACTGCGTGAACGCAACGTATCCGAGGGTCGCGGGGTTTATGTCAATCGGTAGCCTGGCTCTTGGGAATTCTGTAACCCCTATAGACTTTTTCCTATGGGGTTAACTTAAATCTAAAGTTTACGCCAATAAACCGACTTCACTGGCGCATTTGTTGCCGTCAAGTAAATTTAGTGTTCGATTAAATGAGTACGGAGAACGCGAGGGTCTACATTTACACGATATCATTTTTAAGAAATAAATCCCCAAAAAGTGTATTTTAATAATAAATACCTAAACATTTTTTCTATATACGGTTTACTTTTTTTTAATCGACCCACTAAATATAAATTTTTTTTGAGACACCTTGTACTTTCCCATCGAGAGGCTTAACCTACCCTGATTTATGGTTGTCAATCTAGAGCTAGGATAACCATGGACTTAGTAACATAGTTACATATAGTGTAACTATGGTAATTCGTCCAAGAGGATAACACATTGGCATGGCACGATTTTTTTTTTGTTCTTTTTCGTCCATTCTGGACAGGCGAAGGGAAACTTAGCCCATACTGCCTCGTCAGGCAGGAATTTTGTCTTCTTTGTCATATATCAGAGTAAGGCCGAAGCCAAATCTTTATAAATGCTTCAATGTACATAAAAGGCCGGCCGAAACCAAGTGTGAAAGTCTTCAATAGTCAATCCGTTAAGCGTCAAATCCGTGTAATCTAATAGGTAATTCTTGTTTAGGTATAATATGTCTTCAATAGCGAAGCAGCGGCCTCCTTACTCGGCGAAACAACGCTGCCGTCATAGCACAAAAGGGCGCGTATCTGGCAAATATTCTCAAAATTTGTTTAAAACACCAATTTTACTCAGTATAGTTTTCTCAGTACAACTGTATTTTAGCAAATTTTGAGTAAATGCTCCTTTTTTTGTTATGACGGCCAATAAGCGACACTGCAGCTTGCTGGCTTATGATTAGGTACGCTTCAGGTTTTTTTCTCCTGTACATTTGGTAGAAACCGTGAAAGACGAGGAGAGACTAAAAGCGCGGAAGGTGTGGAGTCGGTGGAGTAAGTGGAGCAAGTGTTCGGTGACGTGTGGCGGGGGCACGTTCACGCGGCAGCGGCTGTGCGTGGCGGGGCGCTGCGCCCCCGGCGAGCGCGAGGAGCAGCGCCGCGCCTGCGCACTGGCGCCCTGCTCGCACCTCGCCGGCGACCCCTCCGCCGGCTCCGACGCCCCCGACGCCCCCGACGCTGCTGACGGCTACCCTCTTCACGATGACGATGCCGAATGATACAAGTTAAAACAACCTGTTACACACATATTTTCTTAGTCGGAGTATTTACTCTAATTTGCCACGGATACATTACTGTTCTATTGAAAATAAAAATATCTTAACCATTTTTCAGAATTTACCTTTAATACCTACCAATTTTTGTTTGCGACGCGTTTTTTTCTAATCCAGCCGGTGCGGTATTTTTACCTTAAGTTGATACTTACTTTAGGTACCTACCATCAAATCCGCCACCGCCACCGCCGCGCCGTGCTGCCGCCGCACGCGCGCTACAACACACACACACACAACACCTCACAATAACAACTCGTATTTTCATTTAAGATAGACAGATATATTTTCATTTTAGATAAAAATGGTTCTCTTACTTTACTAAATACTAATAAGAAAGTTGTTTTATGGAAATAATAAAAGTATCCAAAACCTAAGTGTGGTCACAGAATAAATAATAGTATACGTGTGGTGGACGTTTCGAAGCGATACGCAGATATGTTTTTCTTCAATATATAGCAGCATTAATTTAAAAATGTAATGTATGTTTTCAGTAAACAAATTTACTGAAAACATACACGTTTCCGGAGAGAGCGGATGATGTTTGCGATTTTGCAATCAAATGTAACAATGATATAGAACAACAATTAAGACCGTTACAATGGAACAATTTAGGCAGTGACATTGAAAAAACCACATAGAAAGTTTAATAAATTGTTTTATTATGTAGGTATGGGGCTAATTCGGTATTGCACACGCCATCTTAACTAATTTTAGTTCATTTTTGACAGGACTTAACAAATCTTGACACGATTAACGTTCGGATACACATTATCTCGCTCTGTGCACGTTCCTGCAATATTTTTTTTCAACAGAAAGGCAAAGGTATAAAGTCATGCAACCTTAATCCCATCCTTAATCCGCATTAAAGTGAACGTTAGTGAATCGAACGCACGCGCAACGAAACGCAACAGTATGAACAGTACGTTCCGTTTTAGTTTCGGAAATTAGAAATTTATATTTTTTCTGCGTAAAACAAAAACGAAATTGCAAAATAGAACTTATGGTCGATTTATTGTACAGTAAGCAGCACATGCGGCTGGACATTATGACCTTGAGAGCACCCGTATTCCGTAGCGATAGGGGTGAATGAATTTCGTAGTGCAAGTGTCCAACCGCATGTGCTGGCTTCTGTACGTGCTGTTAAGTGAAGGTTAAGCTGGGCCAACGCGATTGCGATTCTGTTCCTTATTCGATGGACATAAGAAAGGTGCAAAATCCAAACTAATCTGCTTAGCATGCTCTTGCTTGTACGATTGATGGAGTTTTTAGCTGAAAGACACGACCGACCCCGCTGACCTGACTGAGGATGAGCGATTCAGTAAATATCCAGGATTAACGAAAGGAGATTGGTTGAAGCAACTCATCACTATTTAATTTTTACCCGATTTCCTAGTTTGTTAACTTCAAAACTTACAAAATATAATAAGTCTACACCTAAAAAAACTGAACTAAATTAAGACCATTTTAAGTTCAAAACACCTAAAAATGATAGATAACGAACTAAAAATGACAGATGAATGGTCGTTCCCGAATAGCTAAATGGCGTTAGTTCAACTTATTTTTAGTCCTGTCAGATTCCATACAAAATTAAGTTAAGTCGTGCGTTCCGAATAGCTAAATATGTCATCTGACACATCTTAACTAAATTTTAGTTAAATTTTAGTTAAGATTAGTGCATTGGCCAACATCGAATCGACACCTACTTTATAATATAATATGCTTTGTTATACTTTCTATATTTGGTGTCAAGAGTGAATAGTCGACCACGTTGGACCAGTGGGAGTTGATCAACTTCACATACAACCTTTGAATTACTTCGCAGGTTTATGCAAAACTTATTAACTCATATAAAAAAAATGTTTTTATTTCAGACCCTAAGATCCAGATTTTGATAGTACCTACCTACACACATACGTATATATTATGTATATGTGTGTATGCTAAAGTTAAAAATAAATATTTTAAGCTTTGAAAATCTGGATAAAAGCTTGTATGTAAATGTAAGCTTTTATTTATACATAATTTATGCTAGTGTTAATAAATGATGTCGAAAAATTGTATTTGTAAAATCTTACTTCGAATGAAAATCTTTTGATTTGCTTTGACTTTAGGTAGGTACATACATTACATACAACCCACATGAACAAGAAGTGAACTAAGTTTGTAAGTACTTAGTTTACTTATGTTTGTACATACTAAAGTCCTAGAAATTGTATTTATATTTATGTACAATATCACTAATTTTACTATTTATATAGATGTTAACGGAAATGTATGAAATCCGTCATTGTATACAATTCCTATAGTCGCCCGGAAATGTGTGAAATAAATTATACTTATTAGACACATTTCCATTCGGAAATGTAAAACATTCAAGATGTCAATGGGTAAGCGGGGAAAGCGGAGCGAGGGGCGGCTATTGCCACAGAAGTAGGCAGTTATATAATAGTACTACCACAGAATACCAAATAGTAGTCCCATACTACTCACTGCATCCCGTAGGCGCCGCCAAACTCCGCCGGATTATATTTTTTTTTTTTTGGTTTTTTGGATTGTCCCACCTGTGGTATTGCGTTACCCGATCAGGCGAACGCTTGCGCTAGTGCCTCTCATTCAGTATCTATATACCAGCCATAAATAAGAATAAATAGTAAAATATTAAAGTTTAATTACTAATAAGCCCTATAAATATTTTATATTTATGTTATACCTGGGTGAGTTTCTTTACAAAGTTAAAAATATTCTTTTGCTTTTACATTGTGGCGTATTTACTTAAACGATACACTGTGTACTTGTCAAATTAAAGTATGAGCTTTACAAGCAAATTTAGGTAATTAATTAAGTACCTATAGTTTTTGTGCTTCAGGCGCTGTAAAAAATAATAAATTGCTGATTTTAAACCTTAACATTATTGTTGTATTAATTCAACGAGAGCCTTGAGAAAAAATTCTAATTGTCAGTTTAACAGAGAGCTTTGTTCATTTTATTCACGTAAAGCATTACTTAGTTTTATACGTTGAATTTTATACATTTCTTAAGAATTGTATCAATTTCTGGATTTTATACATTTCCTAGGCTGTAACATAAAACACTAATGGAAAGCTTTACCAAGCACTAGCTGTCGTAAAATAGTTTTAGGTTCTAATAATATCACATGACAACCGAGTTTTTAGCATTCCTACCGTCTACCTATAATTGATATCATTGTTACTTACCATCGATTATCTATCACATTTTCAAAAACAATTGCTTTATCCAAACTCAAGTGTAAAATCTGTGAGTCTGATTTGTTCTAGACCGGTTTTATTTAAAAAAATATTTCATTTTTATTATAGATGCAAGTCACGTGTTCGCATTCACCGATAAACTTTATTATAAAATAAGGTAACGTACTAGTATATATCCTGTTGAAATAGTTATGTTACAGGCTAAAATAATGTAATAAAATATGCGTGTGACACGATATGCATATCGGTAAATAAAGCTAAGCAAAATGTTATTTCCCATGCGGCTCATTTTATCGCTGACTTTAATTGTATTTGCTTATGTGAACTGTTCCACTGATTACGAAGCAGAGGAAGACAAAGACACAGAAGATGCGCTCATTCAGGCTCTGATGCTGGTCCAATTGTTACGATCAGGTAACTAACATATCCAATTCAAAATGTTTTATTCGAGGTCGAAAATATACGACGACGTCGAAAATAATAGATACCACGGAGATTAGCACCTATTCTAAAATAGAATTACAGGGGCAGGGGAAAACAAACGGTCTATTTAAATTCAAAATGAGGTAATTAATGAAATGTTTAAATTACTACCTAACTTCTGCCACAATGTTTTGATTATTTTAAATAATCTATAAAGAAAATTTACTTGTTTAGTGGCACACGTGAAAAAGGTGTATTTTGTTTTAAAATGCATTTTATGTTATTTCAATAGCAAATTAAGGAAAAACGGTGCAAATGTATGTACCACGCGACTCGACGACGACGTGGAGACATTCGAGCTCAGACGAATCTATACTCGCCGAACAATTCACACTTTTTATTATAATAGTTATTTATAGTATGAAGTTTAAAGGTATCTTTTTTAATATAGGATGTGTAAACAGCTCGTATGTCCCACCGAGGGGCTCGAGCCTACCTTGAAATCATGGTGAACAACAAGGTATTTCTGCTAAATAGCTCATCCGTCGAATTATAGAATCTGTCCAAACTACGATTCTATCTGCAAGCGATTTTTCCGAATTTACGAATTCGTCCAATCCAGACTCTGTCCAAACCGAACAAGGGCCTTCCCAATGCGGGTTGGTCAAGTCAACACACACAATCTTTGAATTTATTTGTAGGTGTGGGCAGGTTTCCTTACGATGTTTTTCTTAACCGTAAGAGCGTCGAATAAAAGTACATAATAATATGAATTCGATAACACATTGGTATGTGCCGAGGCTTGAACCCGCGAACTTCTGAAAGGAAGTCAAAATTCCTAGCCACTAGGCCATCGACGCTCTTAAAATAGGTATAAAAAGAATACATTATTGATTTTCAGTTAACAATAAAAATCAGGACACTGCACATATTAGCGGCGGTGCTACCAGTGGAAATGAACAGTCTGTCTCTCCAATATCTGGTAGTAACCATACTGCAACTGCAACTAGCCCTGTATCACCAAAAATGACTACTAAAAACTTAGCAAGACTCTACAAGAAAATTTTTGGTAATGGTGATATATATTCTTAATATTTACAAGCGTTATATCCTTCCAGAGCAGGTTTTTTTATTTCTTTGGTCAGGCTTTAAAAACTAGCTATACGCCCGCTTTGGTTTTTTACTTTTACATGCAGTATCCCGTAGGAATGAGATATTTTCCCGCGGTAACTATCTAAGATGCTGAAAAGGAATATAAGGTACCACCATGCAAAATTTCATTCAAATCGGTCCATCCAACAGTTTCGGAGATTAGCCCGTACAAAGTAGTGCCTAAAGTGTATTTTTTTGGATTGCATTGTATTGTATATTCGGTATGCCGCTGCAGAAAATATTTGAGATAATCAATCAAGAAAAAATAAACCTAAATTATTATAATTGTAATAAATTAATTGATGGCGGAGGACATTATGGTTATATTACCTACATCAAAATGATACTACGCTGGCAATTTTTTTGGTTTCAGTTTGGATTCGGTTTGGTTTCAGATTTCTTATAAGTACCTACTACTGCTAGTGGATACTTACGAGTATAATAATTTCCTTGGGTCTTACACATTTTAGTATAAATATCAGTTGTCATTTTCGAAAACTCATGAAGCAGCCTGCAGTCGCTCCTCCAAAGCTTAAAATTACATATTACACCACAATTCCAAGCATATTATGGATTATTACCACAGTTATTACGTAGCCGATGTGAAAAAAAAATACGGTTCATACCTATTCAATAGGTACACCAAATTATAGCTACGTGAATCGGGCCCCAGGTTATTATATATTACATATTTTTAAAATTAAAGATTTTTGTGACCCTGAATATAGTGAGCGAAGTCGACGGCACTGAAGACAATAATAGTAGGTACCTACCTACCTAGTACCTACTAACCGAGTTTGCGTTGCGTTATATTTCGATGTTTATCGGACAATTTGTATGGAGAGATCTATTAGGTGTTTGCCGACTTTCGCTATTTATTACTATGTTACTCATAATCTTCTTCTTCTTCTTCTCTCCGTGCCTTTTCCCATTATTTGGGTAACTATGTTACTCATAATGATTCAATAAAATATTTCAGACAGCAGTAGTCCTTCAAGAAGATTCATGAAGCAGGGTTCAGGTAAGTAGCGGATACAACTTACCGAAAAATTACATTTTACTCATTTTTCTAAAATGTTTCAAGCATTAAGGTGAATCATGAAGCAAAGCAGCCTTCAGGTTTTAATAACGAGACACTACCACAGAATAAATAATAGTACCTACTAGACACTACCTACATAACATTAAATTTAAAAAGTTAATGCCCCCGCCACAAAACTGTTACTTGATTCTTTCAACAACCAGAAAAGAGCGATAATCTTCAATCAAATAGCTGAAGATATTTTCTTGGACCATAGCTAATAAAAACACTTTCGATTGTGACACCTTGCCAACAGATAAAACTAGATCAAAATCGGCTTATCCGCTTAGGAGCTACGATGCCACAGACAGACAGACACACACGTCAAACTTATAACACTCCTCTTTTTGTCTGGGGTTAAAAATTAACCTTATCAGAAATGGACTACTTATCTAATAACAATTTTACTACAAACACCTTGTATATTTTTACAAATATTTCAGGCAGCAGTCCTTCACGAAGGTTCATGGAGAAGCCTTTAGGTAATTAGATTTAAAAATTCGACCTTATCGGGAGTACTTACCTAATTCTAATATCTATATTTCATTCCCTCGTTAAGAGCTCTTAGTGACCCCACCGAGGGGCTCGAGGATCCCACGAAATGAAATACCATGAAATGAATGATCACGCCGCGGCGACCAAATAACTATACTTTATACTGACAATTCCTAATAAATAGGCACAATATCGAACTACCCTCAATTACTTAGAAAAGTAAATTTAAGTTTAATTTCTTGTGCGCCGGCCCAGTGTGGGTTGGTCAACTTCATATATACAACCTTTGAATTACTTCGCAGGTGTGTGCAGGTTTCTTCATGATGATTTTCCTTTACGCCAAGGAAAGCGTCGAATAATAGTACGTGCCGAGAGCCGAGGCATGAACCCGCGAACATTCGATTGGAAGTCAACAGCCCTCGCCACTTGGCCGCCGACCATCAGTTTATTTATTTTAAATTAATTTTACTATGTACTACTTAATTAATTTAAGGTTGCCTGGAAGAAATTGCTACTTAGCAATAAGGGCGCCTATAGTACTTTCGCGTTAGCTTGGCAATAGCGAGCGTTGACATTTACTACCACTGTACTCGTATTATATCGTTTTCCTTAGTAAATGTATACGATATGAATAGTACATAGTACATATGAATAGTACATGAATAGTAGAACAGTTAGTACGGAAAGCGATAATTATCGTTTAAAAATATTACTTTTTGGTACCGGTCTTGTCAATGTTCGCTATTGCCAAGCTAACGCGAAAGTACTATACATGTTCACTTTTTACACTTTTTTGTAATATTTTCACTGTATTGTTTAGTGTGCAATGAAGTATAATGCATGTTTCAGGGAGTGGTCTTTCACGAAGATCCAACAATAAGCAGAGTTCAGGTAGAGTATAATATTTTGTAATGTACGGTCTCCTGCATAGAAAACGGACCCCCCCTATCGTAAGCGGCGGGCAGTCACCGCTTATGACAGGGGGTCCGTTTTCTATGCAGGAGACTGTACACATTCCATTCCTGAAAAGAAAAATGTTCGTGTAGGTAATGAAGACCTCGTACGCTTGATGCACATAAATCCTATCAATCCTAGCTTCTCAGTCACAAATGTTCAACACATAACACAAGCACAGGTCGGACACTTCATACAGCAAACGCGTTTTGATAACCTACTGCTTTATGAATAACTAGCGGCCCGCCTCGGCTTCGCTGGGGTAGATTTTTCTTTAATCATGTTTTTATGTTTTACTTTTTTTTATTTATTTTTTTATTTGTAGATTTATAGCTTCCATATATCTAAACTATATCGGAGGTTGTTTTATTTTGTGGCAGCAAAATAAATTGTTTTTCATCCCAAAATCTAATTATTTTATCTCTGTATCAAGTTTCACCAAAAATGCCCTCCCGAGCTACCATTTTCCTGTGGGAATAAGCTATTGTCCCGCAGTTACAGGTAGTCTGCTACCTTCCCCAAGATCTATCCTAAGTTTCATCAAAACTTCTTTCCCACCCTACCACTTTTACCGTGGGAATAAAGGATTTTCCCGCGGTAAAAGAGACCTTTATCACCCCAGAATCTTTTATATTATTTTGCTGCCACAAAATAAAACAACCTCCGATGTAGTTTACAGGGAAGCTATGAATGTATAAATAAAAAATAAATAAAAAAAGTCGATAAAAAGGAGTAAGTAAAACAAAAAAACATGACTTAAAAAAACATTGAATAAAAAAAATTATATACCCGAGCGAAGCCGGGGCGGGCCGCTAGTCATATCATACTCATACTTACTCATATATATACTATACTAGCTGGTATGAAAAGTAGATGTTGGCCGATTCTCAGACCTACTGAATACGCTCACAAAATTTCATGAGAATCGGTCTAGCCGTTTCGGAGGAGTATGGGAACGAACACTGTGACACGAGAATTTTATATATAAGATAAGATTATAAAGAGGAAAAATTTGTATTTTTGTGTGTGTTTGTAATGAATAAACTCAAAAACTACTGAACCGATTTCAAAAATTCTTTCACTATTAGAAAGCTATATTCTACCCTGTGGGAATAAGCTATTGTCCCGTGTAATACCCTGAGTAACATAGACTGCCTTTTATCGCGAGAAAATGCTTCATTCCCACGGGAAAACTATTAACGCGGGCGGAGCCGCGGCGGGAAGCTAGTTATCTATAATTTAAAATATAAAATATAACTTTAAAAATCATAAATACCTAAGTATAATTTTATGTCAGTGGCTATTTATGTTATTAAAGTACATTGTGAAATGAAATGAAATGAAATGATTTATTTTTTAACTTTTGGACACTTTTTATCACTTAGTTACGTCAAATAACGGTCTTTTGTGGAGAAGAGCTCGCCGAATAAATTCCACAAGCGTCGCATCTTTTAAAAATTATATATGGGTCATAATCAAAATGGATGTACCTTTTATGTGTTTCACTACTGTTAGTTGAAACATTAAATCCTAAAAAAATACTTTTTTTTTTTCATTTTTTCATTGTATTCTATTAAACTTTACAGGAAAATACCCTTTATATGTATTAAAAATACTTTCATTGCATTATATAGTTAATTACCTAGTTTTTATCACCATTAAATCCAGCATCACATTTTTTATGGTTTCTTAACCTCAGGTTGAGTAACGACCTCTATGGTGAAAATAAACATTATTCTGGTAAATTGTCGTTTCGAAATTGGCAGCAATGACAGCAGAAAGTCAGTGTCAAACAGACGTCAAAATACAGCCATTAGGTATGTTTTGCATTATTCAAGAATTTTACATGTACAAAATTTTTGTGAACATAATTTATCAGTGTTACTACGAGTAACATACTATCTATTCCATACCGGTAATTTTTTTTCACTGTCCTGTATTGATTTCTGTAGACATATAGTATATAATGAGCCTCCAAACACGACTGGTTCTTAATTTCTTGTAGTGTCGGCACCAGATAATTTTGAAGTTATACATTCTCAGGTTTTATTATCAGGTTCGTTATGTTTCGTTATTCAGTATAGGCAGTAACAATTGCTCTCAGTTTAGTTAGACTGACTCAATAAACCCAATAAATCAGAGTTTATCGATTGCAAACAGACAAACAAAGAATTCTCTTTTTTTTGTATAGGTGCCTACTTCATTCTGTTCATTTTAGCACATGTGACCTTCGCCTCATGTATCAGTTTCGTTACAATTTCGTTACAATTTTTTTGATATCAGTTTACTTACGGTTTCGTTACGGTACATCTATTTTGATTTTGACCCATATTTTTTTAAGAAATAATAATAGGTACAATATAGCTTAATAAATTAAAATTATATTAATAGCCAACTCAAGCAACCTCATTCCCATAGATATCTGTATTCTAAATAATCAGATATCTTGTAATATGCATTTTTAATTAATTTTTGCTTAACTACAACTTTAAACTTCTTTAAGGGTAAATTTTGTACAATAGTAGGAATCTTATTGTAAAAGCGTACCTATACATACAGTCGCCCTTAAAACAATGTTTTATTTTCTGCAATCGACTAATGTGAGATGCTAATTTGTCTTTATTTCTAGTATTAAGAGTATGTCGATCACTATTCTTTGCAAATTTTGTTATATTTTTTTTACATGTAATAAATTGTGGTATATGTACTCCGATACTAATGTTAAAATATTAATTTCCTTAAATTTTTCCCTAAGTGACACTCTAGGCCTTAATTTATAAATTGCACGAACAGCCCGTTTCTGCAGCGTAAATATATTATTTGCATTTGCAGCATGTCCCCATAGAAGAATTCCATTGGTCATCAAGCTATGAAAATAACTAAAATACACTAATCTAACCGTATCTACATCAGTAAGAGCTCTAATTCGTTTAACTGCATACGCCGCTAAACTCAGTTTGTTCGACAATTAATTTATGTGAGGATCCCATTGCAGTTTGGCATCCATAGTAATTCCAAGAAATACCTACAGCAGAGTCCACAAGATCCTCTCTCTGTCCCTTTATTATTATATCAATTGCTACTGGAGTAACATTTGGTAACACAAATTTAAGGCATTTTGATTTATTTTCATAGAGTAATAAATTATTTACCGTAAACCAGTTAACTACATCATGGATGGCATTGTTTACGTCGTCATAAACTAATTATTGTCTTTTAACTTTAAAAATTAAAGAAGTATCGTCGGCAAACAGTACCAACCCATGTTTTTCTTTTATAAGATATGGCATTCATTAATATACACTAAAAACAAAAAAGGACCAAAAATGAAACCCTGCGGGACGCTCATTTTTATCTTAGATCCAGGCGATCTTTTCCCATTAACATCGACCAAATGGAATCTATTCGTAAGATATGATTCAAGAAGATCGAGCGCCCGGTTCTTTACACCGTAATGATTTAATTTCCTGACCAGAGTGCTATAACCGACACAGTCAAAGGCCTTGGATAAATCGCAAAAGATGCCAATGGCATCCATTGAATCTTCCCAGGCATCAAAAATTTTAGTAATGAGCTCAACGCCTTGAAATCGGTTCAGTAGTTTCGGAGCCTATTCGATGCAAACAAACAAACAAAAAACAAACAAACAATCAAACCTTTCCTCTTTATAATATTAGTATAGATTATGGATTTTCAATATAATAATACGCATTTTAAATTATGGATTTTAATATAGTTCCATGGTGGGCGCGATGGATGGGCAAAGGTACGTACGAGTAATACATCTAATAATAAGACTAGTGATAATGGTAGTCCAGGAGTTGAGCACACGTTTTTGATAAACTTTGTAAACTTGATGTTGTATATTTATACAGGGTGTTACAAAAATAATATTTGAACAGCTTTGAGTTTTTAAAAGTAGCTCTCTTTTCAACTAATAATAATGTTTTTAACCGTTCTCAGGAACGTGTATTAATGAGTAACCAAAATATGCTGTCAGGTCTGAAAGTAGGCACTCTATGTCTCAGACGCCAAATTGTATCAGCTGACCACTAGAATTAGGAATGTCGTATTCAGTCACTGTGAAAAAAAAAATTTGCTATTTCTGTACTTTATGAAACACAGTGTATAATGTATGTAGGTATATTAAAAAATCGTGAAGTTGATATCGTTCGAAGGGATCTGCCTCTAAGTGTAACCACAGAATATGTGGTAGGTACTTATAATCATGGCACTGGTCGGTCACTCTATACAGAAATCGCGTTTTGACAAGCTACTTCTTTTTGAATAACAACTTTATTGTATATCAACTACATGTCAAACACTACGCGCTGTGCAAAACACCACCAAACACCTCCGGCGGAGTCCCGCTGCGCTGCGCCTGTTACCAATATACTATACCTACCAACTGCTAACGCCTTCTGTGTGTGTGGAAGTGTACTGAATAAACATTTGTTTCTGTCATTTGTATTTAGATAATATTATACGTCTATGAATATTTACAGATAAGACTTCACGAATCAAAAAAGGTAATTCTATGCTTAAAATGTTGGGTTGTCCGTATTATTCTCTGCTGATTCGTTTTTTTAGGGTTCCGTAGCCAAATGGAAAAAAACGGAACCCTTATAGATTCGTCATGTCTGTCCGTATGTCACAGCCACTTTATTCCGCTTAAACTATAATAGCTTTACTGCTGAAACTTGGTATATGTAGATGTAATCTGTGAACCGCATTAAGATTTTCATACAAAATAGAAAAAATAATAAATAACTGAAACTCAAAAAAAAATTTTTTTCTTGAAACCTTGTGGGGTGTATAGAGAATATGTCTTCAAAAATGACATTTAGGTTTCTAATATAATTTTTTTCTAAAGTGGTAAAATGTGTTCCCTCTGCCAAGCTGCTGCTGCTGCTTCTAAAATAAGAGAATGATAAATCTAAAAAATATATGATGTGCATTACCATGCAAACTTCCACCGAAAATTGGTTTGAACGAGATCTAGTAGGTAGTTTTTTTTAATACATCATAAATCGTATACAGCAATTTACCTTTTACTATTATCACCTATTATTAAAACATCGATCAAAGTTACAAAGATTTACAAGATTTTTTATATTATGTTACTTGCTGCTACGGAACCCTTCAGGGGCGAGTCCGACTCGCACATGGCCTCTTTTTTTTTATATTTCAATCAACGTTCCTTCGGGAATATTATTTAGTTTCATGGATAGGTTCCTACCCTCCCAGAAATTTTTCTATTTATACTCTAAGGTTCCCATAAATATTGTGCGGTAATAAAGTTACACCCTGTATAATATAGGTACCTATTACAGGTAGTGGATCTACACCATCATCACGAAAAGGTCCGTATCCTTCGTTTCCGTCTGTCCCTCCGTCCGTTTTTTCATATTTATTTTTCTTTAATTCGGACTGTATTACTTTTTATGTTGACGGCCCCGTAGCCTATAGTTGGTATACTTAGTACGTCTGCCTTGCCTACTGAGCACAGGGTCGAGGGTTCGAATTCCGCCCAGGGCAAACATTCGTGTGATGAGCACTTGTGGTTGCCTTTTGTCTGGATGTTGTATTATTTATATATGTATGTATATCAGCTGTCTGACACCCATACATAGTACAGGCTCTGCCTAGTTTAGGGTCAGATGGCCGTGTGTGTCCCCCACATAAATTATGTTTTTTTACTAGTTGGTATAAAATTTGCCGTGCGGTTTCCGGATTGGGCATGCACCAACCGAGCTCTTCCCGTTGGTGTCGTAAGACGTGACTAAAGGAACCCAGGAATGGGTACCAGCGTCAACTGCGATCCTCGGACCCGCTTGCCAAACGTGGGGATTATAACAATACCGTCCGTTCAAGGAAAAGGCCTAAGCCCAGCAGTGGACTTTTGTAGACTTTGGTAATAGGAATATTGGAAATGCGTATTTTGCAACATTCTTCAGTAGCTTTCAAATTACCTATAATCACGTTTCAGCTTGGTTGCCCTACCATAGGTAGGTAGGTACACCAAGCACATTTGCATGTATGTTAGGTAGGGCTTGTAATATATGCCATACTACAATATAATATATATTATATTACTAGCGACCCGCCCCGGCTCCGCACGGGAAAATGGTTATTGTGGGTTATCCTTCAGTATATTATGCATGTATTATACATATAAACCTTTCTCTTGAATCACTCTATCTATTAAAAAAAACCGCATCAAAATCCGTTGCGTAGTTTTAAAGATTTAAGCGTACAAAGGGAGGGACATAGGGACATAGGGGCATAGGGACGGAGAAAGCGACTTTATTTTATACTATGTAGTGATAGTGATAGTGATACTTACCAAAGTAATTTATTTTAGGACATTCTACGAAAGTAATAAAAACAAATAAACGATACACAAAAGATCCGGTCGTGTCTCTCATAGCTTCGGAGATACTGAATGAGATACAGGGAGGTGGTTACGAAAAATTAAATATCTTAAGATCCAAGATGATAAAAGCTATGGAAAAGAAGAATTGCACAGTAAAGGCGCAACATAAAACAAGTTTGAAAATACATTTGGGGCAAAGTACAAGAATGCCCCTGCCCCTACCGGAAAATAATGCCTTCTGTTTTTATGTTCCCGATAGCCCTTTGTGCAAATCAATGAAACGCAAACGAAAATAAACAAATAATATTATGTAATAACATGTGTTTAATTTAATACTTATTTTTCTTGATGGAAAAAGAAGAAAACAAGGATCGTGATCGTTGGCCTAGGAACTCAGTTTGTACTCTGTGTGAATCAATAAGATAGCCAAGGGGACGCGAGTTGTCCCTTCTTCCCTTGCCGAGTTCAATGTTTATTGTTGTTACACTTCGATTTAAAATGGTAAAATACATTATATTTCGCGGCAAACAACTTGAACAAGATGTCACGTGCATGGTACAACTGCACGAGCACAATTTAAAATAATATGCTATTTTCCCTCTTCGCTCATTTTTATCCTCACTCCCGTTGTGCCCCTGCTTGCTCAAGTTTTTTTCCCGAAATCTTACTATATCTAACAGACGTTATCTGTTCAAAAGGACATGATAGTGAGGGGACGGCCTATTTTTTTATTCATCTACGCTTGTGTCAAAAAATCTACATTAGTTAAGTTCAAGCTTCACCGGACTCGTGGGATGTATCATTCATCATCGATGGGATTTTGACAACACATTGAGAGACACCTTGGTCCAGCAGTAGGCTCTTTTATGGGATTGTTGCAGTTCATAATAATTACCTTATCAATTTATCAGTTTAGGCATATCCTCATCAATCTTAAAGTAAGAAAATTGCGGGTAGTAAATATTCATCCTAAATCTATAGAGATGTACAAATTGAGTAGGTATATTTTTTTTTACTGATGGGCCGCTGGATGAGAGCAGCGCAGAACCAGAGTTTTGAATATCCTCGGGCGGGGGGGGGAAGCACTTTGTCCGCGTGTTTACTAAATGTACCTTGTGGAGACGCCAGTGACGTCACGAGCTTGTCTATCTTCGGGTATAGTTAGGAGGAACAACTTACAAAGTGTCTACTACTAAATATACCTCTGCAAGACACGCCGACTCGACCTACATCGGGTATAGATAGTAGCACCATTTAAAAATAAATCGTTACTAAACATACCCTGCTTAGATTACAAGAGCCTGCTTGGCTTTGATCGGGTATAGTTAGGACTGCACTTTTTTTATTGGTAGCTACTATTTATACCCGAACATAATCGTAGCTTTCGTTACTCTAATCGTCTCTGTCGCGCACCGGCTTCGCGTGCTATTTTTTTCCTTCTTTATTTGTTTGTTTCCTTTGAATAATAAGATAATAATAAATATTCACATACGGCCATCTGACCCTTGACTAGGCAGAGCCTGTACTATGGGTGTCAGACAACTGATATACATATAATATATAATTATATAACATCCAGACACAAGGCAAACACAAGTGCTCATCACACGAATGTTTGCCCTGGCAGGGATTCGAACCCGCGACCCTGTGCTTCGAAGGCAGACGTACTACCAACTAGGCTACGGGGCCGTCCATTACATCATTATATCATATCACTAACCATATATACTTAGTGTTTAAGTAACAATTAACAATTAATTACTAAACACCCCTTTATGGCATTCTAAGTCGGGTGAACTTAGTAGGTCAATTAATATTTTATCATGCTATTTATTCTCGATAAAAATCCTATAGGGAGGTACATTTTGTAGACATTCGATGCTGGCATTCAAAATACTATTCACTCCTACCTAAGCATACACGATTATGAAATCACTACTCGGGTATACTTAGTAGTTAAAATATTTTGGAATAGCTGCTGTACTAAGTATACCCGACCAAAACTCAACAGGGAATCTTCACAAGGTACATTTGTATATGTCACCGTAAGATTATAAATACCGTTAGATTACGATCTATCTCGCGAGATTGTAAACTATCGAAAAATTGTGAACCAAACATACTGATTACAATTTAACAGATTATTTTTCGATAGATTGTAATCTATCGAAATTAAACCGTCATATTGTGAAATGGCATAGGATGGAACGCATCTCGCGCGCTAATTGGTTGATCGTCATATTATGCTCTGCGCCGCCATATTTGTTTCTTTTTTCGTTTATTATCTAATGTAAACAATCTGTGTTTAAGTGAATTTCAATTAATTTCGTGTTGAAAATAACTCACTGCTTTATAATAATTTCTATGAAATTATTGTGGAAGTAAAATGAATCCATGATTAATCGAAGAATAGAAGTTTGAATGATAAATGTGTCAGTGTAAGTAAAAATATACCATAATATAATATGATGTCAAAATTACTGATTATCTACTGAATAATAGATAAATACTTGATGTCACAATTCTTAGAGTGCATTAATTTTATTCAACTGACGCCTGTGTTTTATTTCCAACTGTATGGACATAGAACGGCCTGCTGTAAGACCGACCAATCAGGAACAGCCTTTGGACAGTTGACAATTTAACGCGCGACAGATTGTGATTTAACAGTTTCATTTCGATAGATTACAATCTACCGAAAATTAATGCGTTCAATTGTAATCAGTACGTTTAGTTCACAATCTTTCGACAGTTTATAATCACGCGAGTTAAATTGTAATCTAACGGTATTCACAATTTTACGGTGACATATACACTTGGAGCGCACCATTCACTCCTAAATATACCCGATCATGACACCCCAACTCGGGTATATTTAGTAGTGCGAATATTTTGAAAGCGCCATGCTAAATATACCCGACCAAAACCCCGTGGGGAGTCTCCACAAGGTACATTTAGTAAACACGCACTTTGTCCAGCCATAGTTTTTTGTAACTATTTCAATTTTATGATCACAATATCCTGACTGCCAAAGTACGAGCTTTGCTTTGTAAAAGAGTTCCAGTTCAAGATCCTAGTCCAGCAGTGGACATAATATCTATCAGATAAATCGCCTATTACCACCGCATCATATTATTGTGCTGTTACAAAATATCTGTTTCTCCTCTGTAACAACTAAAGTATTGGTATTAACAATGTAAGTAACAAAATACGCTGCAAAGTGTACAATGATGGGTAGGGTCAGTTCACACCGACCGAGGCGATGATTACACGTAGACAGCTGTTTTAGGTACATTGCGTTGCACAGCGTCGATAAAATTATGACGAGACTTCAACGGACCTATGTACTTCAAAATTATAATGAGTAGCGTAATAAAAATATTCAATCAATAATTTTTATTACACTTATATAGAGCTATAGAATGAATGACTTTGAACTTCAAAGTCAGTTCAAAGTTTGAAGACGCGATGTGCAAATTCGAGACTACAAATCCATCTTAAATGTTACTTACAGCCACATTTTACGGATTTTCTCAATGATGTTAAGTACTTATAAAATCCTTGGATTTCCCACATGTATAGAACACGCTTATGATTGCGACCTTATTTTATTTATACTTATAAACATAGCCATCGAGACTGCCACGCCATTTACTCATCGAATTCGAAATTCAGACAACTGTCATAAAATATCACTCGGACAAAAGAAACCCGACGGACTTCCTGGTCGTCGTAGACTTCACAATTCAGGAATTACTGTGTGACTTCCTTAATCACCTGGCACAATGAGTGATCAGCTGAAAACTGTTCCCGCAATGAATAAGTTGTACATTGGAAATCTTCCAATAGAAGCCGACGAGGCAGCCGTAAGGCAGCTCTTCATGGACCAGAACCTCACGGTGGCTGACATTTCTGTGAAAAGAGGTGGTTACGCTTTCGTGGACTTTCCTGATCAATCTGCAGCTGACAGAGCCATTGATAAGCTTCATGGTAAGTTTGTCTTTCTTACTACTATCATTATGTAGGTAGTGTAGTCAGAAGTCAGCAATAGTTCATTTTGATTGAAAAATCGTCTGCAGGTTCGTAGTTATAATATTGTGTCAATTATATCATACTATTGGGAACGTTATGTGGAACGACTGAACTTGAATAAAAACTGGCTAGGTCAACACGTAGAAAAGGTGCGAACTTACAGAATTATCAAGTAATACATACGAAGTTCACTCCAACCTTATAATACTTATTATATTATAAATTATAGAATACTAGCTTTCTGCCCCGCGGCTCTGCCCGCACTTACATTTTTTTCCCGTGGGAGTGAGGGATTTTCCCGCGGTAAAAAATAGCCTTTGTGTTATTCTGATGTGTAACTGTGTTACTGTAAAGTTTCATTAAAATATACTACATTCAGTAGTTTGCGTGAAAGAGTAATAAACATACATCGATCCATACTCACAAACGTTTAAAATATTTTTAGGATTACTACGTCTAAGCATAATTCAATTTTTACTGGGTCAGGGAGTAGTATTTAATAGGACTATCATATGGTGGCAGGAAACCGCTTGGATGCGGGATATTTGTCAAGCAGTGAAAATTGATAATAATTAAAATGTTGTAGTGACAGACAACACTAAAGTCAGCTCCGGTCATCCATACATACCACAGATAGGTAGTGTAATACTAGTCCATACTGGGCATGTCACTGTATGCTGAACTTGTTTTTATGTAGGTACTTATTTATTTCAGGTTACTCATATTGTGGCCTCCCCCTGATCGTTGAACCATCAGTGGCAAGTAAGAAAATGTAAGTACAAACATAATACATCCAATTAAATCGAAAACAGTCGATTAAAAATTAAATAAATACACTTCGCCTAAAAAGCTGAACAGATTGTGCTGAGAAATACAGGATGTTGGATAGAATAATGGGAAAGGATGTTTTTTTTTGGGAAAAAAAGTTCCTTAAGTAATAAAAAAAAGATTGCTTTGATCATAATTTAATTTAATCTTTTTATAACTTTGGAAGTGGTCGTAATGATTGGGGTGTGGTGAGGTGTTAGTTCTGTATGTACAAGGTCGCGTAGTAACTGGGAAACACTTCAAGGAATGCATGTTCAAGGAAATTGTCAAGTGGATACAGCACACTGAAAGGGATCCAATGTCAACGCTGAAACAATGGGTCGTCGCGCCCAGTCTATATTATTTGATTTGACTAACTCTCCACGCATGACTCATGAAATGACATGACATGATACGAGTAGTATGACTAAAATTCTGAATATTTTGTCCAAATCAAGGGAACTTTACATTTTATTATTATACAGATATTCCAAGTGAACGAATATCAACTTCCACACTAAGCTTCTGGCCTGTCTTCTGAACATTTTATTTATCTTTACCTACCAAAACAAGACCAAAACGTTTATTTTTGACTGTTTCGCAGAGTAAACGTTCCCAGCCTGCAAAGTGCCAGCACCACCAATCTAAAAGATTCAGGCAGCGACCCCCCGCAAGGATGCTGGAGGTAAGTGATTTATTTATTAGTACCTATTGAAGAAGCTCAATTATGGTCAAAAGGTGGCAAGATATTTTTTGGCTTGGTCTATAAAAAAAATATTGCGTCGTAAAAAAATATAACCTCTAGGTACCTATATATGCCTACTTATTTCCATTTCACTTTTGAAATTCAGGTAGGTAGGTTAACAAAAAAGAAGTAGGAATAAAATGGACCTTATCTTCAGAATATTTCAATATAGGTACCTATCTATCGAAAAATTCTGGATAGTTCTTATATAAAACATGACTTCAGATGAAAAAAAAACCTGTTTCGTATATTACATGGACGTACCTAGTTATTTTCTTGTTTTCCCCACTTTTTACAGTTTCCAGTTTCGATTTCAGCTTTTACAAATAAAATGATGTTCTTAATCTATACCTACCTGTGTCTATACCAATGATAAAAGAAAATGTTGTAGCTCACGAAACATTTTGTTTTTATAAAATATTTTTAAAGCGTTTTTGTTCAATTATGATGCCCAGAAATGTGCCCCTAAAATAGTCCATTAGCAAGCCACTGTGGTTGACTGCACCTGCTACACTGCTGCAACCTGCAACACACATTTTGTCTTGTTAAAACCTTCACATACAAAACGTACCTACATAAATATGAAACTACAACTAGGTACAATCACATACCTAACTTATACATAAACTTACACGCCGGAGTTCGGATCCCGGTATAAAATTGAACCAACCCAATTCTGTATGGTTGTCGTACAGGCGACTAAAGGAATTCAACAACTGCGATCCCCAAAACGCCTGCCAAGCGTGGTGGGTATTAAACAATTCTTGTAATTTGTTTGTGAATTCAATAAATAAATAAATACAAGCCTGTAGTGGACAGTTATAAAATAAGTAGTTAGTTGAATATTTTCAGGAATATTTTAAGAAACTGCCGCTAGTCAAAACGTTTGACTTATATAATTCTTTATTTTGTAGGTAGGTATCATGATTTATTTATTTTTTCTATCGCGTGTACATAATTGCTTAAATGCCATGAGAATATTTTTAAGAACAGCCGATCAAAATATTTGTTGAGACCTGAACATTGAAATAATATTGTAAAAAGGATGGGAGTTAAATAAATCAAATTGATATGTGAAAAGAGCGCCGCTGTCAAATTTACCGGGATGTTTCCGCAAGCCTGTTAGTGCCGTTATTGCTATTAATTGCTATTTAGTGTGAACTACGCGTAAAAATGTTTGACGTCTCTAAATTTAAGTTCTTAAATTATTGAGTCCCATCCTATCCCATGTCTTGATTATTTATTTAATTTGTTAAAAACTGTATTGTGGTTACGTGTACGCTGTTTGAAACCGCCATCTATGTTTTTTCAATGGAACCTGAAAACTCAAAGCGAGTCGTGCGTGTGTGGGAGTCTTTTTGATCCGTTCGTTCATTCGTTTCGTTTGGTTGGTATGCCGCCGCGCCCCGCCGCCCGCTCCCCGCCCGCCACTCCGCACAGTACTCGCTCCACGTCCGCATCGCACCGGTTATTTACTCCGCGTGCCAATATTCCCATTTTACAAACATCTTTCGAGACCTGTGTTCCTGTCTAGCAGGTTTAACCCTTTGAACATGGACTCCAACGTATCCCAAGGTGCTTCTGGTGACACTTCCCCAATATACGAAGACAGGTAAGCCATCTATGCTATCATTTAAATATTTGCTGGTCACATTTCCATGCCGATTATTGATATTTCCAAGTAGGTTCATAATAGGTATATGATTAAATTGTTAGTGCTACTTGCTTGATCTAGGCATTGTACCCATTTGTTACCATGGTAATCGCATCTGTGTAACCTACAACTGCGCTTCCAGTCTACCTGGCGGACTAGTATGCATGGTAAGCTAGGTTATATTAGTGTAGGTAGTAGGTATATTTGAGGTACGTATGTAAAATAATACAGATTTTTTTCTTTGTTGGACGCGTCCAGTGTTAGGTACCTAGCTGTCGATACATTTACATAAACAGACTGCCCAGACTGCTGAAGTGTTGGTACACACATTGCCATTGTATCCTACCTACTATTAGGTACCTAGCTAGGTAGGTAATAATTAGTTCTGCATCGCGTTTTTGTCCAATATTTTACAAAACTATACTTACATAATAATATGTAGGTAGGTATGTGGTCTATCTAGGTTAGGTTTAAGTAACTTTTTTTGTTTTATTCTCTTTTATTGCACATATACCTATTTGTATCTAAGAATATTTTCTACTTGTAACTAAAATACTTTTCGATTAAAATGAGAAATATTTGTCCTTTTCAGAGAAATAATCTACCTAGTAGGTACCTACCTACCTATATCACTACAAAGTCGTTTTCTCTGTCCCTATGTCCCTATGTTTGCTTAAATCTTTAAAACTACGCGACAGATTTTGATGCGGTTTTTAGATAGTGATTCAAGAGGAAGGTTTATATGTATAATACATGCATAATATAATTAAGGATAACCCACAATAACCATTTTTCCGTGCGAAGCCGGGGCGGGTCGCTAGTATTATAATAAGTAATAGGTACCTACCTACTTACTTTAATGTTGTGTTGACACGACCAGCTAATCAGTAAGTTTGTAACAAAAATAAAAATACTTAAACATTTATGTAGCTGAGTTACCGAAATTACACGCACAAGGTTTTATTTACGTAATTCTAGTAGGTAACATGTTGCATTAAGTATATGCAGTTGAGGACCAGTACAGAAATCAAGTTGAATTTAAGCTCTTGCTTGGGAAAAATATCTCATTAGACAAAAGTCGAATTACGTAACTAAATCAACAGTAATCAGCAGATAACCTGGATGTACAACAGTAGTTGGATGGATGGTTGGTTGGATGTTGGTGTAGATGGACATTCGGGTGGACAACATTAGGGAAGAGTGGTCCATCCAAAATAACGCTATCATCATTTCTGTGATAATACGCTCCCCTCCCCTTAGCACTTGTTGATCATAAACTACTTGTTTGCTAGAACATCGATTTACTTAGCAGTTTGTATCTCACTACGTCCATGCTTAGCAGACAAAGAAAATAAATCTGCTACGAACGACACGACGACGACACGCGACCAAATTATGTACCTACTTTACTTCTATCCAAAGAATATGTTTTGATGTAATGGATGCGCATAGATTCTAAAAATCGCAGAGATGACACGTCATGCATTTTTCCTTACAAAACCGCCAAGGTCTTCTAATTCGAGTCTAGGGTTTAGGCTAATTTTTTTTTATTGAACTACCTACCTACTCTTGTGTTGCAAAAGGACGTTTCTAGCTTCACCGGGGCTACAGAATAACCGGACTTGGCTTAGGGCAAATTAACTTATAATCGCACCTTCAGTAAAAGCTTATGTAAAAGTAAAAATAGTAGTAAAATTTTAGAATGTTGAACACTACTTTGATACAATATTCTATTCAAATATCTGGCCGAATATCGGGATGAATATTAAAGACCTTGTATTAAAAGTTAAAGTAAAGAGTCATAGCACGTGTGCTTTGATTTATTAACGATCCGGGTTGTTTTTTGTGCAATGATAAATTCTTTTCTATAAAGGATCACCTGTGAACGTGCACTTTTGAAGCATCTGTATAAGGGAAAAGAAAGGGGTGAACAAATGGCGCGTGCTATGCGCGTGATTCACGTGCAGCAGGCGGCGACGACGAAAGACTGTCTGTGTGCTGTGGTGCACCAACTTTTTGTTTGGTACTCTGCTTGCACTACTGCACAAGTGTTTGGAAATGTTGTGTAAAATAAAAAGGGCTTCTGAATATTTACAACTGTTCTCTTATAATCAACCCTCCTACTTGAAACGAGGTAAAAATATACAAAACTAGTTGCCTGCGGCTACGCCCGCGTTTGTTTTTGACTTTTCCCTGTACCATTTCTATCTCTGTACCAAATTTAATTATATTAAGGAATAAAGTTTTTTCCCATGCCCCAAGGTCGGATTGTCCCTATCGTATAGATAGATAGATAGATACCAAGTTTCATCAAGTTTCTGCCGCGCTCCACGGCTCCACCCGCGATTACAGTCATTCCCGTGGGAATGAAGTATTTTCCCGCGGTAAAAAGTCGCCTATGTACGGACATAGCCGTAGCTCCATACCAAGTTTCATCAAAATCGGTTCAGTAGTTTGGCGTGAAGACAGACAGAGTTACTTTCGCATTATAATATTAGTAGGGAAGTAGGGATTTTTGATCGTATATTTCCTTATATGCACGCAATTCGGACCCATATGATTTCGTTTCAATATTTGACCTTTATTTGGGTCTGAGATGTAATGGAAATATTTAAGAAGTAAGTACCTACTTATAGTACTTTCTTATATGATTGATGCCTTTAAAAAGTAATATGTCGCGTTGGTATCGTTGCACTCATCCATCACATAACACTACTCCGTTTTCGCACAAATAAACTCATGCAACATGTTTATCAAATATGATTTCTTTTTGACCTTGAACAGGATATTGTTTACTGCGTATTTCTTTCATAGAAGGTGAATCAAAACAAATAGGTCTTGGGCCTCACTCATATAAAATTCAATCTTGAACAAACATTATAGTAAACAGCCACTAAATAAAACAAAACAGTAGTTACGGTAGATTGTGAAAAGTTTTTGTAACGTAGGCATGTACCGTCAAAAGCACTACAACAGACACTTGTGGTGCGAATTTTAGGGCACCCTAATTCTGTAGAGGGGACTGCTGCAGAGCTGCCCCTGCGTTCCCTCGCCCTTGATATTTTTTTTATCAAACAAGAAATTACTCTTCGAACTGACATAATAGCAAGTCCGGTAAAGCTAGGGACGTTCTGTCCTGTTTATTTTAAATCTGCCTGCATAATCTATAGTACGGGTCCATACATACATAAACTCACGCCTCTTTCCAGTTTTGTTAGTACGGGTCCATGTCCTAACAAAAATCAGTTTTATGGTCCCATCCATCCTGAAGAAAGCATGAAACTTGTCATGAATGTAGAGCTGTCAATCAATGCTTCAATGTCGATATGGAAGCACGTCGAGAAATTATTTCCCCCCCCTCTTTTCTCTCTAATTTGGTTTTTTAAATTTTGATACAATGGGCCAAAGAAGTTAAATACCTTATACCATGAAGTAGTAATCATGCCTATTTTGTATCGAAACCAATGCGGCCGCTCAGAGGGGTGGGAGGGTAGGTGGAAGTGGGAGACGGGGTTAGTGTTTTAACTCTATCAGTCTCTATCACACATCTTTGAATACGGTACGTTAGAAAAAGATAGAGACATTCATGTTATGACATGCCCAATGAAAAACAAAATATCAATAAAGTATGACATTTATTTGTCTTTATTTGGCATGTAAAAAACATGAAACTTAATGGTTGCTGAATTTGAAAATAGTGATGTGATGTGGTAAGAATCGTAACGTATATTTATCGATTATTTTCGTACATTTTATCACATGGCTACTGGACTTATTTATCGAACCTCTCATAAACAATCAACTTGCAACTTGCAATAATATTGGTAACATTTCGTACTTCCGAATTCTTCTTAACCGAAACTTAATTGACCGAAAACGGTTCATAGAATATTTAGTTCCAATATGTTTCATTTGACATAACTTCATTATACCATAAATATGTTAAACAGGAGTATAATTTTCCAGAAAAACTACAACCATATTATCGAAATGTTATATTTGGTTTTACCAACTGTTTTACTTCATATATATTAATTATCCTGGAGGTTTATTATACAGAATTTACTTTTCCCATAATTTATAATGGATCTAGTTTTGTAAATAAATTAAAAAGAGAAATGAAACTCTGGAAAATGAAAATCTGGTAAAAATTATTTCGGTAAAACAATAATATGGAAAGTAAAAAAAATGCAATCCGTTTTCGGTAAAAACATATTCGGTATTAAAATTTTCGGATTTAAGATAGGTAACCATTTCTTAGAGCGCAGCGAAATTTACCTAGAGAAGAGAGGCACAAGGACAGACGGCACCTGATGGTTAGTGGTCACTGTCACAAAATTTAAAACAATATTTTTAATTTTCGGATCTTTTGGAAAACTGCGATAAATAAATGAAATAAAAAAATAATAAGCTGACGACTCGATTCTATATTATTTTTTATCGACTACTTCACATCACTAAAAATCAACAACACAATTTTCTGCTACAAAATTGACCACGAAAATTGTAAAAACCAAGCTTGCTGGTATCACACCAGAAAAATGTGATACCAGCAAGCTTTGTTAGTTTTGTTTGCGACATGGTTTTGGCACAATTTCACTGCACTATTAACCTTTTTGTGTTATTTATTTAATTTTTTATACACTTCTCATCAAAAAAATCGAAACACCTTGCAAACAAACTTAGTACGGAAGTGTTTCGATTTTTTTGATGAGAAGTATATTTTATGACAGAACATCACGACATGTCGTGGACGACTATTTGAAAGAAAAGTGTGAATGTGTGTGTGAGTCCAAAAAACATGTCTCAGCCGGCACCCATAGTACGTTTTGATTACTACTCCATTTGGGCGCGTAAAATTTTTTCTTCCTTCATGCCTTATACATTAAGCTACAAAATGACATATTTCATAGTTGTATTAGGCATTACTTCTAGAGTTATGACTCAAGTACTCTTTTTTTTGCCTTTTTAGAATACCATTTTTCCGTTAACTTTGTTTCGCGTAGATTAGATTCAGATTTTCCAATTAAATAAAACAGTCCATGTGTTAATCCAGGCCATAGTCTATCTATATATTGTAAAACTAGCTGTCGGCCGCGGCTACGCCTGCGTTGTTTTTCGACATTTCCGTATTAATTTTTAACCATCCCACGGAAATTCTTTAATTTTCCATGATTAAAAGTATCCAAGATGTTGACGAGAACGCTGCAAAGGTGAAGACTGATTCGTTCTAGTTCATGACTCGATAGCTTATAGCTCTGGTCATATAAGTATTCTAATAATTCTAGCGTAGGTCCTAATGCGTGTAGAATAGGGCTCAACGCGTGACCCTAGAACATCAAACATACGTATCAAAGATTTTGAGATACCTACAATAAATATGGCATTCAAACTAAGTACTGCATTCCTGTGCAAATTATGTCTAAACAGCAGCGACAAAGTACTAGCAAGAAAAAAAGTTATTCTGTGTACCTCAAAACTGGGCTGTTATGAAAATAGTAGCAGCTACGTTAAGGTAGCAGTAAAGTCAATTATACATATATATGTATAATTGACTTTATCCATATATATGTGCCATAATATGGCATGGCGACTAATATTTTAAGTGGTATAATAATTGTTTTGTCAACTGTCAGTATCCATATAAAAAGCCCTTTCGGGTCATAAATAACTACGAGTATTTGGATGTTTCGGGCATTGTTTAGTAGGCAACTGTAATACTACAAATAATAAGTACATATTTCTATGGGAGTGAAGTAGTTAAAGCGTGGTGTATGGGTGTAGGTAGGTATATTAGTGCGCTAATAGAACATACTAAATACTATCTAAAGCACAGTCTAAAGTCTAAAGTCTCACTTCTCTGTTATTTACATTACTCATTACTATTGTTCTCAAAAAACTGGGTCTAGGAATATACATGTCGCAGTCATCTGGTTAAACTAGCCAACTAACTGGACGCCTAGGCCGTTCATTGAATTTCGGCATCCAACTAAATAGCTGAAGTAGGACTAGCCAAGTTATTGAGTGCAACCTTAGAGAATAAATATACATAGAGCACGCGCATCGCTCCGCTGCCTTTATGTCAAGCGTAAGCAAATTTTGGCAGATTTTGTATGGGTGGTGAAACAAGTAACATTTTTCTTTTTTTATTTGTTCCTCAAGTCATGTTTGCAACTTATCACTGCACAATTCAAAATGTTCTCCTATAAAATTTCTTATTATCACCTAAAAAATAATCAGCTCCGATAACCATTTGATACTAAACGAACGCGCTGAAGATATTCGGACTGTTCATATCCGTGCTTACAGTTCATACTCGATAGGCGTACTCTATCCCTCCCAGAAAATTTTCTATTTATACTCTAAAAGTGCAACGTTTAACCAGATGACTGAATATCGTGAAGTCATTTAGTTAAATTGGATATTGTTTAGTTTGAGATGTTTGGTTAGGGTGACTATGATTACTTGACGCATTTTTTTACGAATACTTACCATTATGAAACAAAGTAAATAAGGTTTGATATAAGATGTATGAAAGTATTATAAAAACACAAAGAATCATATAATATAAGGAAACCATAAAAAATTTACTGCCGAAATGGCTAAGCATTATCACTACTATACTACTGAATTACTTAATGAAAACTTTGATCACTTTTTCATTTTCAATATTATTAATCTTTTGTAACTTTGTATTTATTTAGAACTAAGTACCTATTTATTTACGCAACTGAAATTGTTGTTACATTTAAATCCGCATAATAGGTCACTCACGTTTGTTAATTTCAAGTTTATATTATACACAGATTCCTTTCGCTGCTAGATTGATTGGAACTCATGGTCACCCAAAATTTTCGAATATTGTTTCTAACCTTCAACACTTTTTCAGCAATACGTGGTTTTGTTTGAGATCCTAAATTAAAGACACTATAATATGCGTCTTTATCAAACAAAGTATTACATAACATTCAGGAGAGCAAGGAAAATCGCGCTTCGGTTTACGATATTGACGCCATATTTGTTTTGGTGACTACTAGTGCCACAGTGGTAAAAAACTGAACTAAATTTGAATCACTTGGCTTTGTCTTGGTCAGTCATCTTGAAAGGGCTGACTTTCAATACGTCAAGTTAAACGTTGAGTGGTTGAGTGATTCTAGTTCAGTTAACTATCGGCCTAGGAATCCAATTGGGTGCCGGCGTCTAATGAACGGCCTAGGCGTCCAGTTAGTTGGCTAATTTAACCAGATGACTGCGACGTACATATTGCAATAATGGCAAACATTGGATTAGCAGTTTTTCAAATAATTCTATTTGCGTCCAAATAACTTTATAATAGTATCGCAGTTGTAAAATTTTTCAACGCTTAGGTATCTTATTTTTATCACAATTATCTGTCAAGTTTTCGCCTAAAAATCCTAAGCCTTCTAATTGTTTTTTTTAATAGTATTTTTTCGCCAACTTATTGCTTCGTTTTTTTACATCCCTAATCTAATTGTTACATACGTATAATTTATGTATCAGTTATATGATACTCAACCAATTTAATATCATGCCACTAAAATAAATTGGTAGTAGTTGCAAATGAGATAGAAGTCAATGTCAGTTAATAAAATAAATATATACTCCTAGAAGGCAAGAATTAAAGAACTACGAAAAATTATTAGAAAGCTATAACAATAATCCGTAGTTTAATACTGCTGCAATTGCAATTCGACACGCTGTGTGCAGTTGTGCAAGTTTCGGACCGCGAACCAATGGGGCGCTAGCCACACCTCTCACCCCTACCCGGCAATAATAGTGGTGCCTCTACACCACTAAAACTATTGTACACCATACAAAGGACTCTGCTATGAAACACAACAGGTAACCGTACTGTTTCTCGATTTTTTGTATACCAAATATGCTCTTGTTTATATCCCGGCTATCATACATCGGACTCTTTTTGCAATGGCACAGTGCTTGGTTGCTAAGTCATCCGCTGTATGGCTACAAAGACCCCTCCCCCCGGCCGATTTATAATTGCCAAATAATCCAATGTTATATCACTATGTAGGTACTCGTACTCCAACAACGCCACCCTTACTTTACTATCTTACAGAACTAACATAAGCACAGGATAAGGTGACGGCACTTAAAATGGTTGTACGTACACCACACAGCTAAATAACGGCTCGAATTTAAATAACAGGTGCACATAGCGCGGCGCAGCGGCGAAGAGAGATCTTATTTTGTATAAACATTGTTATGATGATATGAACATTCAGACCTTTGTTAGTAGGTATGGCTGTGTACCTTTTAATGGGTTGTCTGTCCGGACCAGCTGCACAGCTGCCAAAAACGTTAGAATAGCCTTAGGGGCCGTAAGTTAGGGTTTGAAGAACAGTTCAACGGTTTTTTAAATCAATTATTTATGTCCTTGCTGTTTTTCACGAATCATTTAGAGTTTATACTTTTGGCACTTCTATTACATTATTTTTGCTATTATTTTCTCGAGTCATGCTCATTTATAACTGTCTCTAACATATCGGTCCAGTAAGCCATCTTGGTCTTTATTTTTTTTCGTTTTAAAGTCTGACCAAGGTTTCTAATAAGTTTCACTAAGGCGCCACCTCTTAATCTCCTACCGTTTGTTCCGTAGTAAGTAGTTTTTTTTAATACGTCATAAATCGTAAACCGCAATTTACCTTTCACTATTATTAAAACCGATTTAAAAGATAAAAAGATTCCGTCTCGCACTTGGCCACATTTTTCTAATATGCAACCCAAAAACATACGAATTTTGATCCGCGCAGTCGAGTAAAAAAATTGTATCAAAAACTAGAATTTTGTACGTAAAAGCCACTTTTGTTTGATACCCAATTAAACATCGAAAAAACAAAAAACTAGACAAGGTAACAGGGTCATAATACCGTAATAATTTATACATGTAAATCACGTAGAATTTAATTACATTATTATGTTATATTATAATTATTATTGTAGTAATTAGTATATATCTACGAATGCACGCAGCAGTGGGTTGATAATATGGACTATATGAGAAAAATCACTTTGGATTTACACGGGTTTGCTCAACAGCTGGTGCTGTAGGCTATTAACATTTTTCATGCCTCATCAAACAAAATATAATATGTCCCCACCGACCGAGAGGCATTTTTGATGCCTGGGAAGACTGAATGGATGCCAAAAAGGAGGATATTCAGAATATTTAAGTAGTGCAAAAAACAGCTAATATTGGACCAGTTAATGAAACTTGGCATGGTTGTAGAATAGGTAGTCCTGAGTGGAAAGAAATCCATGGGACCCATCGCTCGCACCCCCTCTGAAGCCGGGGGGAGGGGGGTGAAGTTGGGTTTGGCCGCCCTTCTTGTTGACACTTAATATGTCTAAGTTAGGTTTCATTTTCGGATAACTCGTTAACGTAGTATTCATTTTTGGAATTATAAAATAGGGTTGCCATACAAAAAAACTAAACTATAGGACAAAATTCGCAAAACACGAATGAAGTTTTTCCACATAAAATAAACGTAATACAAAAAAAAGGGTCGGGTAGCAACATTCACGGGCTTTACAAATATATATCTTTTATGGCACTAGCTTGATAAAAATTGGGTTAAAAAAGATTGCATGCGCAGCAGACAAAGGTATATACAAGGAACTAGCTGCACGACCAAATTAGTCCCAAAACAGTGGTTTTAAGGGGTGATAGATACCTTAGATAATGTATGGCAAAAATGTTGTGGGTGTTACAAAACCTTCCAAAATTTTCTAATAAGAGATTTTTAGAAGATCAGGTCAGAATGGAAAGTGAGAGGGGCCGGAATAAGTACTAGATCTCGTTCAAACCAATTTTCGTTTCATGGGCATCATATATTTTTTTTAGTTTAATCATCACACACATTTTTCCACTTTGGAAGCGTCTCTCGTGCAAACTTTTCAGTTTAGAAAAAAAAGATATTAGGAACCTAAATATCATTTTGAAGACCTATCCATCGATATCCCACACGTATGGGTTTGATGAAAAAAATTTTTTTGAGTTTCAGTTCTATGTATAGGGACCCCCTAAATTTATTGTTTTTTTTTCTATTTTTGTAAGTAGACGGTTCACAGAATACATCTACTTACAAGTTTCAACAGTATAGGTATTATAGTTTCGGAATAAAGTGGCTGGGACATACGGACGGACACGGACGGACAGACAGACAGACACACAGACAGACAGACATTCCGTTTTTTGCCATTTGGCTACGGAACCCTAAAAGCAAAATTTTACATTAATATAAAAGCAAGTAATCTGTTTCGCTTTCTCTCAAATAGACTCTTAATTGCGATAAAAATGACAAAGTGACAGGAAGCATCATTAGAGAGTATTTTTGTTTAAGGTCATCATTATATTACTGCATTTCCAGATATTCAGGAAAAAAAAGACTAAAGCCGCGACGTAAAAAGCTTATCATACTAGTCATACTCAAATATCATACTTGTACTAATACTAATTACTAATTAAATTACTAATAATAAAGATGAAAGATTTGTGTTTGTGTGTGTGTGTGTGTGTGTGTGTGTGTGTGTGTGTGTGTGTGTGTGTGTGTGTTTGAGAAATGTGTGAAATAGATATTAGACACATTTCCTAGGAAATGTATAGGTACATTTCCTAAATGGGAATCGAAAATGTAATACATTCAAGATAATATCAATGGGTAAGCGGGGAGAGCGGAGCGAGGGGAGGCTATTGCCACAGAAGTATATAATAGTACTACTCATACTGAAGCACACTGAAGGGAACTTTACCTCCCTGCACCAAAACTAATTCCCCGCCCGATATCCCCCCCTCACTGCAATCCGTAGGCGCCGCCAAACTCCACCGGATGGTGTTGTGTGATATTCGATGAAGCATAAAGACTATTTTTCTCTTTTATTTACGTCTGGTAGGTAGTTGCCTGGTATAAAAATTAAACCACGTTGGTTCTTCGGAGTGTCCCACCTGTGTTATTGCGCCACCCGATCAGTCGAACTCTTGTGCTAGTGTTGCTTAAACATTCAGTGCGTATATGCCAGCAATAAATAAGTATAAATAGTTAAATTTTACAGTTAAATATTTTATATTTATGTTACCTGGGTAGCTTTCTTTACATTGTGGCGTATTATTTACTTAAAAGATACAGTGGGCTCAACTCTGCCGTGGCCGCTAAAATATCTAAAGGACGATGACCATTTTTATATGAGCCCCCCCCCCCCCTCTAACAGATCTTTTGTACGTGTCAATAGGTTATTATGGATCTATAGAAAAGCTAGTAGTAACCAGTTTTTTTTTGTTTTTTTTTAACAAGACGATTTTTTCTCGGAATATCCCGCGTCTTTGAAAGATGTCGCCATAATAAAAAGTAATCATATAGCTAAGACGCATACACTGAGATACATTTAAAATCTGTTGGTCGATGTTATTAGTTTTTAGGGTTCCGTACCTCAAAAGGAAAAAACGGAACCCTTATAGGATCACTTTGTTGTCCGTCTGTCCGTCTGTCAAGACCCTTTTTCTCAGGAACGCGTGGAGGTATGAAGCTGAAATTTATATCAATTACTCAGGTTTACTGTCCCTTGAAGCTGTGAAAAAATCAAACTTCTAAGCCAACGCAATCAAAAGATACAGCCGTTTATGCCGCAAATTTTCGACACTTGCAAGGGAATCAAAACCTACAGGGTGCTTCCCGTGAACTCAGAATCTTGAAATTTGGTACGAAGCAACGTCTTATAGCATAGATAAAGGAAAAATTACGAAATCCATAAATTTTTAGTTACATCACATAATATATATTTTTTTAATAATTTTAACCTTACTACCCATTTCCTCATAAACGCGTAGAGGTATTAAATTGAAATTCATACCAAATACTCAGGTCTATAATACCTTTAAGCTGTAACAAAATCAAACTTCTATGTCAACGCAATCAAAAGAAACAGCAATTTAAGCTGCATATTTTGAAACTCGCAAGTACTCGCAAGGGAATCAAAACCTAAAGGGTACTTCCAGTCGACCTAGAATCTTGAAATTTGGCATGAAGCAACGTTTTATAGCACACATAAAGGAAAAATTCCGAAAACCTTAAATTTTTAGTTACATTACAAAATATATATTTTTTAATAAATATAAACTTATTACTTTTTTCCTCATGAACGCGTAGAGCTATCAAGTTGAAATACTTACTTAGTACTTAGTTACTTAAGGGGCTACCCGAGGCTAAGTGGCGCCACCATCAGTTAAAAATTAATTACTCGCGAAGTATATTTTTTTTCTAAAATCCGGACGTTCATTTTGAAGTTGGCGTGCTATAGGATATATAGGGGCCATAAACTGTATTTATTATAGTCCGCTGTAGTTACAGATAGAAAAGTTGCTAAAAACGGCCACTTTTGTCAAATTTTCTATCTGTAACTACAGCGGACTATAATAAATACAGTTTATGGCCCCTATATATCCTATAGCACTCCAACTTCAAAATGAACGTCCGGATTTTAGAAAAAAAGAATACTTCGCGAGTAATTAATTTTTAACTGATGGTGGCGCCACTTAGCCTCGGGTAGCCCCTTAAACGATAAAGAGATCTTTGTCTTAAATTTATGCTCCTCCATCTTTCCCCATTGTAATGTTATGAATTTCATTTTGCAATAAGATTACCATAGTTATGACTCGATTGTCGTAATGAAAGAACTTTGTAAACCTTGCAGGTTTGTACGGAACCCTCGGTGCGCGAGTCCGACTCGCACTTGGCCGGTTTTTTTTTTTGTTTTTTTGGGGGACGTTTTGACACATCGTCCTTTAAGTTGTTGGTCTCTTTCATTCATTCCTAGTACAGGTTCGGAATTTTATACAATACCTAGAAAATTTATACATTTTATACAATTCCTAGGAAATTTATACATTTTAATGAAAATTTATACATTTGAAATTTATACATTTCCTAGGATATGTGTGAATTAAATAATCTTTAAACCATTATTTCATACATTTCCTAACGAGCTCCGGAATTGTATATGTCGCAGGCTTTTTGTACGATTCCGCCGTTTACATAAAGCGTCGGCAATTTATAAACGCTCGCTGTAATGTAAAATGCCGAAGGCAAAATGTATAGGGTTGGCACAAAAATCAACTTTGAAAAATGTAATTCTCCGGCGGTCGCCGACCGCTGCCGCGGTACGCTCGCTCCGCTCGCTCGGCTCCCTCCGCTCTGTTATTGACATCAGTCTAACCTAACCTAACCAATCGATTTAATTCTGTGTAGAGATTTGTTTTTTTTTTTTAGCGGGGGGCTGCGCCCCCCGAGCCCCCTCTTTTGCCCCCCCGTCCCCCCGCTTCGGTTGACTTGACGCCCTGGCTACTATTATCAAAGCCAGTAACCTTTTTGTAATCGGGTTGAAAAATCTATAAGGGCTTAGAATACCACTTCAGAAATGGGGGGGCTTTGCCCCATTATATACAGGTGCATCATTATTTTTCAGCTAGCAATACGGACTTAGCTAAAACTGAGTGCGGACTTATTAAAAACCTTTTTGTGCCAACCCTATATATTTTGCCTTCGGCATTTTACATTACAGCGAGCGTTTATAAATTGCCGACGCCGTATGTAAACGGCGAAATCATACAAAATGCCGACGACATATACATTTCCTAGGAATCGTATACAATTCCTGGGTTTCATACATTTCCTGTACCTACCATATATTATGTATAGTAGTAAAAGTGATTTGCATAATATCCCCGAGAAATTTCGCGCGGTGCACCGGCCGGCGTCTTTCTCTTCCTTTTAAAACACGTCATTCGTTGTTGTGTCTTGTGTGCGAGCGTTCGAAGAAGAGTGGGCCAAGTGTGACTGTGTGAGTGAACCAGCGAATGCACTCGTCCGGATATTGGCGGGACGCCTGACATGATTTTCACTTAGAAAATTGAATGAATGTCCCGTTCAGGACACAGTCCCGCTTTTTAGTTTTTCATTTACCTAGAACTATCTAGCTAGGTGTTAAAAAACTATCGTAGGTGGTTAAACTCGAAAATGGCGAAGCATATAAGAAAGGAAATAGGAACCCACCGAAAAAGATATTTATTACCTACTCGTATGATTTTAATTATAGATAGTTAGGTACAGTAGCCAGCACATGCGCCGGGACTATTATTTATTATTGACCTTTGAGAGTAGTAGTAGATACAGAGCGAAACCCGTGGTGTGCGATATTGTCCAACCACATGTGCTGGCTAAGTACCTATCTGTAGTTAGGTACCTACTATAGATAAAAGTTTAAGCAGCTACTGAAAAAGACGAATATTTAGGTACCTACAGCAGTTTTCAAGTAGATAATGTATTTAAAAGTAGATGGGTAAGTAATTGCCGGTTGTCCCGCGTTCATAAAAAAATTAATTACCTATGCCCTGATTTTAAATATGTAGGTACCTACGCGAATGCTGCTAAATGTGAAGCCGTGTCAATGTTGATTACTTGCTCAGAAATATTCAGTGCATTATTGGCGACAGCACTGGCTGGCAGGAGCAGTGGTAGAGACCGAGCATAAAATGTGGCTTACGAAAATTAAGAAAATAGCCCTGGTACTTACTAAGCAAGGCTTCTGGTGACCTCTCATGTTATACAGATTGTATGTGCGACAGGATCACCAGATGTCATGCTATGTAAGGTAAAGCGGGACACGAGACGAGCGACGCCTGTACCAGACGAAGTAGGCGGTGTTTGGCGACCGCCCTTCGCGGGCCCCGGGCGAGCGCGGCTGTGGAAGAAAACGCACGGGCGCGGGGCGCCGTCGTCGTACGGACCCACTAACAAATATACTTCACGAACTAATATTGGCTTTAGTGTTTGACATTAAACTGTCGATGATTGAAATAAAAAATAATCTGTTAAAGTATATCTGGTAACTAACACATACACTTCCTAAGCTAAGATAGATAAATTATGATTAGGTACTGGTAGGTATACTTTCTGCCCCGCGACTCTGCCCGCGCCAACGGTTTTTCCCGTGGGAACGAGGGATTTTACTGCGGTAAACATTAGCCTATGTGTTATTCTAATGTATAAGTTGTATTATTGTACAGTTTTATTAAAATCCATTTAGTAGTTTTTGCGTTAAATTAAAGCCTATGTTTGTTCATTACTCTATGTAATGAACAAACATCCGTCCGTCCATGCATCCATCCGTCCTTACAAAGCTTCGTATTTATGATATTAGTAGGATGGGTTAGGAGTTAGGTACATTCATTCATAATCTACTTCTTCTTCTACACAATGTACGGTGTTTTACATGGTATAGGTAGGTATACCTAATGACAAGCGTCTCAAGCTTGTACTGTTTTTGTCAATCGTAAATTAAACACCTAGTGCTCTTTTTACTAGATGGCGGTATATTTTCCACTAGATGGCGTGTTTTTTTTTTAAGTTTATTTATCCCTTATGGGAAAGGCAAAGGGTTCAAAACCCATACAGACTAGTCTTGAGTAATAATAGCAGATCTTCAGTTTCATTAATTTTGTCGCCTTTAGTCATTATTTCTTCTATCCGTATTGAAGTAGTTTAGTTTTGTCACGGGATCATTGTAATGCAAGGGTGATCCTTAAATTCCAATGACATCGGAGTTTAACGTGGGGTATCAAACCAGAAACAGCTAACCACTCATTTTTTCTCACTTTCATTGAATAGTTCTCGTACTAATTCCACCATATTAACACTACAATTACCATGAAAAACTAATTTTATAAAGGACGAAACAATGAACCTGCCATTTCTTCTCGATCCCCGCGTAAACCCCCAGATCCAGCTAGATGGCATAAGGTGCATAAACTGGCTACTAAATGAATATTATGAACTTAGGGCAGTTCCCGTCATATATCTATTTTTTTCGTTCTACGGAGACCGCAAAGGACGTGATGTTAGAACGGATGCTATTTTGAACTATATTCTAAACTATATTTTTTATACCAATCAAAAAAGAAAGAAAAGCTTTTTCAAGCATTTTAGTTAATCGAATACAGTTGCACAAAGATACTAAAGTTGTTTTCTTGTCCTATTAATAAATTGATAACCGTTGAGTTATTTACACGATGATGTCGTCTTCAAGGAGATGCGTGTTTATTTCCCTTCCCAAGCTCAATGATTTTAATTTTTCCCTTCTATTTATAGATAGTTGATAACCATTTTTTATTATGTTTTCAACTGTTAATATTGTGTAAGTTTTGGAAGATTGGTAAACGTCTGTATTCTTAATTGCTTGTTTAATAAACCACTCTTTTTAAGGCCAGAATTTTCTGGGGCTATGTAGGCCTGACAGACCTAGAGCAAGCAAGCCCGTGACATGAACAGTCATTTTTGAGGCTATGTTGGACTGACAGACCTAGAACAAGCAAGCCCGTGACATGAACAGTCATTTTTGAGGCTATGTTGGACTGACAGACCTAGAACAAGCAAGCCCGTGACATGAACAGTCATTTTTGAGGCTATGTTGGACTGACAGACCTAGAACAAGCAAGCCCGTGACATGAACAGTCATTTTTGAGGCTATGTTGGACTGACAGACCTAGAACAAGCAAGCCCGTGACATGAACAGTCATTTTTGAGGCTATGTTGGACTGACAGACCTAGAACAAGCAAGCCCGTGACATGAACAGTCATTTTTGAGGCTATGTTGGACTGACAGACCTAGAACAAGCAAGCCCGTGACATGAACAGTCATTTTTGAGGCTATGTTGGACTGACAGACCTAGAACAAGCAAGCCCGTGACATGAACAGTAATTTTTGGGGCTATGTTGGACTGACAGACCAAGAGCAAGCAAGCCCGTGACATGAACAGTAATTTTCTGGGGCTATGTAGGCCTAACAGACCAAGAGTAAACAAGCCCGAAACATGAACAGTTATTTTCTGGGGCTATATAGGTCTGACAGGGCCCATCACATTAGTTAGATATCCGTGAACGTATATTAGAAATCGTATAGCTAAAAAACGATTTCTCGTGTCATTTGGTCAAGCAAGAGCCCTTGGAATCCTGATCGGAATTTCAAACATTTGGTAGTATATGGTCACTAAGGTTTGATTACATTATAATATAATGATTATATATTTGAGATTTTGTATGTTCATTTGCGAACCATTAGAAGTGGCTGTAGATTGAAGAACACGCACTGTAGGTAAATAAGAACGCTGAACAGACACTAGTTAATTAACATTTATTTACAAGGGAAAACGGTACAGATATTTTCTCGACGACGGTTTAAATTACATTTAAAGGCGAATTCTTTACGTAATAACTAACACACATAATTATTAATAAATTCGGCCATCCAGGCCGGAAGTTAGTGGAAGACTGAAAAACAATGGACGAGGATGACGTATGAATAACAAAATGGATTCCAAATTTGAATGTTTGAATTTAGACGAGAAAGAAATATAAAATGAGACGAAAGTGAGGTTGCGTTACAGCCTTTATATAAAACATTGAATAGATTGAACTTGCCAATTTTAGGTGAGCATACTATACTGTTCCTTACTTTAAGAGCGTACCTAATTTCTTGGGTCGGGTAAGCAATCGTCAGTTTCCTCAATCGCTAGTTTTTTTAATTCGTTATTTTCATAATTTGTCGTTTTAAGAAATTCGTTAACTGGTTAATTAACTGGTCAGTTTCCTCACTCGTCAGTTTTGTTAAATCGTCATTTTATATAGCTCCTAGAGTGGAGGCGAGAGTGTATCACCAGAACCACAATAGACAAATCAAAAAATAAATATCACCAAAAAGTCGCCAAAGTTCGACTAGTATGAGCTGTATGCTGTTGCCGAAACGTGGTCGAGAAGAAGACAGATGCACGACTCATGGAGATTACATTAAGCGTCTAGTTGTTTAAGGCAAAGTGAAAGGCACTAAACCACGAGATGGCCCATGCGGTGGACCGACCAAATTAAAATTTTGTTGGGGGTAAACCTCTGTATGATGACAAAAATGTCTGCCAACCGAAAGAAGTGGCCAGAAATCATACGGCGAGTAACATCCATGCCTGATAATGACGACAACTATTTCAAGTCAAGGTGAAGCTTGATTGGTCGTACCTTTAAACACAAGCATAGAAAGGTCAAATTTTAAAAAAAAGAAAAGGAAAGGACCATTGTTTCACGAACTGACAATGACTACATCGCACTGTACATACTCAATTTGTACATGTGCAGCAACAATCTAGAATCAGTATGTCGTGTGATCAGAGGTGTACTAGCCTATATATCGATTATTTACCTACGTCGAAAATTTCTACCCATTTCATTTTTGTACCCCTAAATACCGTATACGTGATCGATCACGTACGGAACGAACGATGCTGATTTTATGGTATACTTTAAAGCCGGCACTACACTCTCGACAAAAGGGACGCAGTTATGCGTTAGAATGAGATGCAAGTACACCACGCTCACTCTTGCGCATAACTGCGTCCCTCGTATTGGCCATGTCTTGTCTAGTTTTGTGGAGAGTGTAGTGCGGCTTTAATACTCGTACTTTTCTGTAAACGTTCTGGGAATAATTTAGGAAGGTACGGTCAAGAAAGACACAATCCAACTTAAAAAAATACGGGGCTACGCTAGGTTATGTATGTGCACTATTTTCTTAATTAGCTTTTTTATAATTAGTGCACATTGAAGTGTACCTCAATAAGACTTACTTGTATACTTATTTTCCTGCTAGGGTTTTGACATCAATTTCTGATATTGATAATAATAAAATGCAAAGAAAATAAAGCGAGCAGTAAAATATCGAAATCGATACTTGCGCTTCACTAAGGTGTGGCACGCTCTCCCCGCGGGCCTCGAGTTGAGCCACGCCCAGTGCGCGCATTCGCAAACAAAACCCACACGAAATGGATTCTCAGAGAATTTATCAGTGTTGCCGGTACGGTTGTTTTTATCCGTTTGTAGATAATTAGGCTAAAGATAGTTCCCGGACAATTTGGGATGGTCGCTAAGTATGGTAAGTATCCACTACAGCTACAGCTTGTTTGTACGATGTATCTTCTTCTACTCGACTCATTGCACCTGGCAAGTCATGCTCAACATCAAGAGCAGATTTTCATTATACGCTTCCCATAATAATATGATTATTTACTCTTTCATCAAAATCTAACAAAATTTAATAAAACAATTAAATTTTTGCCGCCTAAAATAACCATTTTTAATTTGTGTAGCTTGCCGTAATTAACAGGGAAAAAGTCCATTATTTATATCCTTTAATCCTATAACTAATCCAGGTATTTTTTGATTCGGTTTCGTACTTTTTCTGGTCTGACGCCTGGCAACACAGGAATTCATCGCCTGGGTCATAGCCGGTCGGTCGGCTCGTTCGTTCGTTCTCTCGCAATCGCAACGCGACTCGAGAAGGTAGAGCAGGGCGGCGGCAGTCGTCACGTCAGTTAGTGATCTCGGTAGCCAACGAAACGTACCGCGGCGATACGTCGTCAGTAATTACAATTAAGCAAGCAGTAGTAAGTGCCGGCCGATCCTTGCTTCCAAATCAAAGCCAACACGTGTGCGCACCGGTTGGACCCATATCTTTCCGGTTTTGTGAAGTGAATAATAATAGGTACCTAGTACTTTGTCAGTGAAATGTCTAATTCTGTGGAACAACAGTTTAGCGAACTTAATTTATCCCAGGAGGATCACGATCAAATTTTTGAACATGAGGATTTGCAAGACAGGTTAGTTGCATTTTTCTACATACCATAATAATCAGTAGGTAGGTAGGTACCGCCGCGCAGTGTTGCCATAAGTCCTACCTAACCTAGTAGACCACAACATTATGCCGCTTGTCGGCATGACAGTAATGCAATTTTATTCTCGGTAAAAAAGCAACAGGGCGGTGTTTTTCCCCCACAATAGTGGTACCTATACTATGGTATATTTACAGTGAAATTCACACACATACCTACCTAATTATATTCAGTCTGATCTGACCGAATAGTCGTGTACCGCCACCGCCCTGCCGCTTGCCAGTCTGACTGACGGATCTTGTTGGTCGGACATACATAACCATCACTGTACTGTGTTTAGTTAGATGACAAAATATATAAATCAATATTTCATGAAGTTAGTGTTTTGTAGCATTAATACGGTGCTTACATTGATACTAGTTAGTATGTAGAGCGCTGAAATCGCTTTTCAGTCAGGCTTGAAACTTACAGCCGGTATCAAAGAGCTGGTTTTAACAAATGACTTTGATTTACTTATCTACTTACCTAAGCAGGTACGAGTAGCTAGGCAAGTACCTGGACCGGTAAAGCTTGATTGATTTGTCGACTTTTGCGCATTCGCTGTGATAGTCCGAACAAAATATTACAATCACGACATCTATACTTCGATAGCTATACTACTACACGGTGGTTTGGACTTGAGACTAGATATTAAAACTCCTCTTGTACCCTCTCTTATCCTTTGATCCTCTGTAATCCTTCATCAATAAAATATTTGTAATTCTGTGTTTCAAATGAATCACTAGGTACATAATCACATACTTCCTAATATTATGTCTAATCGTATTGACAACTAAAACAGACTATTAGGTATCAATAAATGTTCGTCGATTGATTGCTTGCAGCCATGTGTATGTACAGTAGGCAGCACATGCGGCTGGACATGTTGACCTTGAGAGCGACCGTATTTATTCCGCAGCGGTATAGGTGAATTTTGTAGTGCGAATGTCCAACCGCGTATGCTGGCTTCTGTACACAACAAAAATATGACAATTACAATAATAATTATTAATACCTGCTAATACTACCTAGTAGGTAAGTAAAGCAATTGGCCAGTACCGACATGGTCATTTACCTATGTGCCAAAAGAATAAATATGTACTCATTTACCATATTATCAGTGTAAGAAACGCCCTTTTTCGAACAGGTGTAATCGCAATGCTTGGTATTTGAATTCCTTTTGAACCTGAAACAGACTAGCACGCGATATGCTCGCTAGATGTTGCTAATGTTGCTATTTGTCTGTTCGTGCAAATCATACTAAGACACAAAGAAAAATAAGGCTTTGGACTGACTGTCCCACCCTTTTAATAGCAAATATGCAATGGCACCAATGGTCACAATGGCATCACTGTCCACTGAGCGTACCTACTGCTACATTCAACAAGCACTTCCGCGGCTACATTCATTCAACCCGTTACCCATGCATGTGCTCGTTAAATCCGCTTGTAAATAATGTCTAGGTTCAAAAGCGTGTAAGTTTGTGAGTATGAATGGATGTATGTTTGTTACTCTTTCAATCACGCAAAAACTGCTGAATGTATTTTAATCAGGCTTTATAGTAATCTAGCTTATACATTAGAATAACACATACTACAGGAATGACAGAGATAGAAATGGTAAAGGAAAGTCGAAAACCAATGCAAGCGTAGCCGCGGGCGGGCAGCTAGTGTATTAATATACTAGCTTTCCGCCCCGCTGCAACCGTTTTTCCCGTGGAAATGATGTATTTTCCCGCGGTAAAAGGTAGCCTTAATCCATCCCCAAGACCTATTTTATATCTGTACCGTTTCATTAAAAATTTCCACCCGCGCTACCAATTTTCCCGTGGAATTGAGGTATTTTCCCACAGTATTGAGTAGCCTTTATCCCTCCCTAAAATCGATTAGGTATATCTCTGTACCAATTTTCACCAAAACTTCCCGCGCGACTTACCTTTTTCCCGTGGGAATAAGGTATTTTCCCGCGGTAAGAGGTAGTCTATATTCTACTCTAAGGTCAAATCTATCTCTGTGCCAATCTTCATCAAAACTTTTTACCTGTACTGCTATTTTTCCCGTGGGAAAAAGAATTTTCCCGCGGTAAAAGGTAGCTTATATCCATCTCCAAGGTCTATATCATACCCCAGGGTCAGATTGCTGATACCAAGTTTCCGCCCCACACGGCTCCACCTGCGCTTACAGTAATTCCCGTAGCCTAGCCTTTTATTTGACCTTCCCCTAAGGTCTATTCTATCTCCTCATCAAAATCGGTTCTGTGGTTTTGGCGTGAAAACGTAACAGACAGAAAGTTACTTTCGTAGTTATGATATTAGTAGGGATAAATCAATATATAAAATATAGTAGGGAGGGAAGTAGATATAATATAGTAGGGAAGTAGGGATAAACCATCATTTTTTTCTATACCCTACTTGCTTTTACATAGTTGGATATAATACATATAATATGTTAATTTATTTTGCTTTTCTGTAAACTAATAAGTTTTTATTGTGATTGCACCAAATCTATTTGTACGTTAGTACGTTGCGTTTCAATAACATAGATTTCAGATCTATACGACTATTTGCAAAAATATGGATTAAAATAAGATTTAGATTAGGTGACATTGTTAGCCAGCCAGATGCAATTAGTAAAGTTAGCTAACAATAAAATCACGTTAAAATAATAAATTTGTGACAACCCTATAGAAGGCGTGGCCTATCTATAGCGCATGCGCGCGGTAAATAAACTGCGAAGCCGACGACACGCTAGTGTAGAGCAACAGGCGACGTGTGCCGTGGCCTGGTTTTAGCTACCGACCACAGACCGACCAGTAAGCCTAGCATGGACTACTGTGACATGCAAATCTCGCATTTATTTGTCAAAAAGCTGCGAGAAACCTGCCATATTGAAATATTATCTTCCATAAGTCATGTCACGCGTGAAACCTCATGTTCGCCTCCTCATGCTTTGTCGCCAGAGGTGATAATACTAGTAAATTACAAAGCCCACATTCAACAAGCGCATTAGTTCAACCAGCTGTCGCTGAAAGCTGGTTGTGCACGCGCCCGCACCCGTAAGGAAACGGAGCGAGTCCTTTCGTTTTGCAAACATCAAAGAATTTGCTTGCCTGCCTAGCGTTCACACACGCATAATGTTATTATCTCGTGCGCTTTAGCCTCCGGTAAATAGAGGCAATAATGCGGTGACAGCCGATGGGGATAGTAAATCGATGGTTCCGAAGGGCCTGCGAGGTCGGGTGGGTAGCCAAAAGCGTGTGGAATACCGGATTGCATGCCGGGCGTGTGAATCCGGCATCGGGGACCGACTACAGGTTGCTGCCGCGCCGGGCGCGTCACGTGTTGTAAAGTAATTTCAGTGCCCGCGTTATTTTTCACAGGGAGTGTGTTTTTTTCCCGCTGTAAAAAGTGATCTGTTTTTACACGCTTTATATTAGCTTCACTTGTAAGTAACTATGTATGTAAGAAAATCTTGGAATCTTAATTTGACCCACTTCCCGGTCTTCGATTAGGATGAAATTTTGCACACGCTCTGAGTTTTGATGACAATACATGACTAGCTAAGAAACGTCATTACAAATCCAATATGGCGGCCTCCCTAAGATGGCGAACTGGCTGTTTGAAATCCACCCCCATGATATGGGTATCAAATGAAAGGGTTTGCTGTCAGGAATACGAAAAAAAAAGTCACGTGACTTAAATCCAATATGGCGGACGTCCAAGATGGCGGACAGGAAGCGTGTTTTTTAGTTTTTTATACTATATATTATTTTATTTTCATAATAGGTAAGGGTTTTACAATATAGGTAGGTACGTAGATTTACTGGCCACCATGATTGGATTGCAGCATTTGTAGATCGTTTCAAAAAACGAATAATTCCGGGATTTTTTTAATCAGCTTTTTGAACACGGGTGACACGAAGAAAATAAGGAGTTGGGCATGGATAAGGCGCCGCTTGCATTAAATTTATACCGAGAAATAGCACGTCTTAATTATGGACCCTATGACCAGTATGACCTAACAAACAGTCAATATCCTAGTTGCATTTTTTATTATTAACTTATTTTTGTTTGTAACTAGCTGTCCGTGCTACTTTTCGCCCGCGTTGCACAAACCTACCTATTCCTTACAACAACAAACGTAACAATTTAAAATAATCACTAGTTTACAAATTATTATTTTTATAAATACCCATAGACAATTTATCGTAATTTCGATTTGTGTCTACCTTCATAATGATTATAAAGCAAGCCATATATTTTTATCACGTCACGTTTTTTAAATATATCCTAAAGTTGTTTTATACCAATTTATACGTCGAGTCTAGTTTGTAACTAAAATTTCGTAAGATGAAAGTAATAGTTGAAAGTGATTTCCTTTTAAATATGTCTAAAAGGCAGTGTATACATTAAGCCCCAAGTGTTTTTGTTATATTTGTGGAAAACTGGAACAAAAAAGAAGATTAATCTTATAGTAGCGGTAAAACGAGCCTATTTCCAAAACTTTCAAATGCCTGTATCAAACCTTGATAAAAATCTAGTACCTGAAGTAGTGTATGATAACTGCAGAAATGTGCTTACGAGCTGGGCTGCAAATAAAATTAAATACTTGACATTTGGCATGCCAATGCAATAGAGAGAACTAACAAATCACGCCACTGACTGCTACTTTTGCCTAATAAAAACTTATGGTTCAAACACTTGAAAAAAATGTTTCTTGGTCTTTCTGACGCCAAGTTAAGAAGGGAAAAATAATTCGTAGTACCTCAAATCAGAAAAATTCTAAAAGTTGAAATTTTTAAAGGCAACATGCTCAGTTTTGTTTTAAAGCAGTTGAGAAAAAATTCTTATAACCATAAAGCAGAGAACTAAGAAGAAATTGTTTAAATTTATTACAAATTTACTAAATTGGAAGTACATGTATAGCTTAATATCCACTTTTACCTCCCACACTTATTTTTTTTTTTGAAATCCTGAAAAGCGTAAGTGACGAGTATCGCGAACGTTTCCATCAAGATTTAAAAGTCATTTGAAGAGAGGTACCAAGGTTTTTTGGGGCAAAAATACGTTAGCCGATTAGTGCTGGTCTATCCCAAGATAAACTAACCTCGACCAGTATAAAAAAAAGTTTTACTTTGCGTCATTTTTTATTTTTATTTTGAGAATTGATGCAGTTTTACCAAACTTTCTTATTATATATTTTCAAAATGTGACGTGCTAATTTTTTTTCTACGTCAGTATCGAAGTTAGGATGGTTTACTCTAAAGATACACAAACTTTCATGCGTGGGTATTTTTTGTTGTAAACTAGTGATTATCCAATTCGGTGCAGCCATTCTGAAGTGATGCGCGTACTTTTACATCCCAGTGGTCCATTGTTATTAATATGTATGTTGTGTAGATACGTATGTATGTATGTATGTCTGCCCAATCCAGAAGCCGCCGTCCCATACCGAACAAGGCTTATCCGCGCCGCGTTCATTTTCTGGGTGAGGAAAATCTGTATTGCATCCTGGGCTGGAGGATATAGAGTTACAAACGAATTGGAGACTAGTGGAAAATAGTCTTTAGATGGATGCGACGGACTGACACAGACACAATAATGTGTTCTAAATACCTAAGTACTTCTGCGCCAGTCGCTTGGGTCTTAAAGGGCAGGTCGTCGACATTGCCAGAAAAAGAGCGATTAAATTCTACTACTAGGTATCATATCTTCTTTAAACTAAATAGACGTGTTTATATTATCGGTTAAAATGTATTGCTACCTATTATCATTATTTTTTCTTTTGCCTATTAAGAAAAATGGGTTGGATGGAACAAAGGAATCGTCGAATCGAATTGTGTGCCACAAAAAAAAATAGGTATATATCATATCGAAAAATAAGTACCTACATATACGATTGAGGAAAATTTAAATACTACCTACTAAACTCGTTATTGAACTCTAAAAACAAAAAAATAGAAGGGTTCCTTTTTGAGGTAGCAGACAACGGGCGTGCTTTTGCGTCTTTTTACCAGTTTAGTAGGATATGGACGAGCTGGTAAAAACATGTTGAGATGGTATTTATGTATATGCGATGCCTTACCGTGGTACAATGTAGTGTATAGCAGACGTCGTGTACGTTTATAACGGACAGACGGAATGATACTTATTTACCGAGTAACAAATTTGGTATTGTACCTAAGCTACAAATAAAGTGTGTACAAGTAGTTTATCGCTTCTCGCAGCCGATCATCAAAGGTACTCATCAGTGGGCTGCCGCTGCATGTTCGCTTCGACAACATCGAGCCCCTGCTCTCACAGTACGGCAACGTGCAACACTGCGACAAAGCGAACTCGCGCGATTCTAACACCCAAGCAGTGTTCATCACGTTCGAGAGTCCTGAGCAGGCGCTGCAGTAAGTAACCTAGTTGTTTGATGGCCTTTGGGCGCCGCTGCCTTGTTACCGCGCTCCCCTTGGAATGGAACCGTGCTCTCTTCGCGTCTTATGGCTTTGCTTCGCTTACTACTAGTTAGTTAAACGCTTATTCTTTCTAGCATGCTAGCATACTAGTTTTGTTCTCGACTGGTGTCTTTAGGCATGACTAAGGTGACACGCTAAGGATGCATGAGCAATGCGTTGCGTTCCATCAATAGCACTGCGACAAGAGCAAAGGTAGATGACACCGGTTGGTGTCGCAGAATAAACGAAACGTAGCGGTTTGTGATGCATCTGCTACACCAAATACTTGTTAACGTTATCATATCAATAATCAATCACAAGCATCAGGTATTGTAGCTGCACACAGATGCATGGGTGTGTTCGTCTATAGGGCCAATGTAATACAACGTCATTCATGCCGCATTAGGGACGGACGATCCTGTTCCGCGGCGCGCGCGCGGTTTTTCATATTGCCATTCATCAGCATCCTTGGTGTGGAGTGTGGACCCTTACATACAAATCCATACAAGCCGTGTACTCATGCAAACTGCTATTGTGTTGGCTGTTTCTTCTGGTGTGTGTCAGCCCTATCGGTTTTGCTTTCAATAACATGTGCATGAACCTACTACTAATACATATTGTGCGATATCTGAATCGATAACACACGCTCTGCAACTAAAAGCAGATTTAGTCCAGTGCAATTAGGTTCATAACTCGGAGAAAGGTTGAAATGACATGGCTTCAGAGTTTAGTACTTACTGCTTGCTTATCGTATGGGTCTTACTTTATTACCTGGCGCAATCTTCAGCTTCTTACATTTAGAGGGTATTTTCTGAAACAGATATTTTAGAGCAAGATATTCGTTTAAAATAATAAAACAACTAAGCAGACACCGCAGTGGTATTGAGTATTGGTATTGAGGCTAAAAAGCACTTACAAATTTTATATACTTATTACAATTTATTTATTCATGATGATGATGATGATGCAATTTATTTATAAAGCATTTCGGATGTTCAAAATAAGCTCTGTTTATGTATATAATTCACAGTTCACACTACTAAATCGTCGCACTATTTGCAAACTGATGTTTTATGCACCTAACGCCCCCTCGTCCTAACTTGACACGCAACGCTATTTGTGTATATGTCGCAGTCATCTGGTTAAATTAGCCAAGTAACTGGACGCCTAGGCCATTCATTGAATTCCGGCTTCCAACTAAATAGCTGAAGTAGAACTAGCTAAGTTATATTATATAGACTAGAAGTGCAACATTTAACCAGATGACTGAATATCGTGAAGTCATTTAGTTAAATTGGATATTGATTAGTTTGAGATGTTTGGTTAGGGTGACTATGATTACTTGACGCATTTTTTAACAATACTTACAATTAACAAACTTAAGTAAAGGTTTGATAAGATGTATGAAAGTAGGTACCTATTATAAAATCAAAATAAGAATAGTTTTATTTAAAAATCCATAAAAATTGTACTGTCCAAATGGCTAGGAATTATCACTACTACTGATTTAATGAAAAGTTTGATCACAATATTATTAGTCTTTCGTAAGTTTGTATTTAAAAACTAGTATTTATTTATTTATTTACGCAACTGTTATTGTTGTTACATTTAGATCCGCATAATAAATAGGTCACTCAAGTTAATTAATTTCAAGGTTATATTATGAACAGATTCTTTTCGCTGCTAGATTGATTAGACCTCATGGTCACCGTAACTTTTCGGATATTGTTTCTAACCTCCAACACTTTTCCAGCATTTTGTGGTTTTGTTTGAGATCCTAAAATAAAAGACACTATAATATGCGTCTTTATCAAACAAAGTAGTAGGTACATAACATTTACGATTTACTCGTCGAACAAGGAAAATCGCGCTTCGGTTTACGATATTGACGCCATATTAGTTTTGGTGACTACTAGCGCCGCAGTGGTAAAAAACTAAACTAAATTTGAATCACTTGACTGAGTCTTGGTCAGTCATCTTGAAAGGGCTGACTTTCAATACGTCAAGTTGTTAAACTAGTTCACTTAACTATCGGCTTAGAAATCCAAATGGGTGCCGACGTCTAATGAACGGCCTAGGCGTCCAGTTAGTTGCCTAATTTAACCAGATGACTGCGACATATCTAAAGCTAGCCATAATATATATTATAGGGGTAGGTACGCTAGGTACGGCTGGCTTTAGTGATTTGCGATCAATGTGTGTGTGTGTGTGTGTGCGTGTGTGTGTGTGTGTGTGCCTATCTGGTATAATACTGGTAACGAGATTTCTTTTTTTATTTATTAAAATGTTCATTTCAACCACGGCATCCATGCACGGACCCTCTGTAAATGAGTAGAGTTAATACATTTACAGATACAGTAAAATAGTTATATTTCTTCTTACAGAATATTTTAACCTTCCAATATATTGTTTTATAACTTTATGAAAAGAATATGGAATCTGAAATTATTGATATTCTGAGTATCGATTTTAAAAGCCTTATCTATCTATCCTTTTCTATCATATATCATGTCCTTATAGGTATAATCCTCCCCTAACAAACCTTAACGAAATTCCATTCTGACAATGCTAAAACTTGCTATTCCCTTGGTACTAGTTGGTATCGTTGTAAAAAAGTTGCTATCATTATAATTCCGGAGATATTGCCATAGTTTAGGGAGGATTATAGCTTGATGTTCAAGCTATAATCCTCCCCTCTCGTGTAGCCAAACGGTGGGGTCTTTCGACTTACTTTATATCCAAAAAGTTAGTATCAGATTGCTATTCATTGCTCAGTTAAGAAAGAACACTGGTCGCGTTGTAATTCCGAAGATATAGCTGCAGGTTGGGGAGGATTATGGCTTGAGCATTTTAATTTTGCTCTTTTCTGCACAACGCTTTGTTCTTTCATCGCAAAATTGGTATCAACCTTTACTACTCATTGGTACTGTAAAACTACATTCGATTTATTACGCTAAACATCGTAAAAGTACTTTAAAAATGCATGTAAACTTCTACATACAAATTTGTTTTGAA